>JAUIMM010000015.1:4527500-5055000 GCA_031769625.1 Taudactylus pleione
GTAGCACAGCGCAGCACAGCACAGCACAGCACAGCACAACACTACACTACACAGCCCAGCCAGCCCTAACTCCCACCCTCCCTCTTCACTGTCCACAGCCGAGTGAGAAAATGGCGCTGACGCGGGTGCCTTATATAGAATCCAAAACCCGCGAGACCCGGAAGGCGGGATGATGACGTTTTGCCTCGATTTCAGATCCGAGTTAGGCGGGAAAAGTCAAGCCAGACTCGGATCGGCCTCGGATCAGGGGGGCTCGGGGGGGTTCGGATTTCAGAAATCCGAACCCGCTCACCCCTAATGTATATATATATATATATATATATATATAATTATATATATAGTGTTCTCCCCAGATAAAATCTACAGCCAGGTGGCATCAAGAAGTAGCCGGGTGGGGACCCCTCGCAATAATCAAATGTTTTAAACCCTGACCTTATAATGATTTAAACTTGAAATAACATTTTTGATATAAATTCTTCTCTTCTTATTAGAGGCCCAGTCGTCTGATTATGAAAAAGATGCAAAGTCTGTAGGATCTGGTCCTTTTTATACAGCTCCTAGATACTGTCCCCACTTGTAGGCTCCCAAAGTGCCGGGTGGTTGGCTGTTTCTTGCCAGGTGGTGCACCCGCAAAATACAGCTTGGGGAGAACACTGATAAATATACACATGCCGATTACGGATTCCTGATGCCAGGCAAAATGCCGATGACGGTATCTTCAATGGGAGCAGGATACCGGCATATGCATCCTGGCTGCCGGAATCCCGAACAAAGGATCTGGGTAAGTATCCGCTGCTGCTCAGAGATGGGTTTTAGCTTTAGGGTCTCCCTGGGGAGAAATCAGGGTTAGGCACCCCCCGGGGAAGGTTAGGGATAGGCTGCGGGGAGGGTGTTTTGTTTAGGCACCTGGGGAAGTTTAGGTTAGGCACCCCCCTCGGGGAGGTTAGGGTTAGGCACCACCAATGGAGGGTTAGGGGGGAGAGGGGAGGGATAGGGAACTTACAAGTCGACGTCTGAATTTTCAATAGTCAGGCTTCCGGAGTCGGGATTTGAACCCGCGGCTCTATATAAAAAGGTAATAACCAGAGGTACACTCACCAGTACTTATGCATTATTCATTTATTGTATTATTATATCACATAGAGACTTCACATCAACGTTTTGGTGCAGTACATGGACCTTTGTCAAGATAACCACATAAGTGGACCAAACATTTTTGTCCACTTATGTCGTTATCTTGACAAAGATCCACGTACCGGACTGAAATGTTGATGTGAAGTCTCTATGTGATATAATACAATGAATAAATAAATGACAGAATTTTGCATCGGACGGGCATGCTGGACGATCCGGCATGCGCGACCAGTCGATATTTTACCCTCGGTCACCCTACCTACGTAAAGGTCATGAGACAGGGTGGCAAACTGTCAAGGTACAAAAGTTCTGATGATGGGTTGGAACTGGGACCCAGGAGGATGGGTAAAAGTACCCAAGTCTCTTTAGGGGCTTGGGAGTACAGGAGAGGCGTAACAAATATCTCCAATATGCAGCAACCACACACAACTCACACCTCTGCCTCACAGCGGCTCACACTATAATCATTCTGCAAATGAGAGGGAGTTGCCATGCCCTCCCATGTAATCATGCACTCCCACCATACCTTGGCCTGCTGAGTGTCTTGGCAGCCCTGCTGGGACCACCCTATGTGTGTAATGGCCATTATGGTGTGTGGCATAATAATGTGCAAGGCACACTACTGTGTGGTGTAGTGTGACTGAGGGGCATTACTGTGTGGCATAATTTGAATTGGGGGTGGTATCGTGTGATCACGCCCTTTCCCAGCGAGACTACACCCCATTTTTTTCCGAAGCGCACCTATGGCGCGCTCTTTTCATCCTTTAGATGTGGAGGTGGGCACCAATGCTCTTTTTGTACACAGAGCAGCAAAATATGTACTTTCGGCTTTACTTTAGTGGCACAGATGTGTCTTCCTCCGTGTTCAGCTCCTCTGTCCTTAAAAATTCCTACAGTGATCATTATCTCTACAACTGCTAAACTACGGCTTTGTCAATTGGGAAAATGCCTTTCCTTATCCTTGTGTGTGACCTATAGCAATGAAGTGCCAGCTTTACCTAACAGAACCAAAGAAATACCAAATGTCTGACTATGGCACATGTATGAATCCCCTGCAGGATGAGCTCTGTTGTATGTATTTTAATACAGAGAATTATATATACGTGTATGTTGTTACTTATTAATGATGTTATTAATTATATTTATTTCTAAAAGTATAGACTAAGAAGTAGGAGAAATCAGAAATAGTAAGGGGAGGAGTCTACGCCTGGGGCCAGATGCTGACGCCAGTGTGGGTCGGTGTGTTCTTTAAATGCCAGGGCTTATTTTTAGTCCCAGTCCGGCCCTGTTTCTAGGTATAGTTTTGGGTGCATTTTTACTGTGCACACCTATGTCAGCATAGCCTGTGTCAATTAATATCACAACACATTGCATATTCTAGGCCGACAACATCTGTGCCATGTCATGTGCTTTGTTAACAACCAGTTCTCCATATCCATAAACCCCTTATTATTTGCCTATACCAATAAATAATATTTTGAACATGCTGGGACTTGTACTGTACTTTTGCACCAGTTGTGTGTGTGTACTGGATGTTTATGGGTACCTTACTTATTACAAACATGCATTGTATGGAAAGGTTTACTTTAATGTTGTAGTGAAGTTTTTCAGAAGCAAATGTGTTTTTCAATGTCAATTTGTTGGGTCATCCATTTTACAATTACAACCAGAATAATGGAATTATTTGTTATGTTTGCAGCAAACATTCTATAGTCCAACATTCATTATTTATGTGAACTATATTGAGAATGAATACTGAATGCAAATTTTAACATTATTTTACTGTAAAATAAAAGTACTTTACATTCATTTCCTGACATCATGCGTTGTGTGCATACATTTTCTTAACAAGTGTTTTTTTTTGGAGGCCAAAAAAAATATAAAATATTATTTTACATTTTGCAGTGCAGAAGAGGACTTCAGAACCACAGGCCACCCCCAGGGCCGCAACTAGGGGGCGGACTTCAGCAACCACAGGCCACCCCCTGGGCCGCAACTAGGGGGGCGTGCATCAGGTGCCGGATTAGGGGCCCATAATAGCTCCTGCATCCAACAGCACCGCTGCACCCGGCGCCGCAGGGAGGCTCCATTTACTGGATGCCCGCTGGGATTTTATTGCCAACGGGCGCCCGGCTCCTGCCCTGCAGCGCAGTGGTAGCCGGAGGCTGGAGTTCTCTCCTGAGTGATTGGGCCAGAAAGTGCCCTAATCTAAAAAAAACAGTTTAATTATATTACAATGTTGAAGCAATATTTTGAATATTTTTGTATTTTATGGCCATAAGTATGGCATTTGGAATGTATGTTTGTACACTGTCCTATTTGCTTTTGTTTAGAAAACAGTTTCTTGCCTCAAAAATTAAAGCCATCAACAATTTGGAACACATTTATTAAAAGGCTGCTAAATTTATTAACATGTTTTTGACTTTAAAAACAACAAAAATGATTTAAGGTTGTACATTATGTACTGCATAAAATTAGAACATACACTTTAATGCCACATACATCAGCACATGAACGCGCATCAACCCAGGATTTTTGTCGGTGTAAATGGATCAACCCGTGTCCAGTGACCCCGCGATCCGACCGGCTGGATTGCAAGGTTGAGCATGGGTTATTCCCGCGTCACCCTGCAGTGTAAACGGCGTGACCCAGGCACAATGACCCGGGTCATGCCGCATGTCGCCCGATTGGCCGGCTTCAGTGGCGCTTGGAAATGACATCTCTAAGCGTCCACTGCCGGGTCAACCAGAACGGAGCAGCACACCCCACACACCCTCCATGCCTCCGGACAGCTTCGGAGTAAGGTAAAGAGGTCGCGGAGGGTGAGGAAGGGTAAGAAGCGCTGCTCACCTGCGCCGGAAAGCTGGGTCAGTGCTGACCCGGTGTTACAAGCTGCCGCACTGCCAATGCTGTGTGGGGTGAACGCCGGGCAAGTGTTCACTGAAGTCTCCTCCTTCCTCCTGTTAGGATCTGTGGTTGCAGCATTGGTCGCACCTTTAGCGTCTAAAGTGCGCAATCTGGCGCACTACCGCCAGTGTCAATCCAGCTACATTGCTCTCATCTCAGTATCTAAAGTGCGCAACCCAGCGCACCACCACCAGTGTCAACTCGGTGACACTGGTGGCACCTCCACGCCCTTGGGCATATTACACCAGAGATTTACTAGCCATCAAGGCTGCCTCCACAGCCCAAAGGCTGCATCCAGCCATCAAGGCTGCCTCCACAGCCCAAAGGCTGCATCCAACTGTCAAGGCTGCATCCACAGCCCAAAGGCTGCATCCAGCCCTCAAGGCTGCCTCCACAGCCCAAAGGCTGCATCCAGCCCTCAAAGCTGCCTCCACAGCCCAAAGGCTGCATCCTCCCCTGAAGGCTGCCTCCACAGCCCAAAGGCTGCATCCAGGCCTCAAGCATGCCTCCACAGCCCAAAGGCTGCAGCATCCAGCCCTCAAGACTGGATGCTGCAGCCTTTTGATGCCTTCTTCAAGACCCTAGTATTATTGTATGCAGACCCAGACATTAACGCTCTGGCCGAGTCCAATGTACGGGCTCTTCGACAAGGGACAAGACCCACAGAAGATTATTCTTCAGAGTTCCGGAGGTGGGTGGTGGATCCTGGATGGAACGATCTGGCCTTGCAAAGCCAATTTCGCCTGGGTGTCTCAGATGCCATCAAAGATGTTTTAGTCCACCATCCGCCACCAGAATCCCTAGATGACATGATATCTTCTGCCACCTGTATTGACCGATGCCTCTGAGAATGCAGGAGGGAACACAGTCTCTCGGAGTCACCCGAAGAGAGACAAAGAAGTCGGACCCAGGGCCTCTGTTTAGACTGTGGTTATGGAGATCATCCATTGAAGTTCTGTCCTCACAGGCCAGTAAAAGATCAGGTCTAAGTGTAAATGAAGAGTTACACTTAGCCCTAGCACCTTTTTCCTCAAAAAACTCTATTCTGGTTCCTGCATCTGTCTCAATCCACCCATTCCGTCTCTGCATTTGTGGATAGTGGAGCTGCTGGAAACTTTATGGATCTTTCCTTCTTCCATTCTTTAGGTCTGTCAGCAGTCCCTTTGCTTCAAGAAGTTCCTATCTGTGGTTTGGATGGTGGTTTGGTGGCTGACGGCATCATTAAGTTTAAGATTCTAAGGTGATCTCCTTCATGTTGCTCCAGTGTCCTCTTGCTCCCATCATCTTGGGTCTCCCATGGCTCAAGACTCACAATCCCATCCTGGATTGGATCTCAGTAGATATCGTCAAGTGGAGTCCATTATGTCACACCCGTTGTATGTCAACTCCTATCTGGGCGATCCTTCCCTCAATCTCTGAATCTATTCCTGGTCATCCAGCTCAATACCATCAATTTGCTGACATATTTTCTAAGTACAAGGCTAGTTCTCTACCACCTCATCGTCCATATGATTGTGCCATACATCTGTCACCAGGAGACAGGTTACCAAAGGGTCGCCACTATTCTCTTTCTATTCCCGAGAATAAGGCCATGGAAGAGTATATCAAGGATGCCTTGGCCAAGGGATTCATCCGTATTTCTAAATCTCCAGTAGGGGCAGGTTTTTTTTTTGTCCAAAAGAAGGATGGATCGTTACACCCTTGTATTGACTACAACGCACTGAACTAAATTATAGTCAAAATCCTATAATTTGATCTGGATTAAAGCCGGAGATGAGTGGAAGACAACGTTCAGCACACATGCTGGACATTATGAGTATCTTGTTATGCCATTTGGGTTAGCCGATGCCCCAGCAGTGTTCCAAGATTTGATTAATGATGTTCTCTGAGAGTTCATGGGCAAGTTTGTGGTCGTGTACTGTATCTGGACGATATTCTCATTTACTCTCAATCCATGCACCAGCATGTCCAGCACATTAGTCAGGTCTTGCGTAGACTTAGAGACAATCTGTTTGCCAAATTGGAGAAGTGTGAGATTCATGTGGAGCAAATATCTTTTCTCGGATATGTCATTTCTCCCCGTGGCTTCTCCATGGATCCTGGGAAAGTGAAAGCAGTGATGGAGCGGGTCCAGCCTACCACGTTAAAAGGTATCCAGCGATTCCTGGGATTCTCCAATTACTACTAGAGATTTATTGACTCTTTTTCCACCATTGTTGCCCCCATAGTGGAGTTAACCAAGAAAGGTGCAGACACCTCCAACTGGCCTTCTCAGGCTCTCCGGGCATTTGAACTTCTTAAACTTGCTTTCACCAGCACTCCAGTCCTTAGACATCCAGATCCAGGTTAGCCTATTGTTGTTGAAGTGGACGCCTCTGAGGTCGGAGCTGGAGCTATTCTCTCTCAGAAGGATCCATTGGATGGCAAACTTCATCCGTGTGCGTTCTTTTCACGCAAATTTTCCTCAGCTGAATGTAATTACTACATTGGCAATGGGGAGCTGCTTGCCATCAAGTTGGCTTTCGAAGATTGGAGACATTGGCTCAAGGGAGCCAAACACCAGATCTCCATCCCTGCTGACCACAAGAATTTGGCGTACATCGAGTCGGCCAAAAGACTCAACTCCAGGCAAGCATGTTGGGCATTATTTTTTACCAGGTTTAACTTCCTTATCTCTTTTAGCCCTGGGTCTAGAAACATCAAAGCTGACGCACTGTCCAGGAGCTTCGCCCCAGTCCAGCAAGATACTGTGGTGAAAGAGCCCATCATTCCCAGTTCCTGTATTCACATGGCTTTGTCTCGGAACCTGGCTGAGGATCTATCTAGATTTCAAGCGAAGTCTCCTCCTGGTATACCGTCCAATCGGTTGTTTGTCCCTGAGGGCCTGAGAAAGGCCGTCTTGCAGGACTTCCACGTGAGGTGAGCCTTTGGACATCCAGGCATCAATAAGACCACTGAGTTAATTTCTTGTGCTGTCTGGTGGCCGTCCTTGTCTTCGGACATTCGGGAGTTTGTTCTGGCATGTGAGATTTGTGCTCATAATAAGACTCCTCGGACTCCTCCTTCAGGATTACTGCTCCATCTTTCTACACTTAGAAGACCCTGGACACACATTGCGATGGACTTCACTGTTGATCTACCTCGCTCTGCTCGTTGCTCTGTAATTTGGACCATCATTGACTGCATCAGCAAGATGTCACATTTTGTCCCTCTGCCCAAATTGCCATCTGCCAAAGAACTTTCTGTCTTATTTTTGTAACATTTCTTTTGTTTGCATGGACTTCCTAGTGACATTGTTTCTGACCGTGGGTCACAATTCATGGCGAAGTTCTGGAGATGTTTCTGCGCTTCATTAGGCATCAGTATCAGCTTGTCTTCAGGATATCACCTACAGTCCAATGAGCAGACGGAACGTACTAATCAAACCTTGGAACAATATCTACATTGCTATGTCTCAAAGTGTCAGAACGATTGGGTTTCCCATCTGCCCATGGCTGAGTTTGTGTTCAACAACTCCTGTCACTCAGCATCTTTAGTCTCTCCATTCTTTTGTGTGACTGGGCTGCATCCTCGAGCCAGTTCTTTTGACTTCAGTTCCTCCAGTTCCTCTGATTCATTGACAGTTTCCAGACTGTTGATTTTAAAATGACCCTCTATATACCCCTGCCTATACCTTCTAAAATCCTTCCTATAAACCTCTAAGAATAACGCCAATTTGTGTACGCAGTCTGACCGCAAATAAAGACAGGAGTGGAATCTGTGGTTCCAAAGCACAAGTATTATTCAGGTAAAAGTTCAGTCAGTTACACGCAATTGATACATACACAATTTAGGCGTAAAAGGAAATAATACAGACCCAAGTACAGTATACATACGCTGCACCTCCGGACACGGAGATAGGCACCAGTAAGAGACCCTCAGTTCATACAGCATTCAGCATGGACTAAAAAAACAGTATCCGGGCACACATATTTATCCCCCCCAGACTAAAACAGGACAATGGGGAAGTTTCTTGCTGATGTCAATGGTTCCCAGAGGAGAAGCATATGTTACAGCACATTTAACAGGCTGGTTCAAATAGACTCTCCCTGCCTCTAACAGCAGGGGAATCTTTCTAGTAACGCCCTCTGTAACATTCTAACATTTAAACATTTTGTTGCTTGTAAGTTCTGCGATCCATAACTTGAGTTTGCATGATGCGATCTCTCCACCGATAACACCGGAATGCTGTAAAAAACGTACGCATCAGAACAAAACCAAACACAACTTGCTTATCATGTATAATACCTTAGTTATCAAATACCTTTATTTCTCAGCATGTAAACTAACTAAACCAACTTAAATTATACATTTTGATGCTTATTGAACCTTATGAGTGAATATGAGATGTGTGGGTATTCAGGGTTTGGTATAAAGACGTATTAATATGTGTATGAAGAAGGGTGCAGTTAACTCTCACTGAGTGGACATTTTAGCAGTGTGACATGCTGGGCTAGATAGTTCTACATGCCTTCTGTCAGCAGGCCCCCACTTGTCCTGTGTTCAAAGGGAAAAACCTATTTTGTTCTCCTAGACTCTTGTGTGAATGCAAATGTATTATCACCTCAAGCTGTGAAGTTTGGGGCCATTCTGTCTAGGATTCAGACAAATCCAATTGTGTATATCAATGCCTGGATTATATTACAATTGCCACAACTTTACTTTATCTGCATCCAGGGATTCCCAATTTGTATGTAAAAATACCCATTTTCTATTTCTATTTACTTTTACTCAGAAAGCTTGTTTTTCCAGTTGCCCTTGGTAGATTAACATTGCCATCTGTTCTTAGCTCCTGAGTTGTAACTTGAAATGACGCTGGTCATAAAATGGCGTCTTGCAGATTCTTGTTTCTAAAATGGAATCTAGCTGCCATTTGCAAGATGGCGTCGCGCACGCTTCAATTTTAAACTGATCTTGTCTCAGCTAATAATCCAGTTTTGACAAGACTTCGGGGAATTTGGGCCAAATTTTATTCCAAATCCTGGGTCAGACCCTGGACTTTGGTGTAAAAGGGGTATTATTTACAAGTGTATATGTTGGCCAAAGCAAACAATCTGGTTGAATGTAAGTTAATTTATCTTGCAAATTATTACAAATATTATACAAATGTGATTGGTTGCTATGGGCAACATCTCCACTTCGATAAAAATTTAAAAAGATAACAAATATAGGCCTTATGGTGAAAAAAATCCATAAGTAAGTAAAACATTTAGAAGATTGTAAAATACACATTGCTACTGTATATATGAAGTATTAGCTAAATGTGTTTGTTATGGTCAATATGTCCAAGCTGAAAAATATGAGCTTTAAAGTGTATGCACAAAATCAGTAATTGAATAGTGTAATGGTTGATATACTTACCACTGAAGTGCTCCTGTATTAATTGCCATCTTACGTGCCTCCCTAAATCTGTACTCAAACTGTCGCCAGATGTTACTAACTTCACTACTTGCTCACTGTCTTCTCCATCAACATAATATGCAAGATGTTGTTCAACATAGATGTTGTGGAAAAAACATCAGCAGAATACAATTTGACCGAGTGACCTTATTTGCATGACTGTAATTGTGTTCAGCAGGGGAATCAGGAAGCAACAAAGGAGTCAGAAGCCAGCAGAAACAGCCATACCCCGCATCACCTGAAACACATAGATAGTATATATAGAAATGTAGGTATACAGTAGCGTAGTAGTTTGTGATTTAGCATTACAGGGACAATGAAATAGTGACTTACCCAGCAGCCATCCTTCTGGCATTAGTCAGGCTTCAAATTTGTCGTAGAGGAATGATGGAGTCATGACATGCGCCAGGGTAACCCGAACAACAGTTTTGCATCACATACCACCTGCGCGTTTGTGGAGTGCGCATGATGATGATTTAAATAGACGTGCTGTTTTCCCCTAGGTGGTCTCAGCTGTACGTGTGTGCAATCTATCACGCCCAGACCATTGGGCATACCTGCGATGCGATAGAAAGCTACCCTGACTGCATGCCACTGTGGCTCCTGGCTAGAGAAGCAGATAGAGTCATCTACATGAGGCTGTAAAGCTTCCAGCCATAGGATGGGGTACTGGGAGAGGGTGGACTGTGAGACCTCTATCACAGACCTCTATCACTCTGCCACTGACTGACTGAAAACTGCCAGTAGCCAGAAAGTGCAACACCCATGAGTATATGCAGGCCTGAGACAGAGGCCCTGATTCAGAGCCGGACGCTCTGACAGAGCGCTAGCTCTGAATCAGGGCCGTCCTTCTGAATTTTTAGAGCGGCCTCCTGGTGCTCGTATAGCTGTGGGCGACCACCCACAGCTATAGCGAGCGGCCAGGAAGATGGTCACGATGGTCAAGACCATTGCGACTATCGGGCTTGCAACGAGACCCTTGTGGTAGGGTCTCGTTGCCGCAAGTCCTGGAGTGCTTTTGGCTCTATTAGAGCCGAAAGCACTCCCTCTGACATCACTTGGGATGTCAGTGGGGCCGGCCCCAGACGGTAGGCGTTCCCATGGGAACGCCTCCGTCTGGCCAGCCACGCCCCTGGCATGCCCACCAAAGGGGGCGTGCTGTCACTCACCATTGACAGCATGCCCCCTTTGTAGCGAGACCCATAGCGACACTATCCGGGTCTCGCGCATGCGCACGACGGAGCCGCCTCTGTCGTGCGCATGCGCATTGGGCCAACATCGACCCGCTTGCAAGTGCTCAGCGCTCGCGAGCGGGTCTGAATTAGGCCCAGAGTGTGTGTGCGCTGTCTCAGGGTCTAGGCTCCGTTTGGCAAGGTCATACAGACGGAAAATGTTGTTACAATTGAGCTGGAACATCTGTATGACCTTGGCATCAGCCAATGCGCTTTGGTTCAAACGCCCCCTAAAAATACGAGGCCTGCGCAGCCTTTTTCTTTTTGGAACAGGAGAGAAGTGTATACATCTGCTTAATCCCCTTTTAATAGCCCAAGAATTGAGTTGTCAGTGATTGTTGTTAAGATGTGAAACTTGAGTTGAAAAAGATGTTCTATTTGAGATTTCAATTTTGGTTCGTATTGGTGTCTTTTGCGGCCGATTTGTACTATTTATCGGCCGTGATAACAAATACGAATCCTTAGTAAATGTTGAGGTCCTATTAATGTCTATGGCAAAATGCTGGTGAGTTGTATCAATGGTCTATTAGTTCGAACACATGTTCTCGTCCGAGTTTCAGGTGTTCTCGACCGAGTTTTCGACATCGAATGGAGCAAACTCGGCCGAGTTTAGCATTTAATAAATTTCTAATATGCATTTCATGGACGATATTGCCTCTTTTGAATTCATACAAGCTTAGTAAATTTACCCCTTACAGTATGATCAGTCAAACTAGAGCACAGGTTCTCAAACTCGGTCCTCAAGACCGCCAAACAGTGCATGTTTTCCAGGTGTCCTCACAGAATCACAAGTTAAATAATTAGCTTCACTTGTGGATAGTTTACAATGTGTCAGTTAGTAATAATGAACACACCTGTGCTCCTGCTGGATGACCTGGAAAATGTGAACTGTGTGGGGTCCTGAGTACCAAGTTTGAAAACCTGTGAACTAGAGGAAAAGATATCCCCATAAGTGTAATAATTCTACGCCACTCTGGAATTTGTCATAATTTAAATTGCTTACACTTACACCCAATTTATGAAGGGCAAAATGGGCAACACACAAAACCAAATCCTCTCTGCAAAGTATGAAGTAGGCTAGGGACGGAATGAGGCAGTCATTTGGCACCAGGGTCCCTTGGCACGCACATCCATCCAAAAAGGGGCATGACCATGTCAAGCAGGGTGTGCTGAGTCACAGGAGCGTGGCACTCTCTGCATGCCTAGTAGAGGTGGAGCTGCTCGGCCAGGCTTTCGGAGGCTGGACCGGCCCATCAGGCCATGGCCCTTCTGGCATTTGCCAGAAGTGCTAGATGGCCAGTCTGGCCCTGGAGTAGGCTGTGTGCTTAGTTTCTCAGAATACAAATTAAGGAGTGTTCCTAGTTGAGTGGAGGGGCAAATAGTCATTTCTATTGTGCAAATTGACTTGAATTTTTAACCATCTTGAAACACATTTTGAGCCTTCCAGTGGTCCTTAAGCGGAGGAGTGCATTTCCAGGTGTAGCCCTGAGGGAGACTACTGGAGCAGTGTTTGAGATATGACATTGATGTGATGTTACACTTTGCACAGTATGGCTTGTGACTTATCTACCTCTCTGAATATCAAGGTGGACTTCTATGTTGTTGGGACATCTCCCAAGGGTGACAATTGTACATTTGCCCTGGAGTGCACAGTCACAATCCAGGCAAAAGCAAAGTGTTTTCAGTACCTCCAGTCTTTTTGACATGCAAAATGATTTAATATTTGTATACCTTCTGAAAAGGTGGTAATCTGAATGTGACCTCTTTTGCTGCATTTAGGCACATTTTATCGGAAAAGTGTACAGTATTTACAGTATATGTGCAGCATAATATAATGTAACAAACATTTAACTGTTCATTATAATGTAACACATGAAAAAACAACAATACATATCACTCCCTCCCTTCCCCCTCTCTCTTCTGGATTAATTCAAAATGAGGTTCAAACAAGCAGTATATTATGTGAAAAAAGGAAACACAAGTGATAGCAAGCAGATGAGCTGTTTGCATTTGCTGGCATGCGTGTTACTGACAGACTTTACTCCCACAAATGACTGTGCAAAGCGAAGGACGTGCTTCTGGTGGAAAATAGGTGCATTTGCAGAGCCGTGCACTGCCCCTTTGTATTTCAACAATTTGTAAATTACCTTAAAGGAGCTTCAGTAAAGGTAACTTGCATACTGTGAATTATGGGAATAGGCAATATATTTTAATTTCCTCAATGCTCTTAATTGTCCACCTTTCACATAGCAAGGAAAACACTTATGGGGCAATTTAATTGATGATGATGCTGGCAATGTGCCGTTAGACCCACTGAATCTTATTGGTCTGGGTGTGTGGGTCACATGGACCGCTGAGTCAAAGGGGACCCACGCTGCTCACCCTGCACTCATTGAATATGCATACCCTGCAGCCCCGCTGAATATGTCCCCAGGAAAATGGCGGAGTAATGCATCTTATGTCATGGGAGGGATTGTGTCAAAATATCAAGTTTAATACTACAGATTGCATCCTTGCCGCTCGCGCTGCTAATGTGCGTAACTTGTGGATAGGGGTGGGCATTGATGATCACACTAATACTCTCAACACAATTAACTTCCCGTAATGGAGCAAGAGACATTTGTAAAATTATGACACTGCAGCAATACTTAGAACGCATCTAATAATATCAAACAAACATTTTCATTTTCAGTCCTAATTTTGAGCTTTGTACTAGCATTACAAATGATAATACAACACCCAATATAGATACCAGTGGACACAAGGCCTTAGCCTGATAATCCAATGGTAAGTTAAGTGGTATGACCACGTCTCCAACAAATAATATTAGGAGTAGAAAAGGGCTCAGAAAATGTTAACATAATATTAAGCTGTGGTGGAGCTGACAAATGTCCTATAAGGAATTATATTTTACAAGTACATTACACTTTAAATTCTACAGATTATAAATAGTGGAAAGCTACTATAAATCTAATACATGAGCATTTTAAAAGGACCATACTGGGTGGGCCATACAAGTCTTATCTGCTGTCACATTCTATATTCCTATGAAAAAAAAGGAGTGAAAGAAAATAAAATCTGGTTCGGTTACCCACCAACATTTTCCAAGCTCTCTCAAATCCAAGTTTCCATCCTATATAGATTTTGTAAGGAGATTAGGAAGGATTGTATCTTTAAACCATTCCATATGTTATTGTAATCATTAAACATGTACTTTTAATCACTTTTGTAGTTTTACTATGAGCATTGTTTGTTTGAGAAAACTGAATTGTATGGAGATACATCATTTTTTATAGAATTAACACATTTACATACTGTACACTCAAATAAAAATTCATGTTTTAATAGCAAAAAGAAGGGGGGGCAGGAAAATGCTAATGTCTAGCCTTTTTTGCTGACTTGGTTAACCCATTCCTTATATTCAGATGTTACTTTTTCTGCACCCTTACTACCCCCAGCAGACAACATCAGTTTAACACAACAGTCCCCCAACTTCAAACACCCACAGCTATGTATTGGTAATATTTATATTATTACGGCTATATCCATATATTTTGCTAATATGTTGTGTGTATATACAGTATATATATATATATATATATATATATATATAGTGTTTTATAATCAATCTATTGCATATGCTTTTAATATACTTATTGTGTATTGGTCATTTATTTTTTGAGCTAATGATTGCAGGTTTTTTAAAACAATGATTTTTCTTTTGTTATGTCTGTGTGCAATTATTATCCGCTACTGGATGGTGGTAGTGGTACAAAGGTAATTAAATCATTGCAGCTACGCTGGTATCTTTGTTGTACTCCGGTTGTGTATGAGGGAACCACTGGTCATTTGACCTTGGACAATGATGAGATATTCAGACATGCATGGGCAAGTCCTCAGTGTTTAGCTAGTTGCTACTTGTGTGCTTAATAAAGTAAAGAATTTCAAAACTTAACTTAATGCATGGGTACAAGTCAAGGCCGGACTGGGACTAAAAATAGGCCCTGGCATTTTTAAAGCACACAGGCCCATCTTGGGGGTCAATCATATTAGCCGTGATGATCTCGCCGACGCGAGTCATTGCGGCAGTGGCCACACTTTACAGCAGCCCGGATTCGCCTAATATTGCTCACAGCCCCAAAATTATGTGAATCCTGGCTTGGGTAGCGAAGGGTGCGAGCTGCGGTGCCGTTGGCGGCGTTTAAACGCCGTTGCAACGACACACTGATTGGGAGTTACAGGGAGGATGAGGCCTGGGATACTGAGGGGGAGATACAGTGATTATACATATAAAGCTGTCTGTCATTAGGGTAAAGAGCAACAGATTTAAAAAGTAAATAAAGTGCACATACTTACCTGATAGTGTTTGGTAGTGCCCCCTCTCCTCTCCACTTCAGTGTCGCATTGGGTCTCCTCCTGCTTCTGTAGAAGCGTGCTGCTCCTATTCGGCACTTCCAGCTCTTCACAGAAGTTCACACACAGCAGGCAGGGGGCGTGTCAGACAGTACCTGTTACTAGAGGTCCCGCTGGCCCTCTAGTGTCTGCTGGCAGACCATGGCCAGTGGATACTAGAGGACTAGCAGAACCTCTAGTGTCATTACTGTTATTAATGAAATAAATGTCTTCTCTCAGGCGGCGGCCATTTTGGGAAAGTCATTTTGTATGGCATCCAAATGGACGGCCAGACCAGCCCACTTGACCATCGGCCCTTCTGGCATTTGCCAGAAGTGCCCGATGGCCAGTCCGGCCCTGGTACAAGTTGAGATCTTCTACCAAGAATCCATTGGCCACAGACTTTTGTCATACATAATTCTGCTGGTGTTGATGAAGGTGTTTGCCCAGTAATGCCATGGATATTTCCTTAGCTCAGGGGTGTTTAACTTAAATCCTCAGGTCATACTGTAGCCTGCCGCCCGGTAGCCTTGATGCAGCGGCGGGTGTTTAGGTCGGGCGCGAGCCAATCATGGCCAATTGGGCTTGCCGAGTTATATACCTGCCTAATCGCGGCATCTTAGATTAGACGCCGATGAGCTGGAAAAGTTGGTCTGGTAGGGCGTATCAGTTGGCTTTGGGGAAGGACGGTTCTCACGTCATCTCCTTCCTCCTAGGTTATCGTGTCCGTGTCCTGTTTGTAATTCCAGGACCATCTGATCAACATACACCCTGAAGGTGAGAGGGTGCAAAGCCAGGTAAGCCACAGGGTTACACCTGCATGGCAGCAGACACCGCACCGCACCACCTCTTACACACTTCTAGGTGGTCACATAGGTTTGGGTTAGGTCAAATATTATTATTAGATTCCTCTGTTAGTTGGCCAAACCTTTGGTTAAGATATATGAAGCAACCTTTTTATTTACTTTTTCTTGTGTGAGGTATTGACAAGTTAGAGTTCTCCCTGTATTAGAAATGTCACTATAAACCGTAAGGGAGCATGTTACCAATAGTGTACCTGACTATGCAAATAAGCTCTTTATCATACATATTGTTTGCACTGAGTGGATGGATTTCCTATGAATGCCTCAGACAGAGTACACAGATTTCACTGGCCCAGACTTCAGATGTCAGTGACGATCAGTATCAGGACATAGGATATTTTTCATTCTTCAACCTGACATAAGAATTCTATTACCCAGATCTTGGATGTAAGACAGAGGGGGAGATTGCTGCGTGCCAGACTGTCGTGCTCTTTCTAATGCTCTGACTTCTCTTCATCATGAAAACCAATGTTATAAGTTTCCCAATCTCAATAAACATTAGGACAGGTGCCCGTTTTCCATTTCCATTCAGACCATATTTAACAACCCACGGGAATTGAAAAGTTTGTTTTTGGGAAAGTTTCTCGATTTCACCAGTATGCTTCTTTTTTTTCCTTTTCTTTTTTCAGTTTTGGCTTCTTTCCCATTTGGGAGTGTAGCCGTCTGTCAGAGCTTCAGACCATGACAACTTCATTAGAAGACAAAACTTGACCATGTAATTCATTAGCTGCAGTTATTTTTAGCACAGAGTGCTAGTAATTGACTGTATAGTTCAGCTTCTTGCTTTAGTTACATGAAACCCTACGGATTAATCTAATATGTTTGGGTTAGCTGGATCGCCAGTCAAAAGGCATGAAAGAGAATCGGCATGATCTAACTTCTCTCCCCTTGTCTGCTTCTTCAATTTGTCTTCAGGGGAAATTCATGCTATTTATAGTTATTATAATTTGAGTTCATTTTAAAATGTATTTTTTTTTTATAAATATTCTGCAGAACATATGGACGCAAGTTATTCTGCAGAATGAACCTTTACGTACATTTGCATGGGAACTGCTGTATTTGACAAGGTCATTTTAGCATAAGCTTCAGGAAACAATTAAACTAATGCCATCTAGGGGTGTATTTACTAATGTTCGATTTTGAGTTTTGTGTGATTTCACATTTGATTTGCATTTGGTTTTCATTCAATTTTGCCTTTGGAGATATACTAAAGGCAAAATTGAATGTCAAATCGAACATAAAACCGAATCCCACTCAAAATTGAATATTGGCAAAACAGCAGTACTTTTACGTGGACCAACATACAAATCCCTGATTTACTAATATTCGATTTGAAAAGGAACACCAAATTGAACTCAAAATCGAGCTTCAATTCCCCAAAATAATAGACCTGCTTCATGCCGGCAATTTTACCACGATCAGGTATGAATTACACAGATGCATTCACAGATCAGTGAGATCCGTGCATGCTTCTGTGTGTAAAAAGGTTGTAAAGTGTTAAAAATTAAAAAAAAAATGATGTGGGGTCACCCCTAAAAGCACAACCAGCACCAGGATTTGGCTCTCAGTCAAAAGTGCCCATTATACAGTGCCCCCTGTAGTTTTCCCCTTTATGCATTGCTCCCTGTAGTTTAACTTTGCCCTTATGCATTGCCCCCTGGCTGAAGTAGTGCCCCTATGTAGTGCCCCCAGACTGGTCCCCTATGTAGTGCCCCCAGGCTTAAATAGTGCCCCCAAGCTGGCCCCTTATGCAGTGCCCCTGGCTTAAATAGTGTCCCTTATGCAGTGTCCCCAGACTGTCCCCTTATGCAGTGCCCCCAGGTTTAATAGTGTCCCTTATGCAATGCCCCCAGGCTGGTCCCTTATGCAGTGCCCCCAGGTTAATAGTGTCCCTTATGCAGTGCCCCCAGGCTTTAATAGTGCCCACAGACTGGTCCTGGCCCCAGTCCCAGCCGCAGCTCCAACTCAACACTTACCTTTACTTGCTGGCCGCTCCTGCTGCCTCGTGCTGACTGGAGCTAACTAGATCCAGCAAGCGCTGGGCAGGCTCCTCACGTCACGGGTGATGTCATGATGTCACCCGCGCAGTGCATCAGTGGGAACGCTGGCCAAGCGATTGGAGGCTTCTTTAGCCTCCGGTCACTTCAGAGGCTGCGTTCCACAGCGGGGGACAGCGGGGGTCGGCGGGGAAAAGTGCTAGGCGGCAGGCTGTTTCTGCCAGGCGATGCACCTGCAGAAAACAGCCTGGGGAGAACACTGATACATCATGTGACTCACCTCATTCCACAGCATAGTATATGCCTGTATGGCCAGTAGGGCACTCCCAACACTACGCATCTCCTTGTGAAAGTGTTGGAATTGTGAGGGGCGCTTTTAAAGGGTGTGTTGATTAATTGTGCATTGCGTGGTGCACTGCGTGGGCGTGGCACACAGTAGCAGGTGCGTACGCAGATTGCTATAATTAGTAATGCAAGATTTATAAAAATTTCCAGTCATGGATTCTGAGGAGGCCAATGAGGACTGCATGCTTGATATACATGAGTTTCTGGACGAATTTGGTTTGGGAGTTGCTTTAGAAATTGAAGTACAGTAGTGGATACACTTCCAGATGAGGCTGAGAAAAGTGTACCTGATCCTCCTCCAGCACCTACAAACACATCACCTCCAAATATGGCTGGCCCATCACATGGAACGATACAAGGTCAAGTTAAACCTTGTCAGGTTTCAGATACACTTATCCAGGTGGCACTAACCAGATTCTCTTTTGGACATAAGATTCCTTTTCGTGATAGGAAAAAAATCTGGATGAAATTTACAAATATCATCAATCGGAAGCACTCCACTCATTTTGAGTCATATTTTATTCATAATAAGTAAGTATTTTCCTTAAATTTTGTATTTTGGGGTACTGTTCAAAATATTTAATTTTCTCTAGTTAACCAAACAAATAAGTAGTAAAACTAAAAAATGTTTGTAAAATGGTCTATCTACAGTCAGGTCCATAAATATACTCTGTATATATGTATGTATGTATGCATGTATGTATGTATGTATGTATGCGTGTGTGTATATGTGTGTATATATATATATATATATATATATATGTGTGTGTGTTTATATAGATATGTTTACAGGTTTATAATAAAATAATAGCCCAGGTCATTACTTGTAAAAATAAAAGTTGTACTCACTTTGCTGGATTGGGGAGGTTGCTTACTTTCCACGGAGGGCACCCAGGACTGCTGGATTTTTACATGGGAGTGCCATCCTGAATAACTGTACATACATATATATATATATATATATATATATACACATACACATATATATATATATATATATATATATATATATATACACACACCTATATAAATATGTATATACACACCTACATACATAACACACATACACATTATTAATATATATAGTCAGGCGCATAAATATTGGGACATTGACAGAATTTTCATATTTTTGCTTCTATTCACCACCACAATGACTTTGAAATGAAACAAACAAGATGTGCTTTAACTGCAGACTTTCAGATTTCATTTGAGGGTAATTACATCCAAATCAGGTGAACGATGTAGGAATTACAACGGTTTCTATATGTGCCTCCCACTTTTTAAGGGGCCAAAAGTAATGGGACAAACTAAACAATCCTAAATCTAACTTTCACTTTTTAATACTTTGTTGCAAATCCTTTGCAGACAATTACAACCTGAAGTCTGGAACGCATAGACATCACCAGACACTGGGTTTCATCCCTGAAGATGCTCTGCCTGGCCTCTACTGCAAATGTCTTCAGTTATTGCTTGTTCTTGGGGCATTTTCCCTTCAGTTTTGTCTTCATCAAGTGAAATGCATGCTCAATCGGATTCAGGTCAGGGGATTGACTTGGCCATTGCACAACATTCCACTTTTTAGCCTTACAAAACTCTTTGTTTGCTTTTGCAGTATGCTTCGGGTCATTGTCCATCTGCACCGTGAAGCGCTGTTCAATGAGTTCTGAAGCATTCTACTGAATATGAGCATATAATATTGCCCGAAACACTTCAGAATTCATTCTGCTGCTTTTGTCAGCAGTCACATCATCAATAAATACAAGGGAACCAGTTCCATTGGCAGCCGTACATGCCCACGCCATGACACTACCACCACCATGCTTCACTGATGAGGTGGTATGTTTTGGATCATGAGCAGTTCCTTTCCTTCTCTTCTCTTCCCATCACTCTGGTACAAGTTGATCTTTGTTTCATCTGTCAATAGGATGTTGTTCCAGAACTGTAATGGCTTTTTTAGATGTTGTTTGGCAAACTCTAATCTGGTCTTCCTGTTTTTGTGGCTCACCAATGGTTTGCATCTTGTGGTGAACCCTCTATATTCACTCTTGTGAAGTCTTCTCTTGATTGTTGACTTTGACACATATACATCTACCTCCTGGAGAGTGTTCTTGATTTGGCCAACTGTTGTGAAGGGGTTTTTCTTCACCAGGGAAATAATTCTTTTGTCATCCACCACAGTTGTTTTCCGTGGTCTTCCAGGTCTTTTGGTGTTGCTGAGCTCTCCGGTGCGTTATTTCTTTTTAAGAATGTTCCAAACAGTTGATTTGGCCACACCTAATATTTTTGCTATCTCTCTGATGGGTTTGTTTTGATTTTTCAGCCTAATGATGGCTTGCTTCACTGATAGTGACAGCTCTTTGGATCTCATATTGAGAGTTGACAGCAACTGATTCCAAATGCAAATGTCACACCTAGAATC
Organism: Taudactylus pleione; assembly: GCA_031769625.1. NCBI lineage: Eukaryota > Metazoa > Chordata > Amphibia > Anura > Myobatrachidae > Taudactylus > Taudactylus pleione. Next base: position 4,548,229 of record JAUIMM010000015.1, read on the forward strand.
AACTCCAGACCTTTTACCTGCTTAATTGATAATGAAATAATGAGGGAATAGCCCACACCTATCCATGAAATAGCTTTTGAGTTGATAGTCCCATTACTTTTGGCCCCTTAAAAAGTGGGAGGCACATATTGAAACTGTTCACCCGATTTGGATGTAATTACCCTCAAATTAAATCTGAAAGTCTGCAGTTAAAGCACATCTTGTTTGTTTCATTTCAAAACCATTGTGGTGGTGAATAGAGGCCAAAACCTGAAAATTCTGTCAATGTCCCAATATTTATGGACCTGACTGTATATATATCACTCATACCAAAATGTTTTTGCATAAAAATAATTGATGCACAATTGATCAAAAGGTGGAGTGACCCTTGCAGTCGACTCAAGACAAAGCTGAAATTGCGGATCCAACACTTTAATGGGCCAGTGGGTCCCCTCCCTGACACCTTGGCTTTGACTAAAAGCCAACATCTACTTTTGGGGGCCTTATATACGAGGATAGTGGTGGAGGCAAAAGTAGACCATCAGGAGCCTCCACAAGATGACCCACATGCTGAGTCTGGTAATTATTTGCATACACCTGGCTCGATATCTGTTTTTTATTAATTTACTTTCTATTAATTTTGTTTTTATCACCCATTTTTTAGGAAGTAACATGGTTGAAATCCTTCAGATGGATGGGGTGACGGCACAACCTTCATCAATTGTGCCTCCCCCATCCTCCACTGCCACCCTTACCGAAGTCCTGGATGGGCTTAGGGTGGCAGTGTTAAGGCAAGCAGCACACATGGAGGCTGTCCAGGCCAGCATGTTGGAGCAAACCTCCTATCTAAGGTCCTTAAGCCAAGATGTCAGGGAGATGAAAGAACATCTGACTGGCCCAATAGAAGGTGAGGTGGACCAGTGTCCTACTGTGGCTGGACTGAGCACCCAGCAGGGTCCACGCCGGTCCACCCAGATCCGTAAATTCAGCTTACCAGAGTCGGCTGCAAAGAAGAAGAAATACGATTGATGATTTTTAATTTATTTTACCCAGAACTTTCCTAAATTATGTCCAAAAATGTAATCTGGTTAGTGTCCCTGGAAGGCCCACAAGGAATATCTTGATTTTGTATTGTTCCATGTGATGGGAATGCCACGTTTTGAGGTGATGTGTTTGTAGGAGGTGCAGGAGGATCATCTGGTGGTGTCACAGGCACACTTTCCTCACCCACATCTGCAAGTGTGTCCACATCTTTTCTGTTGGTAGTCCAAAACCAAATTCGTCCAGAAATTCATGTATTTTTAATTAATTAAATTGTTTATTTCTTTTATGTTTATCAAAAATTATTCAAATGATGCATTTGCTTAAAAATAAAGCAAAATATGATGGTTTTGATAATTAAAAAAAAAAAAGTAAATAAAATAAAAAATTCATCTACATTGACAGAATGTTTTTTGTACCTTCTTCCAACATAAAATATTTAGAAAAAAATAGTATGGTTGAATAAAACCGGGCCTGGCCTGCAACAGTATTGCAAAAAAGACATGTATTTACTCTGGAATGGCATGCTGGGATATGCAGTTCCACAACCAAAAAAGCACTATCACTTTAAAAACCACAAAAAGATAAAAAACATGTATTTGTGAACTTAAAAAGTATAGGGACTATTGTTTGGTAATTTAAATTTCTTTGGGTTTGGTATCTTATTTAATATCCAATTAACAAACAATAATAGACAAAACAAAACAAAAAAAAATATGCTAATTTACGCAACCGCTTTGCTATTAAACAATGCAATGAGTAACACTTGTTACTCTATTAATTGACTGCAAACATCGGTAGAGGAAGAAACCATCGCCTACACACGCAATGCTTGTGGTAGACCCTGGGCTAACACTAGCACTGCATGTAGTTCCATCGTAATGGTTGCGAACTGATGTGTACAATGACGTGGTCTTTAAATTATGTACGCCCTTAAAACTCAGTTTTGACGGTCAGACATGCCTGCATTTGCAGCACCACTCCCCCGTTCCCAAGCACCTTCCCCTGTTACCACCCACAAATGGCACTATCTGTCACTCAGAGCAGTGACCTGATAATGGCTTACGAGCAACCAAAATCAGATCGCAACGAATGGCTTGCGCACGCGCACTGCGAATTATATGCATGCGCAGATGGGTGAAAATCGCTCAGAGCGTGTGGGTCTGAATGAGGTCCTAGTCTCTCAAAAGAGGTAAGTTCCCTTTTAGCTATTGATGCCATTATTCTAACTAATAAATAATTTGATTATTGTTTAAGAATTTTTTGTTGGGTCATCGCTTATTTGCCTATTACTGCCCATATTTCATGTTTGTGTAAGAGTGTTTGACCACTTATATCTTCAGTGCTGAAACTGCCTTTAACAGTTGCAAGGCTCCCATGTATGGAGAGTAAGGGTCGGCCGTGTCGGTCAAGTGTGTACCCAATATTACAGTAAACATTGCAGAATATGGACTACAAGGTCATACAGTTATACCCAAATAAACAGTGCTTGCTGAACCCAAATGTTTGGTGGCAAAGGGAAGGAGATATAAGTGAGGGAAGAAAAAGAACATGAGGGAAGAGAGCTCTGTTTGCGACATCTTATCATCTAAAGGGAGACAGGGGTGACACACAGGGGAGAGACAGTGAGCGAGGAGTATGGAGCAGTGGGTTAGGATAAGAGCTGGAAGGCTTTAATAAAGAAGTGAGTCTTGAGAGCCTAATTAATGTAGAATTGTGGAGAGTCTGATAGGGAAAAGAAGAGCATTCCAATGGTGGGGAACAGCACAGGCAAATATTTTAGGCGGGAGTGGGAGGAAGTAATCTGTTGGAAGGAGAGGCGCCATTCATTTGTGCATCAAAGTGGGCAGACGGGATTGTGAAAGGGGGTGAGGTTGGAGATGTAAGAAGGAGAGGTTTCAGTGAGGGCTTTGTATGTGAGTGTAAGGAGTTTAAATTGGGTTCTGAAGGGGAAGGCCAGGAAGTTTAGGGCTCGTTGGAGAGGGGAGGCAGATGTAATAAATTTAGAGGAAGATGAGCCAGACAGCAGCATTGAGGACAGATATGAGTGGAGAGAGTTGGGACAAAGAAGACCAAATAAGATTAAGGTTACAGTAGAACAGTCTAGAGATAACTAGTGAGTGGATGAGGGTCTTAGTTGGCTCCAGGATGAGGAAGGGTCTGATCCTGGAGATATTTTGAGGTGGAAATGGCAAAACTGCAAAAGGTACAGAATGTGTGGTTTGAAGGAGATGATCGAGTAAAGGATAACTCTAAGACAGCACACTTGCGGGCTACAAAAGATGGTTGTGCTATCAATAGATAACGAAATTGAGGGAGGTGGGGCTATTTGGAAGGATGGGAAGACTATCAGCTCAGTCTTAGACATGTTTAGTTTAATAAAGTGGGGAATGAAGGATGAAATAGCAAGAGACAGCTGGAGATACAGATAAGTGAGGAGAGAGAGGTTAGAGGTAAGGGGAGGAGAGGTAGATCTGAGTGTCATCCACATAGAGATGATATTGTAAAAATAGGTTGTATAAAGGGAACATAAAAAGGGGTCCAAGTACAGATCCTTGGGGGACACCTATTTGTAGTGGAAGTGGAAGAGAAATGTAACCTTTGAAAAAGTCACATGGCTCTGTGATGAAACACACTGTTACCTGTTTGAAAAACCGAAGTATTGTTGCATTGCATCCTCTATACCGTTTCCGGCTATCAATAAGATGGCACGTCTGCCATGTGTTTCCAGCCAGGCTTCTTACATTTCTAATGGTGACCTACAATCCACGGCATCCGGGATACCATCATTAAGGGGGCCCCCATTCCATACTGAAAGCTTTCCGTCAGAATATACCGGAGTACAGGACACTGGGCACAGGTAATATGTAAGCTGGCTGCTATTAGATATACCCGGCTTCCGAGCGCTATCAAACTGACCGCTGTCTGTTGTCCTATTAAGGTCCATGAGTATCACCAGTAGTGGATATATATATGTATACTTAAGAGCGAAGGAGGGTCTGTAAGTACTAATACCACTCTACTACATGACTATTGGTCCGTGATTTTATTATATATACAAAAGAGGAGGCTCGATATATATATATATTTTTTAAAACAGGTATAACATATATAACCTGACATTGGTGTTACTGTTAACCATAAGTTTGCTGGGAGTTATTATAGGCTATAATTAAGCTGACCACATCATCTTGCAGCTGATATTGAATTAACTGGACTTGAATGCTTAATTATATACATCAGAGTACTTACTGCTATTTTTTCACTCTAAAGGATAGAGTTGGGACCCTATTCCCTCTTTTTTCTATTGAGGTGTCATTATTAGTCATATACAGCCAGAAATTCGAGGAATTTTAACTAAGAGGCTGTTCCTGGAGCATGCCTAAAGGAACTGTCTTGAGTTATTTATACTATCAAAAGAAGAACCTAATAGATCTGCAACAGTGCTGTTATTGTTTTTATATTTGTTACATTGTGTAATATGCATGTGATTTTGTGAATGTTATGGCTATTGTGTATTTGCTACATTTTCTTATTGGAAAGATTCTAAGTGGGTTAATTAAATATATTCAAGAATTGACACATCTGTTTTTATTATCTTCAGTACTAATATGATTATTAGGACAGCATTGTCTGTCTTTTTTGTTATAATTTATATATTTATAATTTCTTTGGTCATTTATTTATAGACCTGTGGGGAGTCATTTACTGAATTTATTGCTTTTAGCAATTGCATCATTATTATTATAATTTGTTTTTACAACCGATTGAGTGGGATATTATTTAGTGGTGGCGTAGACTATATGCATGCATGCTAATCATTAAAGGAGACAGAGGAAGATCGTTTGGATATGTAGTAGTACAGCCAGGAGAGGGAAGTATCATGCACAGGGGAGCCGAGAGGGGGAGGGAGCAGGTACAAAATTACCCGGGCGCGGGCTTGCTGGAAGGGACGGTGCCCCCTCCGCCCTCTTACATCACAGCAGCCCAGCACACACTGCTGTGTGCTGGGCTGCACTGGGAGACTGCTTGCGGCTGCTAAGAAGCAGCCACAGAAGTCTCCTATGCCTGTGGGGGGAGCGATCAAGCTGATTGTGCCCCCCACTGGTTATGCGCTGGGCTGAGAGGGCTCACTGCGGCCCCCTCGCCAGCATGCAGTGCCGCTGCAAAACTATTTTTTTAACCTAAGGGGGTGTGACCAGGCCACACGCGATTAGGCCATGCCCCCCTTTTTTACCATGGCCCGGCGCGGCTCTTGATGGGCCTGATCATGCAAACTGAGGGATTGAAGGATTTGCAGGAGGAGATGATGGTCCATGGTGTAAAAAGCAGCAGAGAGGTCAAAGAGATTGAGCAGAGAGTAGTGGCCTTTTGATTTGATAGCAAGAAGGTCATTGATGACTTTAGTGAGGGCAGTTTCTGTGTGGTGGAGAGGATGAAAGCCAGTCTGCAATGGGTCAATCAGGGAATGGTAAGAAAGAAAGGCGGTGAGGTGGTTGTAGACAATCCACTCTTGGAGCTTGGAGGGGAGTGATGGGGCAGTAATGAGCAAAAGTGTCAGGATCAAGGGTGGGTTTATTAAGAATGGGGGATACAAGGTAATGCTTCAATGCAGAGGTGACAGTGCATAATCAGAGGCAAAGATGAAGAGAAAGGCCAAATGGGAGCAGGCAATGGGAGAGAGGGAGCAGGGAAGGTGGGAGGGGATAGTGTCAAGGGGGAGGTGTAAAGGGGCAAGCACCAGATTAGGGAGATGACTTCATCCTCAGATACTGGGGAGAATGAAGTCCAAGTTGGTAAAATGGATGGGGAAGATTGTGAGAGGCTGGCTTGGAAAGGAGAGGATGGAATAATGAGGGTCTGGTGGGATGTGATGTCCTGATGGATGGATTAAATTTTGGATGTGAAGTGGGTAGTAAAGTCGAGGGCAGAGAGTTTAGAGTAAGACAAAGAGGGCTGGAAAAGGAGGGTGTTCAAAGTGGCGAAGAGATAATGGTGTTGGTGGACTGGGAGGAGATAAAGGTCTTCAAATAAGACTAAGAAATAAGACTAAGACTAAGAAAGGGTATCACTATAGGTCAAGAGTTTAAATTTGAAATGGACAAAGTCTGCATTGGAGCATGATTTGCTGCACTATCACTCTGTGATTCAAGAACACTTCTGTAGTATCCTGTACATTTGGAATGCCAAGGTTGAGACTGTTAATATGTGTGTACTAGTTGTTAATAGTAGACACCAAAAGAAAGTATTGTAGTAGAAACACCAGCCAGATAGACTTAACCAGGTACTTGGATTTATTATAGTGCCTAGATTTAGTATATCCATACTCACAATCTAGAAATTTCTGGACGCTGTCATATCCAAAATGACCTAACCATCTGTGCCAGAGTTCCATAGTTTGTGAGCCAGAAGTAATCATCGTATAACACTCCTCTGTGTCAAGGACGGGATACAGTCAGGAAGTCTACGGTCGAAATGCCGACTGCCGGCTTCCCGACTGTCTAAACCCGGCAAGGTACTAATGACAGGCGTTGAAATCCCGACGCCTGTCATTAGACCTACGCCGGGAGCCCAACGCCCGGCATACCGAATGAAGGGAGGAGGGTTAGGTTTTAGGGTTCCCAGGGGGACTTAAGGTTAGGCAACCCCCCCCGGGAGGATTAGGCTAGGGGAAGGGGGTGTTAGGTTTAGGCACCCCTGGGTGGACGATAGAGTTTGGCACCCCCCTGGGTGACTTAGGGTTAGGCTGCAGGGAAGGGGGGACTAGGTTTAGGCACTTAGAGGGGGGTTAGGGTTAGGCACTTGGGGGGGAGGTTAGGGTTAAGCAACCCTAAGGGAGGGTTAGGGTTACGGGGCGGCCGGCGGTATTACATACTGATTTCATCAAGGACATATAGTTGTCGGCACTGGGCACTTGCTACAATTACCGTCCCTCTTTCCTTCTGCACAACATACTTTACTTCTGTGAACTGGACTTTGAATCCTTTCTGCTCTAGGACATTTATGGCTGTGAGGTTTGTCCTCATGTCTACTAAATATAACTCATCATGGATTTCTGTGGTTTTTAATTTCACCTCCTATTCTCAGCTGGGTTGTGACTGTTCCAACATTTGTAGCTGTAAGTACTTTATTTAATTTTCCTCTGACTGTTATATAAATTTAAATATAATATAAAAGCCTGTTACTAACTATGCCTCATTGTCTGTGCAACATTACTTTCAGGACTTCCTTGGACTCCTGCCAGATCCCCGCTGTGCCTGGTGTATGCTGTGGACCTCGCTACATTCCCGCTCGTGCTCCGGTTCAAGTTCTGATACAGATTATCAGCTGCACTACAGAGCTCAGCATTGCCATTGTCTATCCTGCTCTATTACTGCTATTCCATTCTACGCTACACTATTAGATTTACTTGTTATAATTGACTCATACGGACATTGGGATTACTTCTTCTACAGTTGTCAACTGCACCGTTACAGTCTATCCTCATCGGAACCCCATCACATCGCAGGGCTCAACCCTGCTCCGGGCCTTCATCCTGCCGCAGGGTTCAACCCTGCTCCGGACCTTCATTACACAGCAGGGCTCAACCCTGCTCTGGACCTTCATTACGCTGCAGCGCTCAACCATGTTCTGTGCCCTCATCACGTCTCAGGGCTCAACCTAATTCTGGACCCTCATCACGTCTCAGGGCTCAACCCACGTTCCGGACCCTCATCACGTCTCAGTGCTCAACCTCGTTCCGGATCTTCATTATGTCTCAGGGCTTAACCTCTTTCCGGATCTTGTTACATCTCAGGGCTCAACCCTGTTCCGGACCTTTGTCACGATACAGGTCTCAACCCTGTTATTGACCTCCATCCTATCCTGAGGCTCTAGCCTCTGTCGAACTCAGGGTTTCACCCCACACCAGTTCAGTGTGTACTTCGAACTTTGTTTCTTACAGGGGCATACCCCTGCACCTGTTGGTGCATGTCTTGAATTTATGTTGTTGAGATTTAATGTGGAACTTTGCCATACAGTTTTTGTTCTTGAATAAATTCTATTCACTTTTATTTCGTGCTAGTGATATTTCATGAAAAGGTCATTCCTAAAACCACCTCAGTTCATATTACCTAGTAAGCCTGACTCTTCCCAGGAGTCTCAAGTGTCTGTAGCCATGACAGTTTGCACAGACCTAAAAATGAACCCGGATCTGGAACAGGCTACTGGGGTACAGGTGCTCCAGGGTTTGACCGCCCATCTGGAAGTACAGGAAAATACACATGTTCAAGATTTGCAATGTTTACAGGATCTTTCTACACGTTTGGATAAATTTAAGATACCTCTACGAATGCATCAGTGGTTTCTGCTTCTCATTTATGTCTACCAACTCCAACCTCTTATGATGGTAATCCAAAAACCTGCAGAGATTTCTCAACCTATGTGAGATTCATTTTGAGTTATTACCACATAATAATGTCATTATTGTCTGGTACTGCTCTCGAATGGGCCTCTCCTTTATGGGAGAGAAATGATGCTTTAATGTCTAATTACCAAGCTTTTGTTTCTACTTTTAAGAGGATATTTGATGAACCTGGAAGATCAGTGGCACGTCTGTGCACATTTTGCGATTGAAACAGGGAACATCTCCAGTTGGTCAGTATGTGGTTCATTTTCAAACTATAGCGGCAGAACTTAAGTGGAATAATGAAGCATTAAGAGCAGCATATTGGAATGGTCTTTCTGAGAAACTTAAAGATGAGGTAGTGACTCGGGATCTTCCTGAGAATTTGGATGAGTTGATTTCATTGACTATTAAGATTGATTTGTGGATGCGAGAATGAGGGGTTCAGAGGAGTCGTACTGAGCATACTAAAATTTCTCTTCCCCAGTCTCGTTCCTCTCATGGTACAACTGATGAACCTATGCAAATTAATAAATCTAAGTTATCTGAAGTAGAGAAGCAACGTAGGAGGCGTTCTAATTTGTGTTTGTACTGTGCGTCCTCTGAAATTTTTTTGGCTAAATATCCAATAAGACCGGGAACGGTCGTCCCTACTTGATGGAGGGGAAGTCAAACTAGGGGTTCTCTCAAAGAATTTCCCCAAAAAGGATTGTTTAATCTCTGTTAGTATTCCTGATTTCGGTTCTTCGTGTCAAGTGTTTTCTGTCTTGGTAGATTCTGGAGCAGCTGGCAACTTTATTTCGTCTTCATTGGTTCAAGAGTTGCAGATTCCTGTTGTCAGATTATCCCGTTCTCTTTCCCTCTCTGCAGTGAATGGGACTAGAATTTCTAATGAATATGTTATGCATCAAACAAAGTCTATGAAGCTGAGGGTTGGAGCTTTGCATGAAGACAGTTTAGAGTTGTTGGAATTACCTACTTCTATGCAGGGGCAGAACTATGGGAGACAATGGAGGCGCCTGCCGCCGGGCTCCAACACTGAAGGGGCACCTCCTCCATTGCACACAATATATTCATCCCACTAGTGGAGTATTCCATGTCAGACCATCAGCTGCCGCCTCCGTCTATCTATAGCCTGTCCCTACTCATTGGTGTCACTGCTCCTCAGCATCTTCTTATGTCAGTGTCAAACGTCCGGCGCCCCCCTCACCCACAACTCTCTGTCTCACTCCTCCATACAGTGTCAGCGGCTGTGACTGGGGGACACCAAATAACAACTTGCCTCTGGGCATTTTTGATGAATTTACGCCACTGCTTCTATGTATGATATCATATGCAAACGCAGGGAGGGTTTCCGTCTACCTGGAAACTCCCGTCTCCAGCACACATCATGATCACAATAGAAATAGTAATGTAATACAATGTTACTAGTGCTGCATGTTCTTCTCAGTATCACAAATGAAATGATTAGCAACACCCGTGGATCTTTTAAAATGTGTCAGCCAGTAATAAATATACCTGTGCACCAACTAGGAGATGTGGAAAACATGCACTGTTAGGGGTGCACTGCTATAGACCATCTATAGGGTTAATTATTAATACTGTATAATAATACACTATCCAGTACATAAGGAGACCAATCTGTACATATATATCCAGGGCAGTGCTCGGTTCTTCTGCTGCTACCCCAGACTCCTGGACTTGCTCCCATGCTCTGGAATGATGCCCACATCTGAAAAAAAACATTCTGCTCACACAGGATGGACCTTCTGCCGCATCTAATGGCTTACTCTGATCGCTGGTCCTGTATATGCTGAAATTATGCAACACAATATACTTTATATGATGCATATTAAAGCTGGATAAGTGGTAATTATACCCTCTTCATGGACTAGCCACACTCACTCTAAAATCAAGCATTTAGAAACTCCCCTCTAGAAATCCTGCGTTTGCCCCTGGATATAGTTCTTGGTTTACCATGGTTAACTCTTCATAACCCTCATATTGATTGGACTTGTTCTCAAATCTTTTCTTGGAGTTCTAAATGCAAACTAAATTGTTTGATTCCTGTTGTACGATTGACTGAAGTAAAAGTAGTTGTTCCACCTTCTCTCCCACAGCCTTATCATCAGTTTGCTAATGCCTTTTCTGAACAGGCGGCAGACGTACTTCCACCGCAACGTCCCTGGGATTGTCCTATTGAAGTTATTCCTGGTAAAGTGCCACTCAAAGGTCGAGTATACCCTCTCTCTGTCCCTGAAACTCAAGCCATGTTGGAGTATGTGCATGACAACCTGCGGAAGGGGTTCATCAGGCCTTCCTCGTCTCCCGCTGGAGCAGGATTCTTTTTTGTAAAGAAAAAAGATGGTGGACTTCGTCCATGTATCGACTTTCGAGGTCTAAATGAGATCACGGTAAAAAATAAATATCCTTTGCCTCTTATTACAGAGCTGTTTGACAGAGTCAAGGGGTCTCGACTGTTTACTAAACTTGACTTAAGGGGAGCTTATAATTTGATCAGATTTAAAGAAGGAGATGAGTGGAAAACTGTGTTTAATACGCGAGATGGTCAGTATGAGAACCTCGTTATGCCTTTTGGCTTATGTAATGCTCCCGCAGTGTTCCAGGAGTTTGTGAACAAAATTTTCCGAGATATACTTTATCAGTTTGTTATTGTTTATCTTGATGACATTTTAATTTTTTCCAGGAATCTTTCTGATCATCGTATTCATGTTAAATAGGTACTAAGTTGTCTTTGAGCTAATAAGCTTTATGGTAAGATCTCTAAGTGTGTTTTTGAGGTACCAGTTATACCCTTTTTGGGGTGTATTATCTCTGGTTCCGAACTTCAGATGGACCCCGAGAAGCTGAACGCTATAAGATTAGGCTTTGCCAATTATTATAGAAAGTTTATCAAAGCATTTTCAACGACTGTGGCCCCAATTTCTGCTATGATAAGAAAAGGGGCTAACCCCAAAGTGTGGTCCCCAGAGGCATTGAATGCCTTCCAGACTCTCAAAGATGCATTCTCTGCAGCTCCTATTTTAGTTCAACCTGATGTTGAGAAACCATTTATATTGGAAGTGGATGCGTCCACTTATGGAGTTGGTGCCATTTTGTCCCAAGTGGCAGCAGATGAGAGAACAGTGTCATGTGGTTTCTTTTCACTAAAGTTTTCCAGTGCTGAGAGTAACTATTCCATCGGGGACCAAGAATTATTAGCTATTAAATTAGTGTTAGAGGAATGAAAATATTTGCTAGAAGGTGCAAAGCACCCAATTACCATTTTTACAGATCATAAGAATTTGTTGTATTTGAAGACAGCTCATTGCTTGAACCCACGGCACTCTTTTTCTCCCGTTTTGATTTTATCCTCAGGTATCGTCCAGGTTCATTGAATAAAAAGGCAGACACACTTTCTCACTCGATGTTGGAAGAGAAAGAACAAGATGAGAATGAAAGGTACCCTATAAAAAACCCTCTGGCCTTTTCTTCACCTTCCATCTCTCCTGATCCTCCTCCTGGAAGAATATTTGTGGCACCTGAATTATAAGGTAAACTCCTTTCTTGGGCTCATAATTCTCGTTTCTCTGGACATATAGGGGTTCATAAAATGTATTCATTCCTGCAACATTCATATTGGTGGTCCTCCATGAAAAATATATTCAAGAGTTTATACGTTCTTGTTCTTAATGTATACAAAATAATTCCTCCCAGCAGTCTTCTCTGGGGGCCCCTCCATCCACTACCCATCCCTACCCAACCATGGACCCATCTTTCCATGGATTTTATTACAGATCTTCCCGAATCCAGGGGGTGTACGGTTATTTGGGTAGTGGTGGATCGTTTTACCAAAATCGCCCATTTTTGTCCTTTGGCACAAATTCCATCAGCCCCCAAACTAGCACAAATTTTTATCAAGGAGATATTCCAGCTTCATGGACTTCCTTCTGAAATAGTGTCTGATCATGGTGTTCAGTTTGTTGCTCATTTTTGGAGGGCGTTATGTTCGTCAAAATAAATTAAATTACAATTTTCTTCTGCATATCATCCTCAGTCAAATGGACAAACCAAAAGAGTGAACCAGTATTTGGAGACCTTCTTGAGAATGTATATTTCCTCTTCTCAAGATGACTGGATGAATTTTTTTGCCTTGGGATGAGTTTGCCCATAATTTTCACTATTTGTCTGCTACAGGTGTTAAGTCCCTTTTCGCCAACTGTTGCTGGCATCCTCGAGTTCCTGAGCTTCAATCAGTTCCCACAGTGGACGTTCCAGCAGCCAAAGCTACTCTCCAACATTTTTCTGGAATTTGGAGACAGGTACATAAGTGTCTTAGGAAAGCCTCTCATAATTATAACATTTTTACTGATAGAAAACGTTCGGCTAATCCTAAATATTCTGTCGGTGATCGTGTCTGGTTGTCCACTAGAAATCTTCGACTTAAAGTACCCACTATGAAATTTGCCCCCCGGTATATTGGGCCTTTCCGTATTGTAAAAATTATCAATCCAGTGGCATGTAAGTTACAGTTACCTCCAACTATGCATGTACCTAACTCCTTTCATGTCTCCTTGCTTAGACCATTGATTCTTAATTGGTTTCATGACAGCTTGCCTAAAGTACCTCCTATAACAACTTCTCGAAGGAGTGGAGTTTGAGATTGATAAGATTCTGGATTCAAGTAAGCATCAAAATCAGTTGCAATATCTGGTAGACTGGAAGGGCTATGGCCCAGAGGAGAGATCTTGAATTAAAGACTCTGATGTCCATGCTCCTAAGTTGATACGTAATTTTCATGCTAAATTTTCTTTTAAACCTGGTGGGTGTTCGGAGACCACTCAAAAAAAGGGGGGGTACTGTCATGACTTCGACTATTTCAGTACATAAAGATAAACTACACTTGCCAAAGTTCCATTGTGGTCGTTGGAGGATCTATCCTGGTTGCTGGCATTCATGACATGCAGTGTGCAGAGAGTTAAAGTTATCATCTGTTTCTTAGGTGTCGTCAGGTTGTTGGATTCCTTGATTGCTTATTATTCCAAACCTGATTCTATTCGGGTCACATGTTCTGAACTTCCTATGGATCACAGACCTCTAGTATAAAGCCTGTTGCTAACTATGCCTCATTGTCTGTGCAATGTTACTTTCAGGTCTTCCTTGGACTCCTGCCAGATCCCCGCTGTGCCTGGTGTATGCTGTGGACCTTGCTCCATTCCTGCTCATGTTCCGGTTCAAGTTCTGATACAGGTTATCAGCTGCACTACAGAGCTCAGCATTGCCATTGTCTTTCCGTTGTTATCCTGCTCTATTACTGCTATTCCATTCTATGCTACACTATTGGATTTACTTGTTATAATGACTCATACGGACATTGGGGTTACTTCTTCTACAGTTGTCAACTGCACCGTTACAGTCTATCCTCATCGGAACCCCATCACATCGCAGGGATCAACCCTGCTCCGGACCTTCATCCTGCCGCAGGGCTCAACCCTGCTCCTTACCTTCATTATGCTGCAGGGCTCAACCCAGTTCCAGACCCTCATCACGTCTCAGGGCTCAACCCAGTTCCGGACCCTCATCATGTCTCAGGGCTCAACCAAGTTCCGAACCCTCATCACGTCTCAGAGCTCAACCCTGTTCCGGATCTTCATTACGTCTCAGGGCTTAACCTCGCTCTGGATCTTGAGACATCTCAGGACTCCACCTAGTTCCGGACCTCGGTCACGATACAGGGCTCAACCCTGTTATTGACCTCCATCCTATCCTGAGGCTCTAGCCTCATGTTGGACTCGGGGTTTCACCCCACACCAGTTCATTGTGTACTTTGAACTTTGTTTCTTACAGGGGCATACCCCTGTTAGTGCATGTCATGAACTTTGTGCTTTTGAGATGTAATGTGGAACTTTGCCATACAGTTTTTGTTCTTGAATAAATTCTAATCACTTTTATTTTGTGCTAGTGATATTTCATGAAGAGGTCATTCATAAAAACCACCTCAGTTTATACTACCTAGTAAGCCTGACTCTTCCCAGGAGTCTCAAGTGTCTGTAGCCGTGAAAAGCTTGCCCTTATCTTTTCTGTCTCTTTAGAGGCTAATGCAGTATTCTCAGCACTTAATTCAACTGGCACATATTCTTAGAACTGTAGCAATTTTGTCTTTAAGATCACTGTAGATAACTCAACTGTATTAGCTATTAGGGCTACACCTAGGAAATCAAATTCAGATGTTAAGTTCTGTAGCATCGCCATGATGATCTCATCTTCAACTTGGACTCCTACAGACATTAATTGCTGATACGGACATCATCCTGTTGAAGTGGTCACTCATACTTGTGCATTCACTCAACTTAATATTGTATTGTATGCACCTCAGCTTAATTCTTCTCATGAGCCCCATATCCTCATATGCTGTCTGCAGTGCTGTCCCCATGTCATGTGCTGACATTTTCCCATGTATGATAGAAAAAACATTTTGTTCAACAAGTAATCATATTGTTTCAATAGCTCTGTATTTATCATCTGGATTTGGACTGTCACCTGGGTTAATTGTAACTTTCCAAAGCCCCTCATGTTTAAGTTGTATTTTCATTAGGGGTGAGCGGGTTCGGATTTCTGAAATCCGAACCCCCCCGAGCCCCCCCCGATCCGAGTCCGATCCGAATCAGGCTCGACTTTTCCCGCCTGACTCGGATCTGAAATCGAGGCAAAACGTCATCATCCCGCCTTCCGAGTCTCGCGGGTTTTGGATCCTATATAAGGTACCCACGTCGGCACCATTTTCTCACTCGGCTGTGGACAGTGAAGAGGGAGGGTGGGAGTTAGGGCTGTGTAGTGTAGTGTAGTGTAGTGCTGCTGTTGTCCACTACTTCAAAGTCCATAGGGGCTGGCTGTGTTGTGCTGTGCTGCTGTTGTTAATAGGGGCTGTGTCCACTACTTCAAAGTCCATAGGGGCTGGCTGGACTGTGTTGTGCAGTCAGTTCTCCATAGGGGCTGTGTCCACTCCAAAGTCCTGTGCAGTGTCCCAGTCCTAAAGGAGTGCTGCAGTGTTGTCCAGGGGGTGCTCTGTCCATCAGGGGTGCTCCCCCCAAGTGCTAAAAAAATAATATATTTTCTGTGTTTGTGAATTGTGTGCGCAGTAGCCGCACGTGCATCAACAAAGTAGTGCCAAGCGTGCGCCTGTGTCATAAGTAAAGGGCCGGCTGGCTTGACCGTTAAGGGTGCTGTAACCCCCAAAAGTACACTCCAGTCCAAACCAAAAAAAAAATTATTTTCTGTGTTTGTGAATTGTGTGCGCAGTAGCCGCACGTGCATCAACAAAGTAGTGCCAAGCGTGCGCCTGTGTCATAAGTAAAGGGCCGGCTGGCTTGACCGTTAAGGGTGCTGTAACCCCCGAAAGTACACTCCAGTCCAAACCAAAAAAAAAATTATTTTCTGTGTTTGTGAATTGTGTGCGCAGTAGCCGCACGTGCATCAACAAAGTAGTGCCAAGCGTGCGCCTGTGTCATAAGTAAAGGGCCGGCTGGCTTGACCGTTAAGGGTGCTGTAACCCCCGAAAGTACACTCCAGTCCAAACCAAAAAAAAAAATATTTTCTGTGTTTGTGAATTGTGTGCGCAGTAGCCGAACGTGCATCAACAAAGTAGTGCCAAGCGTGCGCCTGTGTCATAAGTAAAGGGCCGGCTGGCTTGACCGTTAAAGGGTGCTGTAACCCCCGAAAGTACACTCCAGTCCAAACCAAAAAAAAATTATTTTCTGTGTTTGTGAATTGTGTGCGCAGTAGCCGCACGTGCATCAACAAAGTAGTGCCAAGCGTGCGCCTGTGTCATAAGTAAAGGGCCGGCTGGCTTGACTGTTAAGGGTGCTGTAACCCCCGAGAGTACACTCCAGTCCAAACCAAAAAAAAATTATTTTCTGTGTTTGTGAATTGTGTGCGCAGTAGCCGCACGTGCATCAACAAAGTAGTGCCAAGCGTGCGCCTGTGTCATAAGTAAAGGGCCGGCTGGCTTGACAATTAAAGGGTGCTGTAACCTTCAAAGTACACTCCAGTCCAAACCAAAAAAAAAATTATTTTCTGTGTTTGTGAATTGTGTGCGCAGTAGCCGCACGTGCATCAACAAAGTAGTGCCAAGAGTGCGCCTGTGTCATAAGGGCCGGCTGGCTTGACCGTTAAAGGGTGCTGTAACCCCCAAAGTACACTCCAGTCCAAACCAAAAAAAAAATTATTTTCTGTGTTTAGCCGCACGTATATATCAAATCGATATAACATAAATGGAGGACCAAACTTTCTCCGATAAAAATAAAATAGAGAAAGATCAAGAACCACTTCCTCCTAGTGCTGAAGCTGCTGCCACTAGTCATGACATAGACGATAACATGCCATCAACGTCGTCTGCCAAGGCCGATGCCCAATGTCATAGTAGAGGGCACATACAATCCCAAATGGCAAAGTTCAGGAAAATGACCTTGAAAAAGACATTTAAATCAGCTGAAGAGAAACGTAAACTTGCCAATATGCCATTTACGACACGGAGTGGCAAGGAACGGCTAAGGTCGATCCCTAGTATGTTCATGACTAGTGGTTCAGCTTCACATGACGATGGAAGCCCTCCTCCCACTAAAAAAATCAAAAGAGTTAAGCTGGCAAAAGCACAGCGAAGAACTGTGCTTTCTAAGAAGATATCACAAATCCCCAAGGAGAGTCCAAGTGTGGTGGTGGTTGCGATGCCTGACCTTCCCAGCACTGGACAGGAAGAGGTGGCTCTTTCCACCATTTGCACGCCCCCTGCAAGTGCTGAAAGGAGCACCCACAGTCCACTTGCTGATATGCAAATTGAAGATGTCACTGTTGAAGTACAACAGGATGAGGATACTGGTGTAGCTGGCGCTGAGGAGGAAGTTGGCGAGGAGGATTCTGATGGTGATGTGGTTTGTTTAAATCAGGCTCCGGGGGAGACAGTTGTTGTCCGTGGGATGAAAAAGCCCATCACGGTCATGCCTGGGCAGAAGACCAAACATTCCACCTCTTTGGTCTGGCAATATTTCTATCCAAATCCGGACAACAACTGTCTTGCCATATGTACCATATGTAAAGGTGAAATAAGTAGGGGTAGGGACGTCAACCACCTAGGAACATCCTCCCTTATACGGCACCTGCAGCGAGTTCATAAAAAGTTACTGTCAAGTTCAGAAACTTTGGCTAAGACCGTAAGCAGTCCAGGGACACCTAAATCCCGTTGTCCTGTTGTATCCAAGCGCCTGCAAACCACACCGTCAACTCCCTCCTCGTCAATTTCCTCCTTAGTCAGGATCGGAAGTAGTCCTGCAGGCCATGTCACTGGCATGACTGACTCTCCTATCCGGGATTCCTCTGGAGGATCCTGCATTGCTACGCCTACTGCTGCCGCTGCTGCTGTTGCTGCTGCTGGGAGTCGTTCATCATCCCAGAGAGGAAGTAGGAACACCACTACTTTTACTAAACAATTGACCCTCCAACAGTCCTTAGCGAGGAGGATGAAGTACGACAGCAGTCATCCTGAAGCAAAACGTATAACTGAGGCCTTGACTGCTATGTTGGTGTTAGACGTGCGTCCGGTATCCGCCATTAGTGCAGTGGGATTTAGACAATTGATGGAGGTAGTGTGTCCCCGGTTCCAAATCCCGTCTAGATTCCACTTCACTAGGCAGGCGATACCGAGACTGTACAGAAACGTCAGAAAAAGTGTCCTCAGTGTCCTGAAAAATGCCATTGTACACAATGTCCACTTAACCACGGACATGTGGACAAGTGGAACAGGGCAGACTAAGGACTATATGACTGTGACAGCCCACTGGGTAGATGTATCACCTTACGCAGCAACAGCAGCAGCGTCACCAGTAGCAGCATCTCAGAAACGCCAGCTCGTTACAAGGCAGGCTACGCTGTGTATCACCGGTTTCAGTAAGAGGCACACCGCCGACAACCTCTTAGAGAAACTGAGGGAAATCATCGCCCAGTGGCTTACCCCACTTAGACTCTCCTGGGGATTTGTGATATCTGACAACGCCACCAATATTGTGCGGGCATTACATCTGGGCAAATTCCAGCACGTCCCATGTTTTGCTCACACAATAAACTTGGTGGTGCAGAATTTTCTGAAAAGCGACAGGGGCGTGCAGGAGACGCTTTGGGTGGCCCGAAAAATTTCTGGCCACTTTCGCCATTCAGCGACTGCGTGCCGAAGACTGGAGCGCCAGCAAACACTCTTGAACCTGCCCCGCCATCACCTGAAGCAAGAGGTTGTGACGCGGTGGAACTCAACCCTCTATATGCTTCAGAGGATGGAGGAGCAGCAAAAGGCCATACAAGCCTATACATCCACCTATGACATAGGCAAAGGAGGGGGTATGCACCTGACTCAAGCGCAGTGGAGAATGATTTCCGTGTTGTGCAAGGTTCTCCAGCCCTTCGAACTTGCCACACGTGAAGTCAGTTCAGACACAGCCAGCTTGAGTCAGGTCATTCCCCTCATCAGGCTTTTGCAGAAGCAGCTGGAGAAAGTGAAGGAGGAGCTAAGACGGAGCGATTCCACTCGGCATGTGGGACTTGTGGATGAAGCCCTTCATTCGCTTTGCCAGGATTCCAGGGTGGTCAATCTGTTGAAATCAGACCACTACATTTTGGCCACCGTGCTTGATCCTAGGTTTAAAGCCTATGTGGTGTCTCTCTTTCCGGCCGACACAAGCCTGCAGAGGTGCAAAGACCTGCTGGTGAACACACTGTCAGCTGAAGCGGAACGTGACACGTCAACGGCTCCTTCTTCATTTTCTCCCGCAACTGGGGCTGCCAGGAAAAAACTTAGGTATCCTAAGCAACCCGCTGGCGGTGATGCAGGGCAGGCAGGACCAAGTTTGGACATCTGGTCCGGACTGAAGGACCTGGCAACAATTTCTGACATGTCTACTGTCACTGCATATGATACTGTCACCATTGACAGAATGGTGGAGGATTACATCGGTGACAGCATCCAAGTAGGCATGTCAGACAGTCCATACCTGTACTGGCAGGAAAAAGAGGCAATTTGGAGGCCCCTGTACAAGCTGGCTCTATTTTACCTGAGTTGCCCCCCCTCCAGTGTGTACTCCGAAAGAGTGTTTAGTGCAGCCGGGAACCTTGTCAGCGAAAGGCGTAGGAGGTTGCTTCCACAGAATGTGGAGAAGATGATGTTCATCAAAATGAATTATCAGCTCTTCCAGGGAGACCAGCCTCCAGAAGGTACAGAGGGACCTGTGGTGGTGGATTCAAGTGGGGACGAGTTAATACTTTGTGAGGATGAGGATGTACACACTGAAGAGGGTGAGGAATCGGTGGATGAGGAGGATGAGGATGACATCTTGCCTCCGTAGAGCCAGTTTGTGCAGGGACACATTAATTGCCAGCTTGTTTTGTGGGGGCCCAAACGAACCAATCATTTCAGCCACAGTTGTGTGGCAGACCCTGGCGCTGAAATGATTGATTTGTTAAAGTGTGCATGTCCTGTTTATACAACATAAGGGTGGGTGGGAGGGCCCAAGGACAATTCCATCTTGCACTTCTTTTTTTTCTTTGCATTATGTACAGTTTGGGGCCTAGTTTTTCTAACTGCCATCCTGTCTGCCACTGCAGTGTCACTCCTAGATGGGTCACGTGTTTGTGCCGCCCACTCGTGTCGCTTAGCATAGTCATCCAGCTACCTCGGTGCAACCTTTTGGACATGAAAACACTATTGTGAGGTGTGAGGTGTTCAGAATAGACTGGAAATGAGTGGAAATTAAGGTTATTGAGGTTAATAATAGCATAGGAGCAGAGAAACCAACAATTCTGTGATTTTAGCTGTTTTTATGCTTTTTAAAAAAAAAATACAGATCCAAAACACAAAACCCAGAACCCAAAACACGGAAGGGTGGTTTTGGCAAAACCAATCCAGATCCAAAACACGAAAAAAGATCCAGATCCAAAACCAAAACACAAAACACGAAAAGTGGCCGGTGCACACCCCTAATTTCCATTGCAAACTTTCATGTGGCATAGTTCTCTGAGCTTTTAAGTCTAGTAAAGCCCATAATGGATGCTGCTATTGTGTACATGTTTGTACACTGAGACACTCTGCAGCATCACTGGTTAGCTTTTCTGTCATGCAGCATTCTATGACATCTAGGTGCCTGGGCCCATGACCTGTTGATATGTGTGTAAATATCAACAGGTAAATAGTAGACACCAGCGGAATATATTGTAGTAGACACACCAGCTGGATAGACTTAACAAGGTACTTGGATTTATTATAGTGCACAGCTTTACTGCATCCATACTCACAGTTATGTACATGAGTAGCAGAGATGGAGCGGGGCATACAGCGGACCAGTCAGTCATGTATGTAGGTATAGTTGCAGGATAGCGGGTTTCCATGTGGAGCTGAGTAGTACACGTCTGTGTACCACTGCAATACTCAACCACAGTGACAATATGGTGCTACATATGTGCAGATTAAAGAACTGCAGCCATCTTGTTAAAACAGCTGATGCTTCAAGTATATACCAACAGAGGCATGGATCTGTGAAAGTGAGTAATGATTGCTAGAGCAACAATGACTAGAGCAGAAGTAATGCAGCCATGGTATAAGAAAACAGCTTGGTCAGGGCATGAGAGGTAGACAATGGGAGAGAGGAGTGAGTCGAGCAGGAAGGATAAGGACATAGGGCCATATTCAATTTGGAGTGAAAAGTCCGTTTAGGCGATACTTTTTCGCCGATGATATCATTTTCGCCGATTTCATTTATCCCCGTATTCAATTTGGCCAACTTTTCGCCGCTGCGTAAAGTCAATGCATCAGACCCGGCGAAAAAGTATTGCCTATGAATAGGTGGCAAGAAAAAGTGCAGAATTGGGGTTTTGGGGTGCCGACTTCCAAAAACCACCCTGCAGCCCTTGGACATGTCCCTAAAGGTAATCTGTGTCAATTTTAAAAAAAAAGTACCTTCAGACACCCCAAAAAAGTACTTTCATTTTGGGGGTGAAAAGACAAAACAAAATTTGGGTACAAAGTTAAAAACTAGCAAAATAGACTCCAGGGGGGTCCCCAAGTATGCGGCAGGTATTTTGATGATTACAGATGGTTGCGGCAGGTGGATTTTTCAAGTTTTTTAAAACATCACATTAGCAACTTTAAAATATGCTAGTACCCATTTTCATGTACCCCAAATTTGACGGGACTAGTTATTTCCTCCAAAAAAGGCACCAAAATGCTATTCTTCAGCACTTTTTAAAACACGCAAAATAGCACCTATTGAGACCATTTAAAGTGGCCAAATACAGTACCTTCAGCAGGACTATTCGGGGGTATCCAGAGCGATTCCCCATGTCAGTGTATCTTTTGGGGGGTGTCAGGCTGATTTCCCCAAAACTGACAGAACTTTTTGCCTATATAAGTTTCACCAGGTCCCGTTTTCGCTGATTTGGAATTGAATGTGGGGACGAGCGCAATACTTTTTCGGACCCAAAACCAGAGAGGATGGCGAAAAGTCCGGCAACTGACTTTTCGCTTCTAATGAATACGGGCCCAATCATTGCAAATACGTGCACACGCTCTCAACCTATGCTTGCATGCCCTTTCCCTTTTTTTTCTGATGTAAGAAGTCAAGCATTGCACAAAAATAGGATACAGATGATAGTGTAGATTTTTTTTTTGCATTGCATGCAAATAATGTAAATCTTATACAAAAAACAAATGTACAGATGTGTACTTACACATATTTGCTGCAGTCTTGCCAAAAAGCCCCTCTCGGCGCACCAAGTCACGTGAGACTCTTCAAGCACCATGCATCTTTTATGCGTCACTTTTTTCAGAAGATATGTCTAAGTCGCTATGTGATGTGACTAGGATGCACCAGCAGACTGTGCTGATTAATTTCATATGCGACACTTGTATATCTGTGTGCGACTGAGTCTCTGAATTTGTATACAAAGTTCTACAATATAGCGGCCGCAGCTTTTTTCATTCCAAGTTCCATTGTGGTTTATGGGCCTGATTCAGACCTGTTCGCAAGCGCTATGCGGAAGCACCGTCGCTCCAGGTCTCGCACCAAAAGGGGATGGCTGTCGATTTTGATCGATAGCTCGCACCGTTTTGGAGGCGTGGCGTGGGGATGGCTTCACAAATGGAGGCGTTCCCATGCGAACGCCTGCTGTTTGTGGGCGGTCCCACTGACACCACCAGTGATGTCAGTGGGAGAGCTTCCGGCTCTATTAGAGCCAGAAGCTCTCGGGGGCTTGCGGCCACGAGACCCTAACACATCATCCTGGCCGCTCGCAATAGCTGTGGGTGGTCACCTACAGCTATGCAAGCGGCCAGGAGGCCACTCCAAAAAAACCAAAAGAAAACACCCTGATTCAGAGCGAACGGTCTTTCAGAGCGTCCGGCTCTGAATCAGGGCCTATATACAGACTCAGGTGCACACAAATATACAAGTGTCACATATCAAATTAATCAGCACAGTCTGCTGGTGCGTCAGTTGCGACTAAGACACATTTGTGGCAAAAAAGTCGCCCGACACTAGCAGAGTTGCACGGGACTAGGCGACTCATTCATGCCAGGCAAGTCGTGCTGCATGGCGTATTGAGGCTAGATGTATGAAGATTTTGAGGACACATCTGTACAATAACTTCTATTTGAGCCCTTTAGAGACAAAGTTATAAACAGTGCGCATCTGAAAGCCCTATTGCGCCTTCAATATATAGAAGTTTCCTTCTGTCTAGGATCAGATGGATCTGTTTTGTCACTGGAGCATGGAGTTAGAAAAATACACTCCACATCAAGTCATTGCAATGTTTTGGAGAGACTTGTTTAATTGATGCAATTTATATATCACAGTGGACAAAGGGCCTGATTCAGCAAGGAAAGCAGTTGCTAATACGCACGCAATCGGGCGATAGTTGCATTATGAGTGAACCGTCCACTGCGATCGGGACTGCAATCCAGACCCATCGCAGAGTGTTTGACAGGAAGTGCCGTTTGTGGGTGGTAATGGGAGGGAGGGGGGGTCGGGCGAACGCAGGCGTGCCAGTGCATTTCAACACCGTTGCGGGTGCGTGCAACGATGTTATCCACTGTGATGCTCTACACAGCCTGAGACCTGATTGTGTCCGTGGATATTAGCAATTTCTGAGTAAGGTCAGGGCTTGCGCAAGTGTGCGTGAGGCTGCGATGATACTCGATTGTACTGACGGTTTCGCAGTCCTGCTAAACATTACAGTTGTGTGTAAGGTAAAGTGGACGTTCTTATGTTGTGGTGAGATCGCATTGGATTAGCATACTATTGCAGTGAGACCGCATGTGTAATCGCTATTGCATTCGCAGTTGCGTTCCTTGCTGAATCAGGCTAGAAAATCATCCATAGGGCACTTCAGGTCTCAGCATCGCAGTGTCTCAGCTCTTACTGTGGCAGACATAAGTGTGACTACAGATGCGTTCTAGAAGGATTTAGGCATCTGTAAAAGTTAAATAACGTTTGGAAAAAAACTGAAGTAACAAGTTGCTCTTGTTAATAGGAACAGAGATTTTTCCACAGGAAATATTCACTATGTGCTGTTCGTCTACATCAATCTTCTTTTTTCGGACACCCCTTCTTGCATTGCAGAGATTTAGATTACTTTTGTGCCTAAGTAAAAGTTAAGAAATTTTCTCAGAAGTATAATTACAGAAATAATTCAGTGTTTTCTTAGCACATGTGCAAACTGTTAATAGGGTAAATTGGATTGTGATGGGCTACAGATGTTGTGTAAAAACGTTGTGGGCCTAACTGGGATTTCTTTTAAGGTTGCTAATAGGTTGAACTAATTGTCTAATTAGCTATAAACCCTTACAATCTCTTTCTTATTGTTATAAACATTTTAGGAAATGTAATGATTAAGGGAGAGGGATTATTCTTGGAAAGATTATGTGATGCAAACACTAAATATTATTTGTTGCGGTTCAATGTAATAAATGTGGGCTACTAAATATGCACAGTCTTTTACTCCATGAAAAATACTGTAGGTATGTAGTATAAGCATAGCGATTGCAGGAAAGGGACTTGAACTTATATAGAGAGTCATACGTTTGTACATAATTACCAGGTTCATTACATTGTGTACAATACCTAAACTGAATCTTAACATGGAAAAAGGTATAAACTGCATTGACATGCAATACAAATATTCAGTAGGTATCATATTGTTCATTATTCTGTTCTTCACACCTATCTGAAATGTGTGTGGAAATAATGTAAACTTTAGATAGATAAAGTGTACAACCCTCTACCCTGATTACCGATAATTCTATGGAAGTGTTTCATAGTCGTATCAAAAAATTTCCTGATTTACGTCATTTTGTTGGGTTATATGAACTTGTGAAAGAAATTTATGGTCAATATACGTCACAAGAGGGGTGTCACCCGCTGATGGTTGACACTAAAGTGCCGTCTCATCCTCAGCGGCTCAGTGACAGGAGCCGGGCGCTGCACTGTAGCATTACATGGAGCACTCGGCTCCTGACACAGTGAGGGAGCCGGCACTGCACATAGAGTGGACCCCGAGGGCAGCCTCACCTCCGGGACCCCTCCGGAGTGATCACAACGGAAGTTCGGGCCACGAGGCCAAGCCCATACCCGCGAGGCCAGGCTCCCTTACTGCCGGCCCGTGGCTTTGTGCACTACAGCCCTCCCAGCACCGGGTGTCACCGTGACAGTGCGTCTGATAAATTACATTTCATGATAAAATAGCAGCACAAATTAAGTAGATTCTTAATGAGTTTCCTATTAAATTAAGCAGGTTTGACATACTGTGCAAGGTAAGTGTAAATTAAAATTCTCATGTTAGTAAGTGAAATCCATGCACATATGGAATATAGAGATGTACACATACACAGTACTTACAAGTGTATGTGTACATCTGTAATGCAGCCTGAGTAGGTCATATGTTGTGGTTTAAATTTAAATTAGAGATGTGCATCTGGCCATTTTTGCAGGTTTTGGTTTTGATTTTGACTCTAATCCGGTTTTGGTTTTGCCAAAATACTGTGACTGGTTTTGGTTTGGGATTTTTTCTAAGGATTGACAAAAAAAGCTAAAATCACATAACGTGGGCCATTTTTTTGTTCCTAGAGTATTATTAACCTCAGTAATATTAATTCCAGCCATCTCCACCCCCTTTTGAACACCTCATAGCTCAAAATATTATTCACCAACATAGGTCAAAAGCTGGTTGGCTAAACTAAGAAACAGAGCAGCGGCACAAATACACGGTAGTTATTTCTGTTAAAAAATGTTTTGCAAATTAATAATGTGATCAATCAGCTTTTTTGTTGAGCAATAGCACAAAAACTCCCCAACCATAAAAACAGCGTTCACTACCTGCGGGTTGGATACAGTGCAGGGTCCAGTGCAGGTTGGATACAGTGCGGGTCACATACAGTACGGCATACAGTGTGGGTTGGAAACAGTTTGGGTCGCTTACAGTGCAGGATACAGTGTGTGTTGGATACAGTATGGGTCGCATACAGTCCTGGATACAGGGTGGGTTGGATACAGTTACATACAGTCCTAGTCGCATACAGTGACAGTCCTAGTCGCATACAGTGCAGGATACAGTGTGGGCTGGATACAGTGCGGGTCAGATACAGTGTGGGTTGTATACAGCGTGGGTTGGATACAATTGCATACAGTCCTAGTCGCATACAGTGACAGTCCTAGTCGCATACAGTGCAGGATACAGTGTGGGCTGGATACAGTGCGGGTCAGATACAGTGTGGGTCGTATACAGCGTGGGTTGGATACAGTGCGAGTTACAATGCAGGTCAAATACAGTGCGAATTAGATATAGTGCAGGTTGTTTACACTAATGGTGCACTTACCATGACAAAGGGTGCCAGCGTTGTCCTCAGTGCGGGAATGCCAGCAGTGTTGGTCTTTTGTGGGGGCCTGTGGTGATGGGAGTGGTGTCAGTTCGGGGGTGGCGGCAGTGTCCTCAGTGTGGGAGTGGTGGTGGTGTTGGCAGTGCAGGAGTGCCAGCAGTGTTCTGAGGGCCTGATTCAGAGCCGGACGCTATTTGCGCTTGCTCGTTCAGAAAAAGGGTCCGGATATTTAAATTGAGCGCTCGCTCTTTGCGGTCTGTTGACGCCTCTATGTCTGAACGAGCGAACGAGACATGCGCTTGCTATTTTGTAAAGACGCCCCCTGTCCGCTCGCATCCTACGTCATCTCCGCTATTTATTTGATTGAGTACATCGAAAGGCGTCTGAACTGCTCGCAGTGCTTGTGGTAGGATTTTCCTACCGCAATCATGCGAACAGTTCAGGCTAAGAAACAACCAAGTGACGTGGTCGATGACGCTGCTTTGTTAATTATGCACATCCTTAAAACGCCCGTTTTGACCGTTTGGCACGCCTGCGTTCGGATCACCACTCCCCGTTTTCAAGCACCTTCCCCTGTTACCTAACCCCTACAAACGCCTCATCCTGTCACTCAAATTAGCAGGCACTCGCTATTTTGCGAGCGCTCGATTTCCGACCGCAATAACTGGTTAGCGCATGCGCATTACGACCCATATGCATGCGCAGATGTGCGAACATCGCTCGAAGCGAACGAGCGGCCGCTTACGAGCGGCTCTGAATTAGGCCCTGAGAGCGGAAGTGGCGGTGGTGTCGACAGCGCAGGGGTGCCGGCGGTGTCAGCAGTACAGGGGTGGTGATGGTGTCCTAAGTGCGGGAATGCTGGCAGTGTCGGCAGTGCAGGAGTGCCGCCAGTGTTCTCAGTGCGGGGGTCCCAGCAGTGTCAGCAGTGCAGGAGTGCCGGCAGTGTTCTGAGTGCGGAAGGCCCGCCAGTGTCAGCAGGGCAGGGGTGCCAGCAGTGTCCTCAATGTGGGGTTGCTGGTGGTGTTGGCAGTGCTGGGGTACTACGGTGCTGGCACTGTGGGTGGCGGTGTCCTCGGTGTGGTGGGGGCCGCCATCTTGCGTTCTTTTGCCCCATTGAAGTCTATGGGGAAGCGCTGAATCAGCAGTCAGTCCATTGTTTTCAATGGGACTTTTGAAATTGGTGTCCGAGCCAAAACCGTGAGATCTGACAGCGGGATCTCAAGGTTTTGACTCGGGTAGGGATCCGAGGCCGACAGGGAGAACTGAGCTGCGGCTTGGATCGCCTTGGGTCCCAGAAATTCATACATGTTCGGATTCCAAGGAATCCGAACCATTCATCTCTAGTTTAAATGGTTGACCAGGAATAGCCATCTATACCATATTCAATTATATCAGTGTCTGGCTTATTCCACTTTAATGAAAAATATTTTATAAAGCATTAAAATAAATTAATAATTTCTTCTCAGACATTAACTTGTCTACTGGGCCTCATACATCTGCCGGCTGATACACCGATCCCCTGATTGGAACGGTACCACCGATCTTTCGGGGAATTGGTGAGATTCTACATGTTGAAAATCCTCAATTTGCTGATCACGATCATATTTTGGTCATGATCGGCAAATCAGTGAAAATCCAGAATGTTGGATTTCTCCCATACCCCAACCCCCAGCGTCTGGGGATCGGTGAGCAACCCTTTCAAAGTGCTTAAACAAATAGGTTTATAAAACAGCTTAATTTATTCAAGAAAACAGTACTCTAATCAATACTTTTTTTCTCCACTTCCCACCATCATTAAACCCTAAATATCATCCTTCCTTCCAGCACACACTATCATTAACTCCTTACAGTCTTCACTGCATTCTCCTCTGCCATTATTAACCTCTCAATATCTGTCACTTTCTCAAAATCATCAACTTCTAAAGCTGGCCACACATCTAAAGATTATCTGTAAAACCAGTCAACTAGTTGATTGGTTGGAATGAAAATCTGGTAAGGTATGAAAACAAATGACAATCAGCAATCTGCTCCCAAACGCTGGAAAATGGACAAAAACTGTTGTTTGAACAAATTGTTTAGATCAAACATTTAACAAACTTGTCTGAACGACCATTTTCATCTGTTTTCTGGCATTTAGGAGCAAATTGCTGATCATCAGTTACTCCCATACGTTACCAGATTTTCATTCCAACCAATCAACAAGTTGGCTGGTTGGATGTAAGTTGGTCTAGTGTGTGGCCAGCTTAACACACACACACCCTCCTTTCCAACCACTTGCACTGATCCCTTTCTCTTGTTTCTATTGCAGTCAGGGGGTCATTCAGACCCGCTCGCGAGCGCAGGACGCTTGCAAGCGGGTTGATGGTTACGAATTGCGCATGCGCATGACGGAGGGAGCTCCGTCGTGTGCATGCGCGACACCCGGATAACGACGGCCAAGCCGTCGTTATGGGTCTCGCACCAAAGGGGGCGTGCTGTCGATGGTGAGTGACAGCACGCCCCCTTTGGTGGGTGTGCCGGTGGCGTGGCTGCCAGACGGAGGCGTTCCCATGGGAACGGTTACTGTCTGAGTCCACACCCACTGACATCACTAGTGATGTCAGTGGGAGTGATTTTGGCTCTGATAGATTTTGGCTTGCGGTCACAGAGACCCTACCGCAGGGTCTCGTCGCAAGCCCAATGGTCAAGACCATCGCGACCATCATCATGGACGCTCGCTATAGCTGTTGGTGGTAACCCACAGCTATGCGAGCGTCCATGAGGCCGTTCCAAGTTGAGGGAGGAGGGCCCTGATTCAGAGCGAGCGCTCTGGTCAGAGCGTCCGGCTCTGAATCAGGCCCTCAGTCTTTGACATGATACTTTGGGTCACGACCTGTGTAGTTCCTCCTCCCTACCTCTGGCGTCGCTCTTTTGCCTAGGCCTGTCTAGCCCATTCCACCCTGTCTAGTCTTTGATTGTAGACCTGATTGCCTAATCAAGTAGCTGCGGGTTGCACCTGGGAACTAGTTTTATATTCACTCAGAGCTGAGCAATCAGTGCCAGGTCATCCAGTCTGCCTCTGTGACTGTCTTGGATCCTGGCTCACTTCACGCTGTGTGTTGGGCTGCTGTGAGGGGGGGAGCGGCGCCGGACCCGGGCCCCCATCAGGCCCCTCAGGAAGCCCGGGCCCAGGTAATCTGTACCCGCTCCCCCCCCCCTCTCGGCGCCCCTGGGCCTTGGTGAGCACGAGGCACATCCCATGGAAGTCAGCGTTGTTCTTAGGAGCAGCACGGCGAGGAAGCACAACATGAAGGCCAGGAAATACAGGGAACATTGTGCAAAGAGGACATTGCTCATCGCAATGTTTGGCACCGGGGGAGAGGGAGAGCAAGAGCATGTAGGCTGTGGAAATATGCACAGCTGCTCCAGCCCCAGGGACATGCTGCTGAATATCTCATCTATGATCCTCCTGCCCTTCTCAGAACATCCCAGTGGGAGTTGTGGTGACACTGATGAGAAGCAGGGGACTGGACTGGAGTGAGATGCATGGGTTTGTGGTGAGATTCAGGGGGCTGTAGTAAGAACCAGTACCAGGAGTGAGAAGCCAGGCCCTGTGGTGAGATGCAAGGGGCTGTGGTGAAATCTAGGATGCTGTGGTGAAATGCAGGATGCAGCTGTGAGAAGCAGGAGGCTGTTGTTAGATGCAGAGTGTAAGAGTAAGAAGCAGGAGCCTGTTAGATGCAGGGGGTTGTGGTGACATGGTGTAGGTTGTTATGAGATGCAGGAGGCTGTGGTGGCATGGTGTAGGTTGTTATGAGATGCAGGAAGCTGTGAGATGGAATTGCTCCCATGCGGGTCGCTAGTACACAATAAAGAAAGTATTCTGCTGACTGATACACAATTCAGTGTGCATTTTGGTGACCTCTGTATAATATACAGAGCATTTCGGTGACTGAGGCACAATACAGAAAGCATTCTTTTGACCTCAATACTTGATACAGAAAATTGCGAACTCTAGACATAGTCCTATGCAAATTTCCTGTACAGGCCATGATTAATGGGGTTGTGTTTGTTCCCCTTTTGTTCCTCTTTGTCATTTTCCGTTTTCGTGACACAAAATATCTCCAATGCTGGCACACCATGTCTGCTAGTCCAGAGTTTAAGACTGAAAGGGATTATAGGGCAAAGATGCTCATAAGAGTTTAATCTGTGACAAGATTAATATTACTAACCCGTTCCACTATATATGTTTTCTTTCTGTTTCAGTTGGGTAAATACAACAAAAACCATAACATAACGTTAGTATGCCTTTAAAACAATGCACATTATTTTATTATAGAGTTTGTGTTTCCATTATAGAATGTGTATGAAGCTGCAGAAGTCAGTGAATAGTATCATCCCTCCTTAGAGGAAACAAAACTATTGGTTTATAGTGTTCCTCTATAAAGGCTTTACTAGCTCCATTTAAAGTATATAGAGTTGTTAAGGACCCAGTCACTTAGCAAGATACTTGTTTTAGAGTTTAAGATCCGTTTAACAACTCTCCAAATCTGAAAACAATCTTAATGCATAAAAAGTAGAGATGTGCGCAGACCCCCGTGTTTTGGTTTTGGATCTGGATTCATCTTCGTGTTTTGGTTTTGCAAAATTACCCTCAAGTGTTTTGGTTTTGGATTTGGATAAAAAATCGATTATTAAAAATAGATAACAGCTAAAATGTCCAAATCCAAAACCCGAGTTCGTTTTTTAAATCCGAGTTCCGAACCGGTAACAGATCCGGACCAGGACTCGGTTTGAACTGGGTCGCAAAAGTGAATCCGAATCTTGACCTGGTTCTACTCTGAATCAATAAATTTGGGTGTGTTCGGATTTCAGAAATCTGGACCCGCACATCTCTAATTAAAAGTAAGGCAAAACTTGATCAATATACTTTTGCCATGATAATGGAAGTCCCTTTATAGAATTATATAATTTCTTAAATAGTGTTATAGGTTTTTTAGAAAGTATCTTCGCACTACAGTAGATGACACCCCATGCTGCATTTGCAATCCCAGCACTGCGACTGAGGTCGCAGGCTGTGATCAACATTGCAACCATCAGTCATGATGGTGGACAGCGTTGGGCCGCCAGCCAGCTGAGTAAGTCTCAGCTTACTCAGGCTGGCCAGCTTGTGATGCCAGGAAACTGCGTCCGTGGACACAGCCCCTGGCCTTGCCACTCCCGGACAATGGGGCAGACACGCCCCCGTTTCCGGGAACGCCGGCCTACCCCATCCCTGCACTGACCCTTTAAATGCCTCTGCTTGTCAATCAGGCAGAAACCTAGATGGGCTGCATGCGATCACACAGGACCTCGCAAAATGGGTCCTCGTACGCGCAGATTCCCGATAATCGTGAATCTGCGTTCAGCATTGCACTTGGGTGAAATGCTGAATTAGCCCTCAGTCCATCATTACATTCAATGTGTAATAAACCTTATTACTTAACAGTAGTGGATATATTTAAGTAGCTTAGACAAAAGGAGATAATGTTTTTATGTCAGTGAGCAGGTCCAAAACCACAGGGGGTAACCTTAAGAGACCCAGGTGATGAGGATAATTACATACATATAGCTCCACTTACATTCATTATTATAGAATTAAACTAAAATGATGTATTCCCTATAGCAGTGGTTCCCAAACTGTGTGCCGTGGCACCCTGGGGTGCCTCAGGACACTTGCAGGGGTGCCTCAGGTTGGTGGTCCAGCACCAAATCAAATAATTTATGGTCAATGTTATGTAAATATGAGGACAATCAGAAGCACAAACCTGTCCCCCACCACATAACTGCACCTAAGGATGACAGGTCAGCACAATATACTTCACTTTACTACATATTTTCTGAATTTCTCAATATTAAACTTTTGGCTTAGGGGTGCCCTGAAAACAATGCTTATACTCTAGGGTGCCTTGGTTCAAAAAAGTTTGGGAACCACTGCCCTATAGTGTTGATGTTAATAAATGTAAATGTCTTCTGTTTAGCTTTCTACTTGTAATATTAATTTGATTCAGGGGCCTATTCATCACCGAAGGCCGTATGGATACTTTAGTATCCAACTCGCAGCGGGGGAAACCTGACACCGGAACAGTTCATCATTGTTCCGGGGAGGGGACAACTGCTCCGAAAAAGCAGTTGTCCCCTTGAAAAGTATCTCAGCTACTTCTGTAGCTGCGTTACTTACCTGCTCCCCGTCGTCCCAGCAAAGCCACCGGGAAGGAGTGAGGAGGCGGCGGAGGGATCGGCTCGGAACCCTCTTCGCATCTCCTGAGGAGCAGGGATCCAAGAACAAGCGCCATCTGAAGAGTTTGCTAAATACTGGGAGTGTCCTATCGAACCCCTAATGATGAATGGACCGGTAACTTAAAAATGCAGAAAATAGCGTTTCCGCATGGTTACCTGGCCATTTATCGGTTGATGAATAGGCCCCTCAGTGAGATAACTAAAGAAAAAAAAAAGTCAACGGATGCCCTACGTAAATGTACTAGACAATGTTTTGATTATAAATGTTCTTATCATTATCCTTAAAAAATTATATTGTTTAAAAGGTTAAAGTTTGTTCTATATCAGAGCATGCCTAAATCAACAATGAACTGCCGGTATAACTATACATGATGCAAAATATATACTGAATAGAGCTGCCATGACTGTGTATATTGCTTAATATAAATTATACTTTGATTAATAAAAGGATTGCTCTGATCATTTACACAAGTCCCCGATGTAGTGATTTTTCCTACACATGGATTTAGGTGGTGATTCAGCTTAGGACAGAATTGCAAAGCTGCAGGGATCGGTATGATTTACCGCCTCAAATCCCGACAGTGGAAGCCCGGCAACCTACTTCCCTACCCTAACCCTCCTTTAGGGATGCCTAACCCTAACCCCCCCCCAAGTGCCTAACCCTAACCCCCCTCTAAGTGCCTGAACCTACCCCACAGCCTAAACCTAAGTCTCCTGGGGGGGGTGCCTAACCCTAACCTCCCTTCCCCTAACCCTAACCCTCCTGGGGGGCTGCCTAACCCTGTCCCCCCCCCCGGGAGCCCCTAACCTAACCCCCCCCACCTCCCTCATGGCTGTCCGCGCCCGGCTTACCTTTGTTCGGGATGCCGTGCATCGCGCTCCCGGCATAGGTAACATACAGGCGTCGGGATTTCGACGCCTGGCAGACCTTTGCCGGGATTAGACCATCGGCATCCCAAGCTGCACGCAGACAGTTTTGCAATTCCGTCCTTGCTAATATGGAAATGCAGGTGTATGACACCCCTTGCTGCATTTGCGATCCCACCACTGCGACTTACTAAGGCTGCCAGCTTGCGAGGCCAGGATACTGCGTCTGTGGATGCAGCCCCTGGCCTTGTCACTCTCAGGAAATGGGGCAGACACGCCCCCATTTCCAGGAATGCCGGCTGTCCCCACCCTCGTACCGTCCCTTAAATGCCTCTGCCTGTCAATCAGGCAGAGTCAAAGTACGGGCTACGTGTGATCACACAGGACCTTTTCTGCAGAATAGGTGCTGCGCATGCGCAGATTCCGGATAATAGGGAATCTGCGTTCAGCATTGCACTTACATGCAATGCTGAATCAACCCCTTAGATCAAATAATATGATATATCAATGTAATGCCCAATATTATTAATGTAAGGATTCACCTCACCACTGTTGCCACTGCTGCCCCAATTCAGACCGAGGTCTCGCTGGACTAAAACAGCGCAAGCAGCACCAAGGGGTTAATGTACCTAGCTGTGATTTATGCAAATCACTGCTTTTCTACAATTTTTGTAGGTGATTTGAGCAAACTGCTATTGGAAAAGCATCACTCTAGCATTATCTTAATTGTAGAGAATGTCTGTGATTGGCAGAGGGAAGCTGGATACAAAACCAAAAATAGTTGCACAGCTACATGTAAATAGTTTGTTGTGAAAATCTCACAATAGCATAATGCATTAGCTTGTATTAGATTTTGAACCCAATAGCTCTTCCTCTTTACTACATCATGAATAGTTTGACAAAAGGCATTATGGAATTATTGTCACATTCTTAAAACAGCAAATGGCATCCTGACAGCCAATCTAGTCAAGTCCACTTGCTCACACCCTTCCACAGCCTGCATGTAGCCCACTGAGCATCCATCAACGGAATGGGAACAGCCGCCGAACACCCACACCGACCTGGAATAAGGCTCAAGAGAAAGCTGCTGCTGGTAAGTGCTGTACAGTGACTTGTACAGGAATGGGTATGAAATACCGCCGGCCGCATGTCCGGCGGTTCGATTCCCGTCAACGGCAGCCCGACATGAGCAGAGTTCGAAGCAACGGAAGCCCGACAGCGCTGGAAATCACGATCGTGGAAAGGGGATTATCTACTAACCTAACCTAACCCCCCTAACCCTAACCCTCCTTAGGGGTGTCTGACCCTAACTTCCCCCCCAAGTGCCTAACCCTAATCCCCCCTCTAAGTGCCTAACCCTAACCACCCCCTTCCCCGCTGCCTAAACCTAAGTCCCCCGGGGGGGGTGCCTAACCCTAAGTCCCCCCTCCCCCTAGCCTAACCCTAACCCTCCCGGGGGGGTGACTAACCCTAAGTCCCCCCGGGAGCCCTAAACCTAACCCTCCCCCCCAGCGGCTGTCGGGGAAATGCGGGCGTCTACATCTAGAGGCCCGGCATTTCACCCTTGCCGGGATATGACAGTCGGGAAGCCGGCTGCCGGTATTTAGGCAGTCGGCTTCCCGATTGCATACCCTTGTACAGAGGGGAAAATTGTTTGTCTCATAAGGGGAAAAGGACTGGTGTGTTGTATTGGAGGAATCTCACAGTACAATTGTTATCATGTTATAATAATGGCTGATCCAAAAGGAATTACAATGTATGCAATTTGGGCTTGAATTGAAGGGATTAGTGTTACTGGTACTACAATCGGGTTGAGCAAAATGCACTATGCAGGTCACATGCAACCCATTGGACAACAAGGTCTAACCTACTGTGTTCTACCCTCAACAGTTCACCAAAACCTGTAGAGTGGCCCTCCAGCTGAAATAATTTCCCACCCATGTCTTAATGTGCACAACATCATTATGTGGATGTTGTAAAACAATAACTTCACAGGTCAGAGGTCATCCTGATAAATGTAAGGGAAACAGTAGGATTTATATCCCATTAGGACTAGAACAAGCAAAAAGCAATTAAAACAAGTATCCTGAAGTAGACTCACTAATAATAAAGCCCTAAAATTATACTGTGTACTGAATCGGTTGTACCAGACTCCAAGTCAAGGATATGAGCTACAGTACTGACTACAGCTAGATAAAGATGCAGAGATATTTCAAACATGAAACACAGCATTGCAGATCTTAAAATAGAGTAATAATATATATAATATAAAGTTGAAATAGGTCCACACTCACGTCTCAATCGACATCTTGCTGGGGTGACTAACCCATACAGGGCCAGGTCCTAATCATAAAAGTATAGGAGAAACTCCGAGGTGCACTCATCAGTCTTCTAAAATATAGCCTTTATTACAAATCCATAAGAGGTAGTTACAGCAACATAGTATTCGACGTTTCGGTCCTAAAACAAGGACCTTTGTCAAGATTAAAATACACATGAAAAATATATATACATCCCTTATAAACAAAAACACCACCCCCAATTAACAATGAATATATATATATATATATATATATATATAGAAAGGATGTGCAGGCTTGCAAATCACAGGGGCTCTGCTCTCACCAAAATAACTAACAATAATAATAATAAACATAATAAACAGTGGGGTTTTGGTTCATGAATTGATCAATGCACTTAGGCTTGCAGCCCCCGTCGCGGGACCCCACTTTACTTCAAGTCCCTACTCTATTGCTCAGAATTATTCAATGCATTGATCAATTCATGAACCAAAACCCCACTGTTTATTATGTTTATTATTATTATTGTTAGTTATTATGGTGAGTGCAGAGCCCCTGTGATTTCTATTTAAACAATGTGGTCGCATACCATGTTGCACCCCAAAACTAGGAATGGTGAGTGCCGTGGATTAGTGCTTTTTGTTTATTATAATTAATTTTTATAATTAATCAATTTTGTGATCACATGTTCTCATGCACCCCTTTTAACTAGTTATCTAACTTGTGTCAGCTGTTTTCCTAGGTGCTTTGCAACAGGTGTGCTTGGTAACTGTCTCACATTTAAAAGCAAAGTTGCTGTGAGCTTTAAACCTTGATAGCATACCCTGAGTTTAACACTAATGTGATGGCTATGTCCATGTTATAATTCTGAGCAATAGAGTAGGGACTTGCAGTAAAGTGGGGTCCCGTGACGGGGGCTGCAAGCT
Source organism: Taudactylus pleione (assembly GCA_031769625.1). NCBI lineage: Eukaryota > Metazoa > Chordata > Amphibia > Anura > Myobatrachidae > Taudactylus > Taudactylus pleione. Next base: position 4,584,886 of record JAUIMM010000015.1, read on the forward strand.
TAAATACATTGATCAATTCATGAACCAAAACCTCACTGTTTATTATGTTTATTATTATTATTGTTAGTTATTATGGTGAGTGCAGAGCCCCTGTGATTTCTATTTAAACAATGTGGTCACATACCATGTTGCACCCCAAAACTAGGAATGGTAAGTGCCGTGTATTAGTGCTTTTTGTTTATTATGATTAATTTTTATAATTAATCAATTTTGTGATCACATGTTCTCATGCACCCCTTTTAACTAGTTATCTAACTTGTGTCAGCTGTTTTCCTAGGTGCTTTGCAACAGGTGTGCTTGGTAACTGTCTCACATTTAAAAGCAAAGTTGCTGTGAGCTTTAAACCTTGATAGCATACCCTGAGTTTAACACTTGTTGAAGCTGGATTATTGGCTGAGACAAGATCTGTTTAAAATTGGATCGCAGCGACGCCATCTTGCGACTGGCCGCAAGACGTCATCTTGGAAATGAAATCGCAAGACGCCATTTTGCGAATGGCCGCCCAAGCACCATTTTAGATAAACTCACACTTTAGTACATGTGACGATATTACTATTAGCATCATGCGATTGCATCTTACACCATTTCTCATACACATTAATACGCACAATTGCGCAGTTGACTAGTCGCATATTAGCGAATGCATAAGATCCTGTATGAAAACGCCGAAAATTAGCTTCATGCATACCCATCTGCCCCAAGTTAACTAGCGTCTTTACATCAAACCCCACATACTCACACATTACATATCCACATACAAGGTTCCATAAGCTTTAAGGTATAAGATTCAAGTATGCACATTTACTATAATTGCTATGAAATAAAGATTATTTTGTAACTAAGGTTTTATATGTGATAAATAAGCCATGATTAGTATTGTACTGATGCGTACTCTCTCAACAGTATTCCGGTAGCATCGATGTAGAGATCGCAACAGGCATTCTCAACTTATGGACCGCAGAGACTTCAAGCAACAAAATGTACATTATATGACCAACTGTTAGGATTTGCATGAGACGGGAAACCAGAGACCACCAGTTGTTAGGGGCTGGACTGTGTCTATTTGAACCAACCCGTTAGATGCCTTGTAACATATGCCCTCTCCTTTAGGACCAATGGTATTAGCAACAAACTTCTCTATTGTGTTGTCTATTTCTGGGGGGGTATAAATATGTGTGCTCTGACCCTGGGTTTCTAGTCTTCGTGCTGAATGCTGAATGACGAGGGATTTGTTGCTGATGCCTACATCTTGTCCAGAGCGCTGCATATGTTTAACTGTACTTGGGTTTGTATAATTCCTTTGCACTAAATTGTACTTATAACTAGCGTGTAACTGACTGTACTTTTACTTGAATACTACTTTGTGTTTTGGAACCACAGGATCTAGGTCTGGAGTCTTTATGTACTGTATAACTGCGTACGCAAACTAGCGTCATCCTTAGAGGTTTATAGGCAGGGGTATCAGAAGGTATAGGCAGGGGTGTATAGAGGTTCAAAGGCAGTATCGTTAGTTGGGGGCTCGTAGTTAAGTCACTTACCCACCCACACGGCACATACGGTTATCGATATCTCACCAAAGGGTGGAGTGGCCACATGCAGGGTTTACCTGCAACCACTCGGTGCTGAGAGATCGCTACCCGTTTCGTGTGAGCCAGGGACACCGACTAGAATCCAGGGACAAGAGAGGAAAAAGTTTGTTTTCCTTTGTTGATAGAACCTTACGTTTAAAGGGGTGTCGCAGTATTGAGCACGCGGCTGAGTCACAGTTTTGCACACAGTCAAGACGCACTTTTGGGTACGCAGCTAAAGGTTGTCATACGGTTGTGTGGTAGTCGCATTATTGTGTATGCGACTGGTTGCACAATAGTGTATACGTACTTCCGGTTGTGCTGCCACGTGTTTAAACAAAGCCATTGAGGTTTACATTCTTTTCAATTGTTGTCAATATCTGGGTTAACGTGTATTTTTCTGCGCAGGAATTAAGTGTGTAAAAGTGAGTATTTTTTGGTAGGGGTAACTTGTTCCCTAAAGTTAGAGGTACTGTATGACCTTTAAGGGCTAGGTGCTAGCCGCTCGGTAAGCAGCTTACCATTCTATACACAGTAGCAGGTGTACATGTTGTCTTTGTTGTAGAGAGGTGCGTGGAAGTAGCTGACTTAAACTTCCATAGGTGTGGAAGTTGCCTTCTTAAATCTTATCCGGGTGTGTGGAGTAGCCTTCTTCAAATCTGAACAGGTATGTGGGCACTGCTGTTTAAATCATCCACAGGTAAGTGAAAGTATCTTGACTGTCTTTCACCAATTTAAATCTTTATTGAAAAACGTAGGAATTGTCTCAGAATGGGAGCCATGCAAACAATAGAGATGTTAGACTATGATGTGCTGCTAATGGAAGCGCCGTTTGGATCGGCCAGTCATATTATGCATACTAAGTATGGTACTTATGCAATAAGGTATTGTGATGTATGGTTTAAAATGACGATGAAGAGTGTTAGACCATTTCCCAGAATTGGTAGTTTTGATAAAGATGTATTAGATAATGTCCGGGATCACATCAGTCTGATGCGCTCCCGAGAGAAAAAGGTCAAATATTATGAATGTTTAAAGTTGTGGCAGCATGAAGGGGATGTGTGGCTTAAAAATGCGCAAGCGACGCAAACTAGCGTTGCGAGCACATTGCCAGAGAATACATCCGCAATGCTGAATTGCAATGCAGGCGAGCCCCAAATGGCGCGCACGTGCAGCAAGGTAGCGTTGCAGAAGGTATTGCCAGCAGTTCACGCGCACCACCCCAACCTTATGTGGATGGAGGTGCAAGTACAGTTATCAAAAATACCCATAAAAATGTAACAAGCAATTTGTACCCTCTCTTAAGCAACTATAAAGAAAATGTTCATGATGTGGATGATGAGCCTATTGTAATGTCTGCCATTTCCCATGCTGTACAAATGATAGATGCTACGCCATGACAATCACGAGTGGTGCAGCCATCTCCATCGGTAACAGCAAGGGAAGTGCTAACACCCTCTGCACCCGTAGAGGAAGTTGTTAATACCATACGTAGCAGCAACAGATTAAACCCCCAGCCAGGTAACAAGGTCAAAGGTAGCAGTGCTACCGGTCTGCATCCCATTCGGACAATAACTGTTCCGAATGGAAATGCAGATGCGAACGGTGTAGTGCCCACGAGGGAAGTGGTAATGCATTGTCCTTGGACAAGAGCAGAACTAAATTCCATCATAAATGATTTCCCCGATCCCAAAAAGGAACTAGCCAAATGTCAGAGATTTTTGAGGAATTTGGGTAGTTCTCATGAGCCAACTAATAAAGATTGGCGTGTGGTGTTAAGGGCCTGTCTACCATGCAATACCGACGTGACAAAATTTATCATGGATTGTGTATTAAATGGTGACGTTCCCTTAATGGACCAAGTAAACCAAGGTAACATTTCCCGCATTGTAACTCAATTGGGTATATATTTTCCGGTAGTAGTTAACTGGAACAAAATTTTCACCATAAAGCAAAAGGAGAGTGAATCTGCAGAAGAGTATTGTGACCGGGCTCTGCAGGCTATCATTCAGTACACTGGGATAGAAGATATTAAAGATAGCACTCACCACAGGGGAATGACAGCCACGGTACTCATGGATGGTCTTAAGGAAAACTTAAAGACTCGGGTTCAGACCTCACAACCTGGCTGGAGGGGAGTCACAATAGATACACTCATAGAATCTGCCATAGAACATGATAAGAACATCTCAAAGAAGAGAGAGACCCAGATCAAGAAACTAATGGCTGTCGGTATTCAAGCTCTGGAAGGAATGATGGTAACATCACAGCCAACAGACACACTTGCATCTATACACACACCTATACCTGAACAGTTATATGCCCTCACTAATCCCACGCAACAGCAAACACAGCTCTATTCTACTAACCCTACACAACCACAGGTCCCTCACTACTCACAAACTTCATATCCCCCATAATACCCTTATCCTCCATATCCCTACCCATATCACCACCTTTTCCCCCTGATCAAACCTCATAAAAACCCGTGTCTTCATCCGATCCACGAATATGTTTTAATTGTAACCAGCCAGGACATTTAAGTAGAATCTGCAGAGTAAAAAGGGTAGGACCCCCAAACCAGAGAGTATCTGGATATCCCCATAAGGGATATGCACAGAGACCAGCAAATATCCAGCAAGCACCAGCTCCAATTGTGGCCGTTAATGCTTTATTGGAGAATGGTAGCCAACGCTAGGGGTCAGGTCATACCTGTAGTCTACAGATAGTCAGGTTAACGGGAAGTGCTAGGGAAGAACTGGTCATGATGGTTGAGGTAGCTGGTACTGAATATCCTTTTCTTGTAGACACAGGGGTGACCAGGTCAGTGATAAAATCTCCCATTAATTTACAGGTGACCAATGAGACAGTACCAACAATGGGTGTAACAGGTAAAGTGCAACATTATCCTTTAACAAAGTCCACAGAGGTTACTATTGGGCCGTTGCATACCAGGCATTCTTTCCTTCTGGCTGCTGCGGCTCCTACTAACCTGCTGGGTAGAGATTTGTTATGTAAGATGGGATGTGTCATATATTGCACCCCTGATGGTGTATTTCTAGATATCCCAGAGAGAGTTGCGCACGAGGTGCGGGATATGTTGGACATTCCCCAAAGGATAATGTATCATTCTACCAGTTTAAATGAAAATCCATCTCAGGTAGATCAAATGTTGTCCCAAATTCCAGATTCCCTTTGGACTAAGGATGGACAGGACACTGGATTAATGGCAAACGTAAGCCCCGTAATGGTAAATTTAAAAGGCAGTAGGCAAGCTCCAAAAATTCCCCAGTACCCACTAAAACAGGAGGTAGAATTAGGGGTTTTTCCAATAATTGAGCGATTATTGCAACAGGGAATTTTAGTTCGTACAGCTAGTGTAGTCAACAGTCCCATTTTTCAAGTGAATAAGAGTGGTGGGAGGGGTTATAGGCTGGTACAGGACCTTAGAGGTGTTAATAAGGTAGTAGAGAGCCAATTCCCCGTAGTGCCAAATCCAGTTGTCATTCTTATGCAGATCCCTCCAAACGCAACCCATTTCACTGTCATTGACCTCTGTTCTGCTTTCTTCTCTGTGCCTCTCCACCCTGACTGTCAGTATTTATTCGCATTCACATACAGAGGTGTACAATATACATGGACACGATTGCCCAAAGGTTTCATAGACAGCCCCAGTATCTTTTCCCAGGCATTGCACGACTGTTTACAATCTTTTCAACCTGCCAATGGATCTGTTCTAATTCAATATGTGGACAATTTATTGCTATGTTCTGATTCGTTTATGTCATGTTTGAATGATACTAAACTTTTGTTGTTTCATCTCTCGCATACAGGACACAAGGTTGCTAAGGACAAACTACAGCCATGCCAATCCAGAGTAAAATATTTGGGACACTGCCTAACCCAGAGGTTACGACATCTCACAAATGATAGAATCCAGGCCATACAGAACATGACACTACCGCAGAATCAACAGCAAATTCGTGCCTTCTTGGGAATGTGTGGATACTGTAGAATGTGGATCCCAGGTTTTTCTATTTTGGCCTTGCTTTTCAGGACTTAGTATCTTCCTCAAAGCCCAATTGTGTCATACACACAGAGGAATCAGAGCAGGCTGTCCTTAATCTTAAGGATAGTCTGACAAAAGCACCTTCATTGGGAATACCTGATTATGGAAAACCTTTTCATTTGTATTGTATGGAAGCCGATGGTTGTGCTGCAGGTGTCCTCACACAAAAACATGGTGATGCCAGTAGGCCCGTAGCATACTACAGTGCCCACTTGGACACTGTGGCAAGATCACTCCCCACCTGTTTGAGAAGTGTAGTAGCTACTGCTCTATTGGTGAGTAAAAGTGAGGACGTAATATTGGGTCATGATATGATTGTCTATACTCCCCACGCTGTATCTGCTGTGCTGAACTCTGCTCAAACCAGACATGTCTCTTCAGCTAGGTTTACCAAATGGGAACTAGCTCTAATCGCACCTGCAAACATCACTGTTAAACGTTGCAGCACGCTGTACCCAGCAACGTATTTACCATAAGTACAACAAGATGTACAAAGGGTGGAAGGAGACGAGTTACTGGCGGAGGGTGAGTTCAGCGGACATAATGATACACACGATTGTATGGAATATCTGAATCAGACCTTTACTGCTAGACCTGACATACACGACACACCTTTAGAGAATGTAGATGTGACTTTTTACACGGATGGGAGTTGTCATAGACAAACAGACGCAGGTGAATTATGTACAGGTTATGCTGTTGTAAATGACACAGACATCATAGAAGCTAAACCTCTTGATCCTCCTCACTCAGCTCAGGTGGCAGAGTTAGTAGCACTAACTAGAGCATGTGAACTGGCAGCAGGCAAATCTGCTAACATTTACACTGACTCACAGTATGCGTTCGGGGTGGTGCACGATTTCGGGGCTCTATGGCGTCTGAGAAATTTTATGACAAGCAGCAGACACACCAGTTGCACATTCCCGACACATAAAACATCTTTTAGAAGCAATCCAACTGCCCAAAGCAGTGGCAGTAATCAAGTGTAAAGCCCATACATGTGAGGATGACCCGATGTCACTGGGCAACAAAAGAGCCAATGATGCTGCAAAATGGGCAGCAGGGTTAAAAATGTTTTCTCCCACTGAAAAAATTATGTCTTTCCAAACAATTGATATGCTGAAATTAATTAAGATGCAAAATGTGTATTCAATTCAGGAAAAGTCCATTTGGAAGTCCAAGGGATGTGGGCAAGAGTCCTCCGGGCTCTGGAGGGACGGACAAGGTAAGCCAGTAGCCCCCAAGGTATATTACCACAGCCTGGCAGAGGCAGCACACGGTCTGACTCATCTGGGAAAGCAAGGTATGTGCAAGTTGGTAAGAGCATACTGGTGCGCACCAGGTTTTTCTTCACAATCAGTAAAGAGAGTAATGTCCTGTCTGACCTGCTTGAGGAAGAACATAGGGAAAGCGATCCCCACCGAACCGTCCCACATTCCACCGACTGATGGACCTTCCCAGGTGATACAAATTGATTTCATCCAATTACCACCCTGCAGGAATCTCAAGTATGTATTGGTGTGCACTGACGTATTTTCTAATTGGGTTGAGGCCTACCCAGCGGCTACTAATACTGCTGCGTTTTCTGCCAAGAAAATAGTTCAGGAATTTGTATGCAGATACGGTATCCCTAAAATCATCGAGAGTGACAGGGGTACTCATTTCACAGGTGATGTTTTCCAAAATATGTGTAAGCTGATGGGTATTAATAGCCGACTTCACACCCTCTACCATCCCGATCGAAGTGATGCCGGGCGCCGCTGCGGACAGCCGTGCGGGGGGGATGAGGCTTAGGTCTCCCGGGGGGGACTTAAGTTTAAGTGGCGGGGATGGGGGGTTAGGTTTAGGCACTCAGAAGGGGAAGGTTAGGGTTAGGCACCCCTAAGGAGGGCTAGGGGGAGTTAGGTTAGGTTATTTGATACTTACCTGGGGACGATCTGGATTTTCACCCATGTCGGCCAGCCGCTGTCGGGATTTAATTCATACCGATTCCCTATGGACATCTTCTCCACTCTTTTCACTGCTTAATGCCTAAACCACATAGTATTCACTTTTTTGTTCCTATCATCTGCAGTGAAAACTTACTATGAAGTTTATCGCTTAATAAGTGCTATATATATATATATATATATATATATATTGTGACACAGTTAGGTTAGGGGGTCCCTCTCCTGGGTAGAGGACTCCTTCCTTACACACACACACACAGCAGCAGGGAAGCAGCACACCAGTCTGGATGCAAGTACAAGCTGGTCGGCGCCAGTCTTTATTGTACAATGTCAGAAATAACACAAAGAAAACATAAACATAAATCCTAGCCCTGTCGGGGCACTAACTTCACAAGTAGTTCCCTCACTACCAGAACCTGGCAGGGCCTAATGCCCTGGCCAGCAACAAAGCACAGCACAGTACTCACAGATAGGTTTTCCAAGTGTCTCTGCGCAAACTCCCTGTCTGCTCTCCCAGGTGAGAAAATCAGCCCTCAACACACTAGGCTTATATTGGCCACTCTCAGGTGGAAAACTAACAAGCCTGATACCAGGCTGCGAGAACCAAAACCTGGAGTGGCCGTGGGTGGAGCCCTCCCTCTCCTCTCACCCACAACCCCCAGGTCCCAAACCGGCTTTTCAAAAAGGCGAAACTCAAGCCTGTTACACTGCAGACTTTCTCCTGGGGATTTTAAACACATAGGACAGGAATCTGGGATAAATGTCCCAGCCACAGACCACTTTACCAGTGATCCTATCACATATCCCCCCCCCTTTGTTTCGACCTATGGGGCGGAACAACTGAAGCCCCCAAACAATGAAAGCGTGACAACGCGTCTGCTTTAAACAACAGGCCCCCTGGCCTGTGTTCCACCGAAAATTTAAAAGTTTGTAACGCCCACTTTATGGCCAACGCCTCCTTCTCCACTGTGGCATCGGGTAGGCATCGAATTTTGAAACCCTGTTCAACTTTCGGAAGTCATTGCAGAAACGCACACTCCCGTCGTGCTTTGGAGTCAACACAATGGGACTTGACCATTCACTATGTGATACTTCAATAACCCCTAACTGTAGCATATTTTTAATTTCTTTCGACACCGATTCTCTTGGTGCTTCTGGTAACCTATTGGGCTTTAGATTAACTTTAACCCCTGGGTCAGTGATTATGTCATGTTTCATGACCGAGGTTTTCCCAGGTACGTCAGAGAACAGCACCCTATTTCTGATCAGAAACTCCTTGACCTCTTGTTGTTGAATTGCTGACAGGGTTTTTGCCACTGTCACTTCGGGAACTAAGGGCCCTGGATTTACTGGAGGGGCTCGGACGGCCGACAGTACCGTTCTATCTTTCCAGGGCTTTAATAGATTTATATGGTATATCTGTTCCGGCTTTCTTTTCCCCGGCTGGTAAACTTTGTAATTGACCTGTCCCACTCTTTCTAAGATTTCAAAGGGCCCTTGCCATTTAGCCAAAAGTTTATTTTCCACAGTGGGAACCAGCACTAACACTCTGTCCCCAGGAGCAAAGCTGCGTAACCGGGCATTGCGATTGTATACCCTCTGCTGTGCCTGTTGAGCCTGTTTCAGGTGCTCTCTCACTATCGGCACCTCTATAATAGGCAATGGAACTAGTGGTCCCTTAAAACGTGGTCTGGGAGCATGATACTGACACTCAGGTCAGGATGCGCAAAAGTCAGATACCTCTTTATGAAGCCCGGGCCAGAAAAACCTCTGCATTATTCACTCAGTGGTTTTCTCTACCCCTAGATGACCTGCCGTTATACGACCATGGGCCAGATCCAACACTGTTCTTCTGTAGGCTTTGGGAACTATTAGTTGTTCCACAACATCTTCCCCCTTCTTAGTCACCTGATATAACCAATCCTGACACATTGCCATGTGGGGATAGGACAAAGGACTATCAGGGTCTATGGGTTTACCATCAACTACTTTTACATTCTCCCTGGCTTTTACCAAAGTAGGGTCATTCAACTGCTCCACGGCAAAGACCTCTCTTCTGACCTCTAAATCAGGCAGACGATCCACTGACCCAACAACACTTCCCACCTCAATGGGAGGCACATCAGTTGGCGGGCCACCGTCACGCTCCGCATTCTCTAGTTCGCCAACCATAGTAGGAAAAGGGAATAACTCTGACTCAGAAGAAACTCCCTCCTCCACTATATCGACAACCTTCTCAAGTGGACCGGGTTGTTCACTTCTGGAACAAAACGGCTTTCCCACAATTTCCAGAATTGAGCAAAGTCTCTCCCCAATATTGCATCGTACATTAGACCAGGCACCAAACCCACAGAAACTATAGCAGAGCCACATGGTGTCTCGATGTTCACCTCGGCAGTAACATAATATCGATTATCCCCATGTATGCAGGTCACATCAACAGTTTTCCCCTTATGCCTCGAGGGGTTCACCAGCTCAGCTTTTATAAGTGTCACCAAGCTACCAGAGTCTAACAGTGCCTCTACTCGGTTGCCATCTACAGTGAGTACACACATGTGCTTATCAGTCTCAGCCTGCCGGTCAGCCGTACAGGCTGTCTGTGCAAAGAAAGACCCCCTGCGGTAGACATGAGCAGTATCACATTGCATAGGTTCAGTTGTAAGTGAACAATTGGAGGAAATATGGCCGAAGTCACCACACCGGAAACACTGAATCATATTAATGTCTAGTCGTTTACGGGGCAAGAACCTTCCTGGCCTGGCAGGCCTGTCTCCAAGTTCTACACCCTCAGTCTTAGGTACATCCCACCGCCAAGCACCCTTCTCCCCTGGAACAGTCTTACCAGTGTCTGTGGGAGTTCGCCGGTGCGCCATTGGGGCTTGGTGGGGCATACTCCTCAGCTCCTCAGCCGCCACGTACCTCTCCACCAGCTCGACCAAGTGGTCCGCGGACTTAGGGTCTGCATGGCTCACCCACTTGCGCAGGGTCGTGGGTAATGATCGCAGGTACTGGTCCATCACGACCCTTTCCACGATCTGTGGTCCCGTCAGCGTCTTGGGCTGTAGCCATTTTGAGGACAGATGGACGAGGTCATGCATCTGTGAACGTGGAGGCTTGTCCATATGGAACTCCCAGCGGTGGACCCGTTGGGCACGAACAAAGGTGGTGACTCCCAAGCGAGTTAGGATCTCCTGTTTTAGTTTTTTATAGTCCTTGGCATCAGCCAGGCATAAGTCGAAATATGCTTTTTGTGGCTCCCCAGACAAAAAAGGTGCCACCAGACTTGCCCACTGCTCCTGGGGCCAACTCTCCCTTTCGGCCGTTCTTTCAAATGCGGCGAGATAGGCCTCCACATCATCGCCCGAAGTCATCTTTTGGAGGAAGTGACTGGCTCGTACGGAGTGAGTGGTGGTGGGAGGACCAGTAGCAACATCTCTGGGCCGGGCGACCAGGTGCTGTACCACCTCTTTTATGGCCTGGCTGTTTTCCACTAAGGCCTGGCGGGTTTCCTCGATGGCGACCTGTTGTTGCCTCTGGGCTGTCTCCAAGGCCAACAGTGGCACCCTGGTGGATTCCTGCTGAGCCCAGGTAGATTCCTGCTGAAGTTTGTTCGTCTCCTGCTGAGCTCTGGTAGATTCCTGCTGAGCTGCTGTAGCTTGGAGCAAGGCCTTAATCATGTCCTCCATTTTGTCCTGGGGTGTAGGTTGGAAGCTGAACCTTGCCTCTCTGAGCATTGGCTGACGCCTCCTCTATGGGTTATTTCCATACTCACAAATTGGGTGTCTGTCCCTTTAATTTTTAAACGGAAAGTTTTCCTCTTGCTGCAATCTCAGTGTGTGTGGTTGCCCGCATTCTCCACCATATTGTGACACAGTTAGGTTATGGGGTCCCTCTCCTGGGTAGAGGACTCCTTCCTTACACACACACACACAGCAGCAGGGAAGCAGCACACCAGTCTGGATGCAAGTACAAGCTGGTCGGCGCCAGTCTTTATTGTACAATGTCAGAAATAACACAAAGAAAACATAAACGTAAATCCTAGCCCTGTCGGGGCACTAACTTCACAAGTAGTTCCCTCACTACCAGAACCTGGCAGGGCCTAATGCCCTCACCAGCAACAAAAGCACAGCACAACACTCACGGATAGGTTTTCCAAGTGTCTCTGAGCAAACTCCCTGTCTGCTCTCCCAGGTGAGACAATCAGCCCTCAACACACTAGGCTTATATTGGCCACTCTCAGGTGGAAAACTAACAAGCCTGATACCAGGCTGCGAGAACCAAAACCTGGAGTGGCCGTGGGTGGAGCCCTCCCTCTCCTCTCACCCACAACCCCCAGGTCCCAAACCGGCTTTTCAAAAAGCCGAAACTCAAGCCTGTTACACTGCAGACTTTCTCCTGGGGATTTTAAACACATAGGACAGGAATCTGGGATAAATGTCCCAGCCACAGACCACTTTACCAGTGATCCTATCACAATATATATATATATATATATAAAATCTGTGTCTTATAGTTGTGATTAAGAGGCCTATTCATCACCACTAAAATAACGGTTTTCAGGAAATGTTTCCTTAATTACCGTTTTTTTAGTATTCATTAAAATACTTAACACAGGAGATATTACTGATATCTCCTGGATAAGTCCGTCATCTAATTTAATTAAGCTTTTCATCAAATTCTGAAAATTATGTATTTTCGGAATATGATAGTGTTACTGTACGCCATTCTCTGGTGGTGTACAGTGTGATAGGAATCGGTATGGAATCCCAGCTGCCGCATGTGCCGGCAGTTCGATTGCTGGCAGCGGCAGCCTGACAGATCAGCAGAGCCCGGCAGCGGAAGCCCGACAGCGCTGGAAATCCCGATCGTCCCTAAGGTAAGTAGAATCTAACCTAGCCTGACCCCCTGACTCTAACCCTCCTTAGGGGTGCCTAACCCTAACCTTCCCCCCAAGTGTCTAACCCTAACCTTCCCCCCAAGTGCCTAACCCTAATCCCCCCTCCTAAGTGCCTAACCTTAACCCCCCCCTTCACTGCTGCTTAAACCTAAGTCCCACGGGGGGTGCCTAACCCTAACCTCCCCCTGGGGGTGCCTAACCCTAACCCCCCCTTCCCCTAGCCTAACCCTAACCCTCCTGAGGGGGTGCCTAACCCTAAGTCTCCCCGGGTACCCTAAACCTAACCCTCCCCCCCGCGGCTGTCCGCTCGCGGAGCATGGCATACCTTCGATCGGGATGCCGGGCCCCGGTCTCCCGGCGTCGGGTACCGGTCATTTATCCCGCGCCGGGATAAAGCAGCCGGGAAGCCGGCTGTCGGTATTAAGGCAGCCATTTTCCCGACAGCATACCGTGTGATATACTTACCTGCTTTCAGCTGGGCACATCCTTCTTCACATCCTTCACATCCCTCTGTCGCTCCCTGGTCCCTTTTCAGGCTCCTGATGTATGTTCTCCCCACTGCAATGCTGAGGCTGCTGCCGGGCAGCGTCTCCCCTCTGTTCCCTGGTAACACTTGTAAGTGTTTCTTCAATTAACTGCACTCACAAGTACCACCGAGGGGAGATGCTGCCCGGCAGCAGCAGCAGCAGCATTGTGGCGGGGAGAACATAGTAAAGTTTTGAGAAAAAGTCTACAGCCGCTGCAGACCCGGAGGTCGGGGTCCACGGCTGCAGCCTTTGACAGCCAACCAGGTAGGTGGGGGGCTGCAGTGACATAAGATCTTTTATATTCAATTACCGCAGCTGTAATCAGCGCTGCGCATGTGCCGCTTCTGTGAACGTAACGGCGCATGCACAGCACTGATTACAGCTGCGGTAAGGAAGGACTAGGCAGGGAAAAGCATCTATTTTCAGAAAAGCTGTCATCGCAAAAATGAGAGCTTTTCGGAATAGATACTTATGGAGAGGAGGAATGATGAATTCCTTCGGTTATTAGGTAGAACTCCATGCGAGTGCTAAACCTAATTACCTCCAAGGATATTTAAGTATTAATGAATAGACCCCTAAGTCATTGGCTGTACTTCTGGCATCCAAGGCGTACAATGTGCAATGTGATAGTAAGCACACAACAGTTTATTATTTGCAGAACTATTTTAATAAACATCATGAATTTTCCCCTCATGTTTGTAAACTAGGAAATAACTTCTTAGTAAACAGCTACTTGCTGGCAAGATAAAGTAGACAAACACTTTTATTAAAAAGAGAGTCCCTATTGTAAATATGATTACAATAAGTGTAAATAAAGGTTAGTATCTGAAGTCCAGAAACTTTATTTTCTATATTCAAGTCAGTCTCTCCAGAGTCCCAGACGGGATCTGTGCATCTAGTTTGTGGGTGAAGATCTTGCATACAGCTGGAAGCTGTGTTTATACAACCCTGGCTGCATACTTTGAAAGGTCCTGCCAGTGTGTGTTGGAAACAGTTCACACTGCGTACTACGTTTGTGAATATTGATGCGTGCCAACATTTTGAAAGACCTAATCTGAATGCATGGGAATTATGTAGTTACTGGATGTAACTGGGGGCAGGAGATCACTATCAAGCCCACTATCACAGTTTGATATCTGAACAGCAGAAATTTATTTTAATGGACCGCTTACATATTTTTCTTGAAATACAGATGAAAGCGCTAAGTGCTTTCAAGACAGATGTGTATGGGGAAAACTTCACTGGCTTTTCATTTATAGTGTGCATATGCTATGACCATGAAAAATGATATTAGGCTTACCTGGCTAATTTATCTTCCATTATGTAAATTGTAGGATATTTGTTTTCAACTCAACTTGATTGTGCTTAATTTTAAAAATAAGCTAAAAAATAAAGAAAACAATATTAACCATTTATTTCATCAAACAAGTTAAAGAGTACATTTTACCAAAATAATAATACAAAAATCAATGTATACAGTACCAAAAACCGCTGCTGTTGTAGGAATACTTCTTTTTATCTACCCAATTTTCTTTTAACTGTACCCTTACCCCTTTTAGTGGCATCTCTTACCCATTAGAAAAACCTGGTGGCTTGGTAGTAAAATTGATCCTTAGGTAACTGCTCTACACTGAGACGATAGGGATTGTAGTAGCAGGAGCTACTATTGTTCTTAATAGAACATATGTAATCCAAAAAAAGGAGAAGCTTTCAACCTTGCTCCTTATACAGAACTGATGTAAAGGGTAATGTAGCACAAAAGGATACTTGTCTGAAGGTGTCCAGAGTATTATTGTCAATTGTTGTGGTTTCTTCAATCCATGAATTCCTGTGTGAAACCAAAAAGAGTTAAAAATAAATCCATAATGTACACAATGTGATACAAAATAATGTATAAATAGTTATGGTGGAAAAAACCTTTCGACAGTAATTACACCGTTATCCACCAGTAGTGACTTCAGCAAGTGTGCTGAAGAATCAATCCAGTTTCAAAGACTTCTTCAAATAGTCAATTTCCATGGCTCAAGGATGTCCCGAAAAATGGAACAAATAGCACCAATAGTGCACACTGTGATAAGGGAAAGCAAGTAACACAGATAGTGCTAATGTTTTTGCCTAGTTTTGTAAACAATTGTACTTTGAACAGTTATGTCACCTTTGCACTAGACTGTTTTATGGATGCTGCCGAAGGTACTTCACAATTAAACTTTGGTGGTCTCTTATGAATTTGAATAAGCTTTTCTTTGAAAAATAAAAGTGATTTTATTAAAGAAAATTTTGTAAAAAAATATTCATAATAAAATAATGAAAACAGGTATTATTCAAGAATGCATAGAGTAGGAAGAAAAAAAATACTTAACTCAATAAAACAACGCGTTTCACAGACCACTGCTTTGTCAGGTAAGAGGGAGGGAATGAAAAGACTAGTACAGTATACATGGGGAAAGTAACCATGACTGAGTGCTTTGGGGAGGCAACAGGGAGTGGCAGCTAAAAACGCAGATGTGTCTCTACAGTTTTGGGGGGTGTCACATGGCTTCAGTGTCTCAGTTATGGCGATCATTCTGAGTGACCATAGACTCACTCAGGAAGTCAATGTTTGCATAATTTTCATCCAATATTGCCGGTGGGCGTCTCAGAACAAGTCCCGGCCGCTGTTGCACATCGTCATCTACGAAAAGTTTAGATCTGAGGAGCTCATTCAGACCTGCTCTCTAGATGCTTTCGCTTGCTCCAAGCATATGCAAATCCAGCACACACCTAGCAAGGCAGGCGATCGCATGGCAAGGCATTAGCATGCCC
Source organism: Taudactylus pleione (assembly GCA_031769625.1). Taxonomy (NCBI): domain Eukaryota; kingdom Metazoa; phylum Chordata; class Amphibia; order Anura; family Myobatrachidae; genus Taudactylus; species Taudactylus pleione. The sequence continues at coordinate 4,600,698 of JAUIMM010000015.1, forward strand.
ACTATCTCTTTTCGTGCGATCACTTTGTGTATGCAGATGCCCACCAGCCATTGATAAGATGCCCACTTGTGCACGTCATCTCCTGAAAGTGCATGAAAACATTGGTACATCGAGCACCAGCGGATGTGCTCACAGCGCTTGAGCTTGACTATACCTTGCCGCAAGCACTGCAATCACTTCAGTGTGAAACACAACCAGGTGACGTGTACTATGACGCTGCTTGTTAATTATGCACGCCTCCGAAACGGTGTTAAAACACTCAGGCACGCCTGCGTTCGCACCTCCACTCCCCCATTTCTAGTGGCCAGCCCCTGTTACCACCCACAAATGGCCTCTCCTGTCACTCACTTTGCTGGGCTGTCTATGCTGGGCGAGCGAAAGCTTCACGATCTTTCGCAGTGGTTCGCTTGCTCCTGAATGCAAAAGGCTTGGACTTTAAGGTAGGTGCAGTAGAAGTTTTTATTTAAATTTTGAATTTGATTCTAACTTTTTCTCAAATTCCAGTGGATCATTTAAATGCTCCAGTCTTTACACTTCTTTGTTTGCTCCAGAAGTGGTTCAATTCATGACCTATTCATTTAAGGCTTAATTTCTATATTACATGGCACTCACTCCCTTTTCAGTTTAAGCTCCAGCCGTTGGCCACAAGTTAGAGCAGCCACGTTAAAAATGCAACAAATCTTTGCGAGGATACGGGTTGATTGGTCGACAATAAAAAGATTGACACCAGAAGGTTAACACATTCTCAATGTCTAACTAAAATGTCGAAATATGTTTTTTTCATGACTTTTAGGTTTATGTTTAGGTTTAGGGGTAGGAGATAGGGTTAGGTTTAGTTAGGCTAAAAAAACAAAAAAATGTGTTGACATGTGTCAACCATTTAATCCTAAATACATGAATGATGGCCAACCTATTGACCATGTTGAACCTTTTACTGTAGATATTCAGAACCATTCGACCTTCTGGTGTCGATCTTCGGAATGTTGACATATACAGTCAACCATACTTGTCACTCTAGGGTATATTTACGAAAGTTTTTTTGCTGGAAATCCGCAGAAGACAGATGTTTTCAGGGGATCCCTGCATAAGCTAAGTATCTCCTGGATATAACTATTGACAGAACCTATAGTGTCGATAAGTATCAGCAGGTGTAATGGAGGTCAGTCTACACGATGAATAGTTTAACCAGGGGTTGGTTTATTAACCAGTTAGAACTCAGAATGCTGGGCAACAGGATTACAATGCATGAAAATACAGTATAACAGATCCAGTCAGGAGCGGGTTATGCAGGAGGTGTTCGGTGCCTGGAGCACAGACCGGCTCATACACGCAGTGATTGTAATGAGGTGTATAAGTACCCAGTGCTGGTGACACAGTGGTGTATATGGCACATTCTCTCTCAGTAGGACAGAGAGAAAGATGCGTGGTAAAGGCGCTCATGCACAGTTGCACATTAGGTAGGAGGTTGCGTGACTGGTTGCTATGGGCAACACCTCCACTTCTATAGGCCCGCCTTTTAGTAAATATTATTATAATCAAAACGCAATGTCTTGATACACTGCACTGCTTTATGTATCCCATAGCAGCTTTATGATTGGCCATCTGCTGGTTTGAAAAAAAAAATTGTTTTTTTTTTACTTAGGAAAAAATTCAGAAAAAGATGAACAGCCTGTGTAATGTGCACTTTGGCACATCCACCTTCCCCTGTAATGTAAGAATAAAGGGGTTATATTTAGCTCTTTTGCCTTTGCTCTTCAGCTGAACCATCTATAGGTTGCACTTTATGTGTTGCCATTGTCCTTCCTGCTACATCAATGTGGGTTACATAAATCAGCAAAACATAACACCCAGTAGGACCAATAATGTTTCAGAGAATAATGCAACAGCAGAGCCTGCGTCCACCTGCTCTATAGACCACTAGGGAATTATGATGGTGAGACAGGTAGCGCAAAAAGCTGAGGTATAAAATGTCGACGGTATAAACGTTGATATGGTCATTATGTAGACAATCAATCTGCACACATATATTTAGGTCGGCAGGGTTAAATGTGGACATGTTTATTTTTTGTTATTTTAGCCTATGCCTTACCCTAACCCCCCTAACCTTAACCTTAAACCTACTCCTAAACCTAGCCCTTAAAATCATAAAAACAATGTCGCCATTTTAGTGTTGACATGTTAAATGTCGACCTTTTGACAGAATTAGCCATTTAACCCTTTCTACTGTCGACATATAGAATGTGTTGATCTTCTGAATGTCAACATTTTTTTATTGTTGACCAATTAACCGGTATCCGAGTGACATAGGATGCATTATCCTATTATACGGTTTGATCGCAAATATGCACCATGCTTTGGAAAGCAAAGCTTTTTGCAGCTTGGAGCCAGTGGGCAATGCCATCTTCAGATAGCATTGCTCAATAGAAGCCTATGGGCATCTCTTCACAATGTTCACTTAGAGGAATCCAATCCCTCCCTGTGTCCCCCGCATCGCACGTGTCATTCTGGGTCATAAATGCCCCTCTAGCGCAAAGGACAGCTCTTATCGGGAGAGTATCCTTTGCGATTTTCTTCATGCATACCAGTGTATTTTACACGAGCACTATACGATGCTTAATGCATCCCGCCCATAGTGGTCATTTTCCAAGTTAATTTTCCCATTCTCTCCCTGAGCCTCGGCAGCCTGTGGTCTTCTCGCTGTTCTGTAAAACAACATGCAATTGCAATAGAATTAATTAAGTGAACCAGGGCTGACATTTTATTTTAAGGACATTGGTTACGGTATAGTAAGATACATTAAAAGTAAATGAATTTTGTTTTCAGAACTGTGTCCCTTTCAATATCACTAAGCTTAAACAAAATCTCCTTGTTTCAGAACCAAAAAGACTATCTAGAGCTAGACCTCCATTTAAATGTTACTGCATTACAGGATAATATGATACTGCAGTATATGAACAATCCTTAACTCCTAGTTGAAGAGATCTCATTATCACTCAATACAGAGATGTAATTTACCACTTTCGCTGGTCATGTTGCCTTCTTAGGTTATTGGAGGGCAGTTGATTACAGACAAATCAACACTCTAAAGCTCAGCCCAGTGAGAAAACTAAGACTTTGCGCTATATTTACTAAAGTGTGGGTTTTTAGAAGTGGAGATGTTGCCCACAGCAGCCAATCAGATTCTACTTATCATTTATCTAGCACCTTCTAGCTAGAAACTGGTTGCTATGGGCAACATCTTCACTTCTAAAAACCTGCCCATTTAGTATATATATATATATTTATATATATATATCCAGGGAAATGGCACTCACAGTCATCAGCAAAAAAGGGTGCCCTCCGCATGTAACCAACAATGGTCCCAGATATAGTTCCTTTGGCAGCGGCACTCCACAAGAGATAACAGTAGGCAGGAGTAATGCATCAACGTTTCGATGCCCTTTAATGCATCGTTCTCAAGATATATATATATATATATCCCCTTGTATGAGATTCGCATTACAGAGACAGTGAGGAATTAGTTAAATATCAAAATATCTTAGACTTTTTTGAACTACCTCTTACTCATAGGTACACTCATAGTACATTTCTTTACAACCCACATTGAATCATTCAAGTGTTCATATAGGGAAGAGAATTTAACTTAAAACATATCAATTCATTTGATATTTACCCTATGGTGTAGTCATACTTATATATATTTTTCACTCGAAGAACAAACCAGTATGGGTCATGAAACTTCACTTTTATTGTATATGATTTATGACATGTGAGTGTTTGATCCTGCACCTGACATTGGGTTTCCAGCTGATTGCATGAAGCTGTTTTGTGTTTGGTACCATGGTATCGTAGGCGCATTGCTAAGAGCAGCTGTAATGTTATATAAGGGAAGGTTAAATAGATAGTTACACCCTGATTTGTGAGGCTCAGTCTAAATTCAGTGTGCTGAGATCAATCCATAAGTTGTCTACATGCATTGTGCTCTTCGTGGCATACCCAAATGCATGGGGCTACAAGAGACCCACTGTCATGTCTAGGCCCATTTCAAAGGCTTTCTTTGAGAAAGCCTTGAACTGTGTACCTAGTACCTACTACTGGCAAAGCAGCAAAGTGCACATTGCATAAAAATACAACATTAACTGAACCCTCTTGATGACATAACTATATGATCTCTTTCCCTCTAAAAGAGGGCATTTATGTATGGGCGTAACTACCATAGCTGCAAAGGGTGCAGCTGCTAGGGGGCCCAGAGCTGCGGTGGACCCCATCTGCCTTGTCAAAGTTACATGTGTTATATACATTTTCCACCGTAAGGGTGGTACATAGGCAGAGCCAGCCCTAAGCAATTTGATGCCCATGGCAAGATTTTTGTTGGTGCCCTGTAACAGATAATCTCACCACCAAGCTTAGTGTTTATACACAGACACCAAAAATAACACATTGGTTGATGGCTTATCTTTTACTTTTAAAAAGAAACACGTCAGGCTCATTATACTGCTGCCTGCTGCGGGCCACTTTATTGCGGCGGGCCCAGGTCGGTGCAATGTACCTGCTGCACTGCCGCTAATTCCGCCTCCCTGTCTCACAACATCCATCACCCGGCCAGCACACAATACCAGAACTCCTCATAGCAGTCAGCCCAGCACCCCTCACTATGGGCCTGATTCAGAGCCGGTTGCAAGATGCGGTCTCTCGCTGGCAAAAAGTGGCAGGTTATTTAAATGAAGTGCTCTCACGGCGTCGCATAAAGACGCAGACTATGTTTTAGCGAGCTATGGCAAAGTGCGCTCGCAAGTGTCTAAAGACGCCCCCTTCGCAACACACGTCATCTCCGGGAAGTGCAGGATAAATCGGGACCATCGTGAGCCATCGGAGCTGCTCGCAGCCCTTGGGGTTGCATTAACCCGCCGCAAGCACAGCGTCCTAGTGCGGGCTGAAACACATGCAGGTGATGTGTACAATGATGCTAATTTGCTAATTATGCATGCCCTTTAAATTGCGTTTTGGTGGCCTGACACGCCTGCGTTCGCACATCCACACCCCCGTTCACAAGCACCTTCCCCTGTTATCACCCACAAATGGCACTATCTGTCACTCAAAGTATCTACCTGATAGTGGCTTACAAGCAAGCAAAATCAGATCGCAAAGACTGGCTTGCACACGCGCACTGCGAATTCTACGCATGCGCAGATGGGCGAAAATCGCTCACAGTGAGCGAGCGCAACTTATCGAGCGGGTGTGCATCAGGTCCTATGTGCCAAGCTGGCTTTAATCAAAAAATTTTTTATAACACAGTTACTTACTTTTAAAACTGGCTGCCAGTTTGCATGTGGCCTCTGCCCCTGCTGATTTGCAGGTCCTGCTGTATCCTCCTCACTGCGCTTTGTGGGTGTGGTGCTGGCAGGCTGCAGGGAGTCAGTGCAGGCTCAGCCCATGGGAGGAGGAGCTGTTGCGGCTGGGCATACAGGGCAGCCCTCCTCCAGAGACCAGCTGACTTTTTCGTCAATACCCAGTGCCCACTGCCCCCACTGTACAGAGTCTGCTACTCTGCTCCAGCCTCCCTGGACCTGCATGCTCCGGCAGCGGCAGCCAACTGTCGAAGCCGGACATTTGGCTGAGACATGATCGGTTTAAAATTAAATCTGCACGACGCCATTTTGCAAATGGCAATGAGACGCCATTTTGCAACTGGCCACCCAGTGCCATTTTAGTGAATCTCGCCCATTATAAGTACATACGGCGATGCTATTATTTAGCGTTGTGCGATTCCCACGCAATAGAAAGAAGTTAAAAGTCCTCATCATATAAATACAGTCACTAAAACATATAAAATGATTAACCCTGCAAAACACGTACCATGGTGTACTCCCGAAACACGTAGTCGCCAAACGCTAACTAGCATCTTTTCCCAAAACCCCAATACTTACACACTGCACACTTACATAAAAGGTTCCCTAGCATTAAAGGGTAATATTCAAGGTTTATTCAGTATTATTAATGTTGTGAAATAAATGTAATTTGATATCTAAGATTTAGTACATGGTAAGCAGACCGTGTTTGGTGTTGTACTGATCCACTGTGTCTTTGCAGATTTCCGGTACCATCGGTGAAAAGATCGCAACATGTGTCTGCAAACTATGGACTATAGAGAGTTAAACATTAAAATGTACTCTGTAATGTAACCAGCTTAGATTTAGTATGCAGTGGAAAAAAGGACATAAAGGGCTGTTGGAGGCTGGTTTGTGTCCATTCGAATTGACCTATGAACTATACTGTAACAGAAGAACCAATGGAATCATGCCAAACTGTTCTATTGTATTGCCTATCTCTGCTAGTGTATATATGTGGGCTCTCTAAACTTGGATGCCAGTCTTCTTGCCTTGCTGTTGACGGAGGTTTCTATATTGATGCTGGTACCTGGGTCCATAGCGCGTGCGTATGTAACAACTGTACCTTGGGTCTGTATGATTTATTTGCGCTAATTGTATTTAGATCACAGCATGTAACCATCTGTTTTTATATTGAATAATAACTTTTTGTGCTTTGGAACCACACTCAAAGTCTGAAAGCATTTATTTATTGTGCGACTCATAACGCTAAATAGCGATAATTTTAGAAGGTATAGGTAGGTAGGAATCGATACAACTGCTGCTGGCTGTGAGCTGCCTGCTGAAGCTGCTGCCCTATTGGAGCTGAGAGCTCTGATCGTGGCCACCTGACCACTAGCAGAGCCCCGCCTTCCAGGAGCCCCGCTTCCGCAACCTCTGCTGACTTTTCCACTGCCTCCTGCCCGCTCACTACTTGCTGCTGCCGGGCCTGATCAGTACTCAGTTGACAGCTCCGATCGGGCCCGGAAGCAGCAAACAGTGGACGCTTTGCAGTGACAGTAGCCTCAGTGTCTGCTTGGATGCTCCTAGGCATTCCAAATGCCCTAGGCATTAGCTTAGTTTGCCTATGCCTAGGCCCCGCTCTCTACATAGGGGCCCTTGCAAACTTTTGCTATGGGGCCTTCAAATACCTAGTAATGCCCCTGCATCTATGGGAGCTCGGAACAGACCATCTATGAGCAGGAGGCAGATGGTTACAGATTTTTTTACTTCTTTGAAAAAAAATTAAAAGCATTTCCCCGAAAGCTGTAACCAATATGCCGCCTGAGATGAAGTACTCAATCTCATGGCAAGAAGTACCATGATTACTCTGTACCCCTTCTAAAGAACAATGGCCTCCTCATCCAGCTGCTTGAAAGTAGGTGTCATCATCATTATAAGCATGCATTTGCAGCAACCAGGGGTGCATTGGCTATAGAGAGCACCAGGAATGTTCCCACTTGGCTACGAGCTTGATGGAGCTGTCTGTCAGCTGGGTATGTGTTTTTTTTTCTTTTCTTGTCATTCATTTTTCTTTTTTTTACTGGTGACGGAGGGTCAGGTGGATTGATGGCAAGAGAGTGACATTGGTGCTAGGCTGGAGCTGTCTGGAATTTATGGACTCAGAGGACCGGTCGCATATTAGCCAGTAGTATGACAGACAGCATTTGCTGTGGGCCCCATCTACAGGTGATTTTCCACTTCCCTTATTTTTTCCAGGGCCATTTTAAGTTTTCAATCCACCCCTGGCACCAGCCCTATCCGTGGTGCAAATGATCCGTCTGAAATCGGATGGCCCTCTACATATGTTCCCCTCTGAATAGCCTGCTATTCTGTGTACATGCATGCAACACTTCCTCAGACCACACTTATGCTATATGTAACAAACTAGGGTTGTTTAACGTTGAAAAGAAAGTGACACAAAGATTTATCTGATGAGCTACTTACACCCATGTGAGAAGAGGCATGCACTGCCACTGGAGAAACAACGTTATCCCAGACAATACACCAAGGTAATTTTCTTTGTGAGGGTTAGACAGTGGAACTCAATGCACATCCTAGTAGTAATGGTCCAACCAATGGACACACGTAAACATGGTTTGGATGACTTTTCTTGCATGGAAAGGCAACGATAGTTATAATGAGCAAATTAAGCAGTTGAGAGAGATGATACAGATTATTTATATATCATCCTGAGATGGCAATAACAAAACGGTTATTGCAGTTTTACCTGACAATCAGCAAAAACACTCATTTTCATTGGGTATAAGCATACTTTCTCATGAATTTCGGGGAGTACTTCTGGGCCGCCAGGACACTAGGTTACTGTACCATATGCTGCCCACTTCTTAGTGAAATGGACAGGGAGCACGATGACAGGATTCTCAAGGATTGCATGATCATTGCTCCGGTAAACTCCATCTCTATTGAGGTCTACTTTCAGATAGACTTCATATTTCAATTTATAAAGTATATTTGTACTGTATAGTCCATGAATGATAGTAGCCTTGCCCTTTACTTCTGATTGCTATAGATGGAAAAGCCAACATATAATTCATAAAGGTCGGAGCACTAAAATAGCCAAGACAACCACATGTCAATGCTGTTCCATATGTTTACAAAACATAAAACCCCATGAAATGAATGGATGTAGAGTGACAGTAGAGCAAACAGGGTACAGGTCTTTGAAATTGCATGATAAGAAAGCCTAAAAATAGACAGTTTATTTGATGTTAATGTCATTTATAAAACATGGCAGCTAGTGAACTTTTTTGCAGTATATTACCTTATTATCTTTCTAACTCCGAAGAGATATTGGTTAATTAGCTTCAAGTGATAGTAAACCTTGTGTGTGTGTGTGTGTGTGTGTGTGTGTCTGGGTGGTAAGGAAAATAGATTGTAAATTCCACTGTGCCATAGACTTCTGTGGATGATTAAATTTTCTCTGTATAATATGTAGGGGCGCTGAGAGGGGGAGGAGTGGGTACTAATTACCTGGGCCCAGGGCTAGCTGGAGGGGCCTGGCGCTGCCCCCCCTCCCTCTTGCATGCTGCTGTGTGCTGGGCTGCACTTGGACACTGCTCGCAGCAGTCTCTTATGCCTGTCCCCCATAGGCGATCCCTCTGATTGCACCCCCCACTGGCTATGCACTGGACTGAGGGGGCTCACAGTGCCCCCCTCCCCAGCGTGCTGCAAAAATGTTATCTTTATTTTTTTCTAAGGGGGCGTGACCACGCCTGCCATGATTTGGCCACGCCTGATCTACAAGTCCAACATACTTGGAGAAATCGCTTAGTTTTATCTTCAGTTCCTCAAGCTGCTTTTCCAGTAGTTTAATTAAGGGAATCGCCTGACTCAGGCTAGCAGTGTCTGAACAACTTTACTGGTTATTGCTTCAAATACTTTCAGTAGCTTGCTTAAAACATAAAGTATTCTCCACTGTGCTGGACTAAGGTACATTCCCCTCCTGGTTATTACTTTTTGCTTCAGTTGGCATGGCACATGGAACTGTTCTTGCTGCTGCTGTAATCTTCTAGATGCAGTTTCTGAACTGCAAACATGTACTGACATTTTTTGGGTCACATATAGCATCCCCTACACACACCTGTCATTTTAAACAAAAATGTGCGCGCAAAACATGGTACGTGTTCAAATTCACCCAGTTGTAATGGTCTCACAATGTTATTTGTTGGAAATGATAAATCTTGAGGATATTCCTAGCAGGGTAAGCCATTTTGCTATGACATCCCTAAGTTTTTCTAACAGCTTTGACACCGGTATGCCTCTTAGTGAGGCCAGTGATACAGAGAGTAGCCTGCCAGGGAATGAGCTGGCATTGTGTGTTAGATACTGCTGCTGCTGAAGGTGAAATTTGGTAGCAGGGACACAGGACCTTAAATAATTATCTAATGCCACATGCATTGATGATGCATATTAGATGCACATCTAATGCTAGCATAGCTGTCATGGCTTCAGTGATCTGCTGTGCATCTCAATGGCAGCTTTCATTCACTTGACGTGTTCATCGCTGACCTCCACTACAAGGGACGTATTGGTTCAGCAATTTATTATAGAGCGCCTTTGTCATGAATGGTGTCTGTGAGTTACCTGTCTCAGGTGATGAGCGGGATTCAACGGACACCGGCATGACTGGAACCACAGATGACGTAGATAGCTCTATTGCAAGATTTATGTAGCAGTGAGAACTGCCTTTGATGATAAATGACAGGAACTTGGAGGAACCAGACTGGAACTGGCAGGAAGACTTGTTGAGTTGAACTGGTGAACTTGGAACTTGACTCTGGACTGGAATAACGTGGATTGAACTGATGAACTTGGAACTTGACTCTGGACTAGAGTGATGTGACAATGGCTGAAGAGAAATCAGGTAATGCCAAGATGAGGGCTAAACAGGGTAATCCGGAAATGCTGTGACAAAGACTGGAACTCAGGTGCAGGCTGGATAGGATAATTGGGAATAACAGGTTCAGGAAGGAATGGGTAGGTTTGGGATTTTTGGTTCAGGGAGTGAGTGGGTAGGTAGAAGGATCAGGCGTTGATCCACAGCAGGAAGCATGATGCAGGTTTGCAGGGTGCCAGGGACCAACCAGGAGTAGGGCTAGCAGCAGAGCACAGGACTAAGGTCAGGGGCATAGGAATTCACTTATAGCTGAAGCTGAAAACACAGGAGTTGCACTGGCCTGGGAACTAGCAGGATTACTGGATTGCCAGGTATTGCTGTAGGAGGACATCTGGATTGCCAGGTATTGCTGTAGCAGGTTTTCTGGATTGCCATGTTTTGCTGTAGCAGGTTTTCTGGATGCACCAGGGGTTGGTGTAAGCAGGAGACTGGGATACACTTGTACACGGAAACAGCATGAACCATACACCACAGGAAGTAATGGGATGTTCAGGTGCAGAATGCTATCAGGGAAGGATATATATACCCTGGGTCTGGCTGCAATTGGTGGATATGGACAGGTGGTCTGGCAGTAGCATTCTGAGTGGTGGATGGCACAACATGCAGAGGGAGTATTCATCTCTGCAGCACTGAGTCAGAACTACACTGTGATTCCAATCAGGGCTAGCAGTGTTCACAGACAGGAAGGGACCCAGGTGAAATAATCACTGTGGAACGAATGCATAGAGAAGTGCTGCAGCAGTATGATCAGAACAGGTCCTCCAGGCAAATTACACATACAGATCCATGGAGACAGCTGGCAGTGGTAAGTCAACAGGCAAAAGGTGAAAACTAGACAGGTTCGTGACAGCCTTAATCATTGAATCCCACATATGCTATTGTTTTTATAGGATTTGGGTAAAAATAATTCCACTCAAAAGAGATGTTTTTTGGTCTTATGCCTATTCATGACAATGGCATTCATCTTATCAAGGGAAAGACCTGCTGCCACTGGTGCCTGACATTAACATCCTCATCATCAACATCCCCATTAATGGTGTCAGTTACACAAATATTGCATTCATTCTGTTGCACTTTTACAGTAGCATCCTCAAATTCTATGTCATCATCTTTACTTGTGCTGCTCATCCCCACATTTGGAGAGGGTGCAGAAATGGTGGAAGGAGGCTTCTCTATGATTACAGTGTGAGGAATGTCAGACTCACACATAACACTCATGGGGCACATTGCCGTGCTGGACCTATTCAATTAGCGGGGATTCCTCATGCGCGAGTCCCCGAGACCCCACGCGTGAGTCCCCGCAGTCAGACTTTACCTCGCAGCTCATGGAGGTGTAAGGAAAAATCAGCATAAAAAACACCAAATCGGGTTTGTGCGTGGGGAAAAAAACTTCTGCAGCAGAATCAGTGTGTTTCCACATGTGAGTCCCAATTTTTCAGCACGGGAAAAAGGCTATTTTATTGAATAGCTTTTCCCCGCGGCGTGGGTATTTTGCCCAGCAATTAGTCACAGGGTGAACCCCATGACTAATTGAATACCCACCATGGACCCCCTTTAAAATTTCTTCAGATATTTGTGAGGTTTGTGAGCACACAGTATGTTCTTCAGCCCTAGTGTTTTTTTGTGCACTGATTTGCCTGTTTTAAAGGTGACACCTCTAGACTCAGAATGAGAAGGTGTTGCATGTGAGGTTACAGAAGATTCCTGACTTTGTTTGAAATAGCAGTAGCAGGAACACCACTTGCAAAGTAAGGCCATGGCCAGAGCCTTTCCTTGCCACTGTGTGTGATTTATGGCATGTTGGAAATGTTACATTTTTCGGCAGTAAATTTTCCCTTTATTATTAGAGGTGATGTTTTCTTTAACATTGTAAAATATTGTTTAGATTTCAGGTGCCCTTTCTTAAACCTTCTTTCCTCTTGAATACCGTCTTTAGTAGATGTTGAAGTACTATTATGACAGGCAGCAACCGCAGCACTAGTACTGGGTTGCTGGTCCTGCTCTTCTATCAACTGATCCATGAGTGGTTTTAAATTTTGCAACAGCCAAGAAATTTGTTTTTTACACTTGAAAATTGTTTTGGGATGTTAGGGGACACCACCGCTGACAGAACAGTAATATACAATGTGTCACTCGTCTGAACATACAGTATACTACATGTCTACATTATTTTTAGACGACAATAAGAAAGAAACAATCTATTTTGTTTTGCAATTTTTTTATACAACTGGAACTCATCAAAACAAAGGTTTTCTTGGAGTGCAGCAAATAATAAACAATATAGTATACTGCAGTGATAGCCTATAAAAGAAAAAAAGTGTAGGTTCACTTTATTGACACCTGAATTACATTTTTGTCTTTTTAACACAGTGCCTGAACACAAAACATGGTGCCTCAGAGCAATCCTAGTAATGGCACGCTAATGACGTTATTTTTAACACAGTGCCTGAATGCACAACACAGTGTTTTATTTAAAAAAAAAAATTAACACAGTGCCTGAACACCCTGAACACTCAACACAATGTTTTATGTACATTTTTTAACACAGTGCCTGAACACACAACCCAGTGCCTCACAGCTCTCCTATGGCAGTGGCACCTAATAGTGTTTTATTTAATAATACAGTGCCCATTTAATACAGTGCTACTAATGTTTTTTTTAGTGCCTGAAAATTAACACACAACACAGTGTTTGTTAACACAGTGCCTGGCCCTAAACACACAACACAGTGCCTAACACTGCTGCGGCCCCCAGTCCACACCCTCTCCCTCCGATCTCCTGTTGAAATGGCGCCTGATCACTAGGGAGGGACTTTTATATGCAATCCAAACACGAACATGACGTTTTGCCTCAGTTTGGGATCCAAACTTGTCGGGAAAACCCGAGCCGATGCTCAGTTTGACTTGTAACCCCTAAGTTCGAGATTGTTCGGTTTCCAGTGAAACCGAATTGCATATCTCTAGTGCAAATTGCTCCTTTTTTTATTTCCTCATGGGAGTGTCATGGGAGTTTAGCTAAAGCTCTGTGTGATTCTGAGTTATGCGTATGGAGAATGGAAGTCAATTTCTGATGGATCTCCTGCACCTAGCATGGGGCCAATACAAATGATGACAGTTGCAGCGGTTGGGGTAAAATCAGTGGGTGGCCAGCTTCCTGCTTGAAGACTCACAGAATCTCACATTAGCTGTACAGAATCTCACATTAGCAAAGGGTAGTAAATCTGTCTTCTGCAGCATCACACACAAAGAATCACTTTGCGTCTGACTTAGAATCAGGCCCACAGTGAGCAAACATTTTGTTTTTATTTCTATGTGTGGTCCCTAAAGGGACCAAAATCTGATGAGCTTTGCTTTTCAGAGTTTGGTACATAGGGGTCAGAGTAGACTGCAGCCCCCATTGACATGAATAGGAACTGTGGCCCGTAGTTAGCCTTTTGCAGGAGATTTCTGTGAAATCTGCTGCATTAGGTTGTTATCACCAAGCCGTGATAGATGCAGATACTGTAGTTTCCGCATAAGTTTATGGAAAACTAGCTTGACAAATAGACCCCTTAACATAACAGAAGTTCGGATAGATCAGAGGGCATATAAACCCCTAGGCAGGAATACGTGGAGTTAATAAAGTTATGTAGGGAAAGTTAGTTTAATGATTGACAGGTGGACACTGAGTAAGGATTGGTGAGTGTTGATTTAAGGGGTGTGGTTAGTAGGACTGTGGGTAGGTCTGTAGAGTTACACTGCCTCTTTTGAACTTGATCTGCTTGCTCACCGGTCGCAGGTTGTACAGTTCTGAGCTTTGGAAAAATTACATCTCCTTTTTTCCTATTCTACCTTTCTTAACCTATATCTTTCTCTTCCCTCTCCTGTCTTCTCCTTTCCTTCTATCTAGTCTGCTCTGTACTACCATGTCTCGCCCCCAGCGTGCCTGCTCTGTCCTCGCCTGGCTGGCTGATGCTGCCGGGCTGGGGCTCATACCCTTAGTGCCTCAGACCACCCCCCCGACCCCCGCTAGTCAGCCCCGCCGGTCCTCCCGGCGATCTGGAGGCACAGGTGGGGAAGGTGCTGTAGTTGCCGCGCAGTCCCGCGCACGCTGTGGCTCTCACAAGAGTCTCACGGGGTCACGGTCACCCCGGCTGAGTCCCGCTCTGGGGATCTAATGAGCCGGGGGACTGAAGTAAATAGGAATAGCAGGCACGTGTAAACTGGCCATTCTAGTGTGCCGGTGGTTATGGTCACCCCGGCTGAGTTCCGCTCTGGGGTTCTACCCAGCCAGGGGACTAAGTGCCGGCATAAGGGAGTGAGTCGGGAGCCTGTCATGGCTCTGGCTCACTCTATAATGGTGGGGGGGCGGAGCCAGTGGCCACCTTATCAGGCCAGGGGGAGGGGCCAGCAGCCATCTTCTAGGCACAGGGAACTATATCAGGGGCAGCATGGTCCCCTGTAGCAGCCCCTCTACCCCACCCTATTATTAGTGATATATACCCAGCCGGCCAGGCTGGTCACACAGGTGCAGCTCCCCTAGACAACGGAGCCATTGCAGGGCTGCTGGTGGCAGTGGTGGGTGCTCTTACACCCATGGTGTCTCAGCAGCATGGGGGTGCGGGAACTTCTGCGGCCTCTTCCGGGAATGTGTCAGACAATATGCGGGTGCAGCTAGGTTCAATTCTACAGCAATTAGGAAATATGTGTGGCCTCTCCCTCGCACCCTCACCTGTTTCTGTGGTTTCCTTTGCCCCGGTAGTGGATACGGGTGATGATTCACATGATTCCACATCTGTATCTTCCATTTCAGCGGCAAGTGGAGCGGACGCTCCCTTCATCACACCTCCTGCTTTCACGGTCAACCCAACTACCGCGGGATCCCCCGGGGTTGGAATCATCACGGATTCTGGTCCTCAGAATGTGATCGTTGGACATGTTGGTGAGTGCAATATTTCAACTGATATTAGTTCTTCTTACAGATCTACGTCTTCTTCAGATGATAGTTCCCACCAGGCTTGGCGCAGGCAATCTAAGCGATCACGGCGCCATCGTTCAAGGAGATGCTGTCATTCTAGTGACAGGTCCTCAGGAAGTAGTACTAGCGTGGAGGGTGGGGCAGTTCCAGTGGCCGTAGTACACTGCGCATATACAGAAACCACAAGGGGTTTACGTACACGTGTTAGAAAGCGCATTCACATAGGGCGCTATGTGGACATGTTCACCCTCACAGCAAAAGCTAAAAAAAGAGTCCGCTGCTGCAAAAAAGAAAGGAGGCATAGGGGTAGAAGCTTATAAGTCCTATACTAATTGGGTGTCGGGGTTTTGTGTTTTTTCTGCCAGCTATTTGAAAACTAGACTGTCCGAATACCTTAATGTTATTTGCTACCTCCACTTGATTCACAGTCTTTTCCGGTCGTCTCGGGGTGCGGCCTGGCATCACTATGACAAGGAATTTTGCAGGAAACAGGATAGGGTAATAAATCTTGAGCTGGGTTGTAAGGACTTAGAAGTCTGGATGGAATTTCTCAGTCTGCTGGGGGTACGCCTGAACCGACCCAAGGTCGTCAGGTGAAATCCTCGACCCCGTTGCCCGCAAGGACAACTAGTAATGCTCAGGCTAAAGGGAAGTGTTTCACCTTCAACCATGGCAACTGCACGATGGGAGGATGTTGTCATTTTCATCACCTCTGTATCCGGTGCAACGCAGCCCATCCCAGCAAGGATTGCTCCAGAAACAGCGGGGTTCCCTCGGCGGCTGTATCTCTGGGCCCACACCTAAGAAGGTTACATCTGGATCCTCTAAGTAAGGCTATGTCCCCGATTCGAATGGATACCATGTCCAGGTGGCTTAATTGATATCCTCTATGCGATGACGCAGAATTTTTATGCTCCAGGTTTTCAGAGGGTTTTCGCCTTCCAGTTTCGGGAGCAGTAAGTTCAGGGTTTCCCAGGAATCTCCATTCCATCTATGGTCTACCTCAAATAGTTAAAGACAAGGTGATGAAGGAGATCAGTCTAGGGCGCATGATAGGGCCTTTTGAATTACCTCCGTTGACGGGCCTGATTCTTTCCCCTGTCGGAGTGGTTCCCCAAAAAAACCCAGGTAGTTACCGGCTTATACAACATCTGTCCCACCCCCCAGGAATGTCGGTCAATGATGCCATTGCAGAGGAGGAATGTACTGTACACTATCAATCTTTTGACGCGGCTCTCGATCTGGTTTGCGCTTCCGGCGCTGGCTCTCTTTTAGCCAAAGTGGATATCGAATCCATATTCAGGCTGTTATCTTTGCATCTGGATTCCTTCCGTTTCATGGGTTTTAGGCTGGCAGATGGGTATTATTTGGATAAGTGTCTCCCGATGGGTTGCTCAGCATCATGTGCTTCTTTGAGCACTTTAGTTCCTTCCTCCATTGGTGCGTAACCACGATCTCTGGTGAGGTGGGTCTGGCTCACTACTTAGCTGATTTTTCATGTGTGGGTCCTTCCAATTCTAATCATTGCGATCACCTCCTTTATTCACTGCAAGCTCTCTTCATGGAATTTGGGGTCCCAATCGCCAATGACAAGATGGAAGGTCCTTCCACTTGTTTAATCTTCTTAGGTATTGAGATCGATACTGTTGTTGGGTGTTGTCGCCTGCCTCAGAACAAAGTTCGTCGTTTGCAGGATGCCATACTTCTTGTGCTAGCATCAGGGAAGGTCACTCTCAGACAGGGTCAATCCTTGCTTGGATTGCTGAACTTTGCTTGCAAGGTTATCCCTATGGGGAGGGTCTTCTGCCGCAAGTTACAGTGTGCGTTAGGGACTTTGCGTCTACCTCATCATTTTCTGCATCTGTCCACGGAGCAAAAACTTGATCTCGACGTTTGGGAGGTTTTTCTGTCGGAGTTCAATGGGGTGCGTATTTGGCCATCAGTTCACAATCGAATCGTGGCCTACAGCTCTTTACAGACGCTGCAGGTTCCTCTGGTTTTGGGGCCTTCCTGAATGGGTCTTGGTGCTTCGCCAAATGGCCGGGGGAGTGGGTACGGTCAGGACTGACCACAAACTTGCTTCTCCTAGAGCTCTTTCCCATCATTGTATCACTTGAACTCTGGGGTTGGCAGTTGCGCGATCAGTCAGTTGTGTTCTGGTGTGACAATTTGGCGGTTGTACAGGCCATCAACAACCAAAGATCCTCGTGCCTCCCAATGCTGCGACTCTTAGCCTACCTGGTGTTGTGCATTGCAGATGAATATTAACTTTACTGCCAGGCACGTACCTGGTGTTGACAATGCTATCGCTGATGCGCTGTCTAGACAGGATTGGGTGAGGTTCAGGGATTGGCCCCCTCAGCTGCTTTATGAGGTGACACATGTCCATCTCATTGTTGGCAGATTCGAGCCAACAATGCGTATCAGGCCTCGTGTCACCAGTGGGAATGCTTCTTAGAGAGTTGAAGATCAGCAGGTACTTCCAAACGTGCCCTCATGCTAGAATTTGTGTGGAGTCTGTTTGGTGACAGCAGGTCGTGGGCTTATGTGGCCCAGAGGCTTACCGGCATTTCTTTCTTTTTGCAACTGGCAGGACGTAAAGATGTCACTAAGAGTTTTTTTATTCAAAAGGCTCTTAGAGGCTGGACGCGCGCACGCCCGATGGCGGATGATCAGCGACGTCCCATTGGTCCTGACCTACTAGTACGGTTAATTGAGTGTTTGCCAGTTATATGTTCTTCCCCTTTTGAAGCATCTCTTTTCCAGCTCGCTTTTGCGATGGCCTTCCATGGTGCTTTTCGCACCAGGGAGTTGGTGGCACAGTCGCGTTCCGCCCCTGCCCCACTGCAGCGCTCTCATGTTGTCCTTCGTAACTCCATGCTCTGCCGGATTCAACGATCTAAGACTGATCAGATGGGCAGGGCTCAATGGGTGTCCCTGTGATCTTATCCGGTGGAGGGGATCTGTCCGGTGCACCTTGCGTCCCAGTATAGCAATTGCCGCCCCGTGCTTGAGGGGGCTTGGCATTTAGATGGTTCCCCTCTAACTAAATTTCAATTTCGGTCAGTTTTCAATCATTGCATCCGGCACATCGGGCTTTCCACCTCGGAGTTCGGTACTCATTCCTTTCAGATTGGCGCGGCAACTTTTGCAGCTTCGTTAGGTTCTTCTCCACAGGAGATACAGCCCCTGGGTTGGTGGAAGTCCAACGCCTTCAGAAGATATGTTCGTGTGGAATCTTGATGTACTTTGTTACAGGCTTGATTGCTTCGGCCAACTCGTCACCTTTTAGGTGTGGGTCTCTGGGGATTTTGCCCTGTTTTTTGCCCTGCATTGGACAATGATTGGTTATATACTAAAAACAAATTATTAGTATGATAGTCATAAAACGAAAAGATCCAGCAGGTTTTTTGTAGGTTTTTACCTCGGGTCAAGCCTTCTTTCCCCCTCTACCCACCCCCCACCCATCATCTCCCTCTGCAATAATTTAGTCGCAGTTTCTCATGTATTTTTCTGTGTATTGCAGGTGGTATCCAGAATTGTAAGACCATTTGATTTGTCGGTCACTCCTTTATATTTTGGGCGGGGCAGTCCCACTTTGCATCAGATGCTTCTGTTTTCCCTCATTGGGATAGAGTTAGGTGGTTAGGACGCAGAGGTATGTGTTGGGGATCGTTATTGCCCTGTCTACAGACGGCAGCAGAGGATTTCGGTTCTCCCATAGTCTTGGTGATTCACCTGGGTGGGAATGATTTGTGCCAGCAGACGTCTCTTGAATTGTGGCACACTAGTATAAGAGATTTGGGTGAGTTGCTCAGACTTTGGACGGATTGTGTGATTGTATGGTCCGACATTATTGCCAGGCTTTCCTGGAGGTGTAGGTATAGTGTGGTGGGGCTGGACAAGGCCAGGAAGAGAGTGAATAGATGGGTGGCCGAGAGAGTTTTGAAAATGGGAGGTTTGGTCGTGCATCACCCTCTAATTAGGGTACAAGATGCCCATCTTTTTCGTAGTGATGGGGTTCACCTCACGGAGGAGGGGCAATTTTTATTTCTTGAAAGTATATGTATAGTGTTGGGAGGTTTAGTTTGGTAGTTGGTATGGTGGCGGGCATGTTTCCATTTGAAACATGTGTGGCAAGAAAGAACGGCAGTCTATATAAAGCGTCCACCTTGCTGCAGTAATTGGTGGTGCGCCCCCTTCAATGCACTGGTTAGGCTGATTTTACCCTACTGGGGTCAGCGGCACCTATCGTCGGAGTGGGCTAAAAATAGTGCATTGGGATGGGGGCTGGATACCGTCTAACTTGCCAGAGAGGGATATTGGCCCTTGCAAGTTTTACATCACTCTGACACTTGAATTGGGATAGTGGCCCTTTTCAGTGAGTGCATTACATCCTTGCTTAAGTCAAGTGGGTCGTCAGATGACTTGCCGTTCTTTCTTATTCCACCATACTCTGTTGTAAAATAAATAAAGCTGACCATTTAATTTGATCGCATATACTTGGTCTGTCTCTTTATTTTAGTTAAGTTGTGATAAGATGTTTATGGTTGCACACATTGGGGGTCATTCAGAGTCAGCCGCAAGCGCTGAGCACTCTCAACCGACTCGATGTTGCCCCACTGGACATGCGCACGATGCAGCCAGCTCCGTTGTGCGCATGCGCGAGACCCGGCTAGCGACGGATGCTCCGTCGCTACGGGTCTCGCAGCAGATGGGGTGAGCTGTCGATGGTGAGTGACAGCTCGCCACCGTTTGGGAGGCGGGCAGGGGGCGTGCCTGCCCAAACGGAGGCATTCCCGCCGGATCGCTTGCCGTTTGGGGGCGGCCCCACTGACATCATTGCTGATGTCAGTGGGCAGCTCCCTGCTCGATCAGAGCAGGAAGCTCCCTGGGGCTTACGAGTACCTAGACCCAACCTTAGGGTCCGGTCGTAAGCCCCAATGGTCACGATGGTCTTGACCATTGCGACTATCACCCATGTCGGTCGCTAGAGATGTGGGTGTTAACCCACAGATTAGCGGTCAACAAGGAGGCGGTTGTTCAGGATGCAAGTGGCCGCCCTGATTCACTGCGACCGCTTGCAACTAATGACCACCTCTGAATGAGGTCCCTTATCTGCTGATAGGGAGTTTAATAACAAAACTGGAAGACAGGAAATTTTGAAATGTATGTATGTAAATAAATGAAGCTATTTTTCTGCTTTGATGTAGTCAGCATCCCAACAGTCAGGATGCCGATGGCCACAATACTGACAGTGACATTCCGCCTGTCAGAAACCCGACAGATTGAGGTGAGTATTATTAGTAGGGGAAGGGTTAGGCTGCGAGATGGAAGGGTTTGGGTTAGGCTGCAGGATGGAAGGGTTAGGGTTAGGCTGTGGGACAGGACTGTTAGGGTTTGTTTGCGGGACGGAACAGTTAGGGTGAGGCTGCTAGAGGGGTGGGTTAGGGTTAGGGGGAAGGTTAGGCTTAGGCTGCGGGATGGAAGGGTTAGGGTTAGGCTGCGGGAAGAATAGGTTAGGGTAAGGGTAATAATAGTTACAGAAATCTGTCAGGATTCTATCGGGATGCAGCTGTCAGTGTTTTGACCATCAGCATCCTAACTGTCGGGGTTCTGTACCCAACCTGTTCTTCTTATGCCTTACAAAGTTGCATAGGATTTGCCTAAAGATAACTAGTGTTACATTAATTTATTATTAGTATAAAAGAGCATCATTATCTGCAACATGTTGTTCTCCATTTTTTCTACAATTATACTACAGAGAAAGAAATACAAAGGTATCCCAGATGCTACAACAGTTGTTTCCTCTGTCAAGAAGAGCATGGAAAAAGTAGATAACATTTAAAGTCTGGGAAAATCTCATTGGCCCCCAACTTCAGTTACACACCCTTTGTTATTCACAGCAAGTTGGTGTTTCCTTGAGACAATTACCCATGCAAAGTTCAGTCTTGTTCTTTCTTAACTGATGTTCCATGATGTCACCTGCAGGTGATTTCTCAAATATTTTTAAATGATTCCTCCACACGCTAGAAAGGGCATCAGACTGGACATGGCTGTCTCTGGAAGCCTTCAACAGACAATGAATTAACCCCATGCTTATCTGATATTTTCAATGCACTGTAGGGAACTTACACTGAAACTCCAATCCTATAAACAACTTCCCAAGAAGTTGTATTTTTAGAAATTGATAGTTACTGGTTTCTATGTCAGAAAATGTTTATAATATTAATTAATGTATTCTTTACATGGGTCACCTTCTACTGAAGTTTCCACACCTGTGAAAATGGCATCCTGCAGAGGATTGCAGGCATATGACCAAGTATGACCACTAAAGTAAAATACACAATCAATCCAACATAACAGTAATAATTCATGACATATATTGTGCATCTACCAATATCAAAAAGGGGATGTAGTCAAAATGTTGACAACCAAAAGGTCGACATGTACATAAGGTCTTAAGGTCAACAGTTAAAATGTAGACAGTAAAAATGTGACAATAACTAAATGTAGAGACAGTTAAAATGTCTACAGTAAAATAATTGACAACCAAAATGGTGACAGTCATAATAAAATAACACATCCATTGCTAAAATCCGGCCTGCAGCTCAGATGTTGCTAAAAGTGGGTGGATGAGACACCTGTGAGAGCTGTCAGACTAGGAAAAGCGAAATAGTGAAATTTTAGAAAAAAATGCATGAATCCATAATCATCCCCGGACCTCTCAGCTTGTACTGGTAAGTGGAAATCAGGGAAAAAACAGTGTGGGGTTCCCTCTATTTTCTAATAACCAGTATACTGAGCTTGACCATCCAGGTGGATAACGCCATAGCGAGAAATGCAAAATGTGGGATCCACCTTACATAACATTAATCAGCTCCAAACTGGCCAGTCCAGGGCTGGAATTCCTTGGAAAGTCAGGACCCCAAAAAATAAAATGGGGTCCCTCCTCCTGAGGGACCCCCAGCCCTGAGCTAAAAACCCAGGGCTATTCCTTGCACCCCTGGTGGTGGTGGGTTAATGGTAAATAAAGAGTTAAGAAAATAGTTTTTTATAGGTGGCCTACAAGTCCCAGCAAGCCTGTCCCAACATGATGGCATTAGCAGAACCACGAGTACCAGCTTGTCCAGAATTAAAAGCTACAGTAACTGGCATTTGTAGTCCACCTGCAAAACAATTTTTTCAAACAAAGACAGGACACAGACACTGATTCTATTGCTCTGATGAATTACGTTTTCTTTTCATTATGTGGATGGCCAGGTGTGTGTGCGTCATTTTCCTGGGGAAGAGATGGCACCAAGATGCACTATGGGAAGAAGGCAAACCGATGAAAGCAGTGTGATGCTCTGGGCAATGTTCTGCTGGGAACACTTGGGTTCTACCATTCATGTGGATGTTACTTTAACACGTACCACCTACCCTAAAATTATTGTAGACCAAGTAACCTTTCATGGAAATGGTATTCCCTGATGGCAGTGGCCTCTATCAGCAGGATAATGCACCCTGTCACTTCAAAAATTATTCAAGAATGGTTTGACTTGGCCTCTAATTTCCCCAGATCTTATTCCAATCGAGCATCTGGGAGATGTGCTGGAAAAACAAGTCTGAGCCATGGAGGCCCCACCTCGTAACTTACAGCTCTTAAAGGATCTGCTGCTAATGTCTTGGTGACAGATACCACAGGACACCTTCAGACAGCATTTTCATATTTTTGCTTCTATTCACCACCACAATGACTTTGAAATGAAACAAACAAGAAGTGCTTTAACTGCAGACTTTCAGATTTAATTTGAGGGTAATTACATCCAAATCAGGTGAACGGTGTAGGAATTACAACGGTTTCTATATGTGCCTCCCACTTTTTATGGGGCCAAAAGTAATGGGACTATCAACTCAAAAGCTATTTCATGGACAGGTGTGGGCTATTCCCTCATTATTTCATTATCAATTAAGCAGGTAAAAGGTCTGGAGTTGATTCTAGGTGTGACATTTGCATTTGGAATCAGTTGCTGTCGACTCTCAATATGAGATCCAAAGAGTTGTAACTATCAGTGAAGCAAGCCATCATTAGGCTGAAAAATCAAAACAAACCCATCAGAGAGATAGCAAAAACATTAGGTGTGGCCAAATCAACTGTTTGTAACATTCTTAAGAAGAAAGAACGCACCGGAGAGCTCAGCAACACCAAAAGACGCGGAAGAACACGGAAAACAAATGTGGTGGATGACAGAAGATTTATTTCCCTGGTGAAGAAAAACCCCTTCACAACAGTTGGCCAAATCAAGAACACTCTCCAGGAGGTAGGTGTATATGTGTCAAAGTCAACAATCAAGAGAAGACTTCACAAGAGTGAATATAGAGGGTTCACCACAAGATGTAAACCAATGGCGAGCCACAAAAACAGGAAGACCAGATTAGAGTTTCCCAAACAACATCTAAAAAAGCCATTACAGTTCTGGAACAACATCCTATGGACAGATGAGACAAAGATCAACTTGTACCAGAGTGATGGGAAGAGAAGAGTATGGAGAAGGAAAGGAACTGCTCATGATCCAAAACATAACATCTAATCAGTGAAGCATGGTGGTAGTGTCATGGCGTGGGCTTATATGGCTGCCAATGGAACTGGTTCCCTTGTATTTATTGATGATGTGACTACTGACAAAAGCAGCAAAATGAATTCTGAAGCTTGTCGCTGCTGCTTTGAGGATGCAGGTGTGGCTACTGCGCATACATTTCACACACAAACACAGAAAAAAAGAAGATTATTTTATTTTGGTTGGAGCGCACTTTGGGGGTTACACCACCCTTTAACAGACAGGCGCACGCTTGTTGCTGCTGCTTTGAGGATGAAGGTGCGGCTACAGCCCACACATTTCACAAAGACAGAGAAAAAAAAAGAAGAATTTTTTATTTTTTGTGGAGTGCACTTTGAGGGTTACACCACCCTTTAACAGACAGGCGCACGCTTGTCGCTGCTGCTTTGAGGATGCAGGTGCGGCTACTGCGCATACATTTCACACACAAACACAAAAAAAAAGATATATTTTTTTTTTGTGGAGTGCACTTTGGAGGTTACAGCACCCTTTAATGGACAAGCCAGCCGGCCCTTTACTTATGGGACACAGGCGCACGCTTGGCGCTGCTCCTTTGTTGATGCACGTGCAGCCACAGTGCACACAATTCACAAACACAGAAAATACTTTTTTATTTGCTTTGGAGTGCACTTTGGGGGTTACAGCACCCTTTAACGGTCAAGCCAGCCGGCCCTTTATTTATGACACAGGCGCACGCTTGGCGCTACTTTGTTGATGCACGTGCGGCTACTGCGCACACAATTCACAAACACAGAAAAAATATTTATTTTTTTTGCACTTGGGGGGAGCACCCCTGATTGACAGAGCACCCCCTGGACAACACAGCACCCCTTTAGGACTGGGACACTGCACAGGACTTTGGAGTGGACACAGCCCCTATGGACAACTGACTGCACAATACAGTCCAGCCAGCCCCTATGGACTTTGGAGGAGTGGACACAGCCCCTATGGACAACAGCAGTACAGCACAACACTACACTACACTGCACTGCACTACACTACACTACACAGCCCAGCCAGCCCTAACTCCCACCCTCCCTCTTCACTGTCCACAGCCGAGTGAGAAAATTGCGCCGACGCGGGTACCTTATATAGTATCCAAAACCCGCGAGACCCGGAAGGCGGGATGATGACGTTTTGCCTCGATTTCAGATCCGAGTCGGGCGGGAAAAGTCGAGCCTGACTCGAATCGGGGGGGCTGGGGGGGGTTCGGATTTCAGAAATCCGAACCCGCTCACCCCTAATATATAGCATGTAGTAAAAGTAGGTGGCACTCCAAGTCTTGTCTCGATCGGTGAAAATAAACAGGTGCTTTATTCAAAGTTTCGGGGTCCCGGCTCCTTCATAGTTAACAAAACCCTTTTAAATACCAAACCACCTTAGGAGTCACCTGCCTCCACTCAACTTGGCTCACGGCGTGCAGCGCCCCACTTCTGGTCCCGGACACAGCTTCACACCGGAAATGACATCATACCCACCTGACCAGCAGGGGAGGAAACGCAATCTGACAAGCATTCTAACTTCCTGTGTACCCATCTCCATGACTACCGTTGTGAATAGCGTTCACAAACGGAGTCTGCATAAAACATAACAACAAATTCTAAAACAACATGGCACATCCATATAAATACAATAAAGTGCATAAAAGTTTAAACTGGAGTCCTAACATCAAGGATCTGGTTATCAAAACGAACATCACTAATTGGAGTGCCAGTCCGGGTACGATGAAGGAAAAGGGAGGTTGTTTTAGATGTACAGGGTGTGCCACGTGCAACTACTTGATACCTGGTGATAGATTTGCCCATCCTTACACAGGCAAATTGTTTTCTATAAAACATTCCTTAACCAGCAAATTCGTTGTGTATCTGCTGTCTTGTCCATGTGGCTTACATTACGTGGGCAAGACAGACAGACAATTCAAGGAGAGAATGGCGCAGCATAGGGCGGCTATTAGAGCTGCGTTCGCGTCTGGCACAAGTGAACAAGCAGTGGCCAGACATTTCGCAGAAGCCAGACATAATATGGCCATGTTGCGTTATCACATCATTGATCATGTACCACTTACATTGCGTAGAGGAGATAGATCACGCAAACTCCTACAGTTAGAATGTAGGTGGATTTTTTGGCTAGACACAGTGAGTCCGAAAGGCCTGAATGAAGCCTTAAATCTGAGTTGCTTTCTGTAAGGTTGAATAATGAATAATCCTTTAGACCATTGTTGAGATGTTCACATACTAGCTTCCATTTATAATTTGGGAGTCTAATAGTGTATAA
This sequence comes from Taudactylus pleione, assembly GCA_031769625.1. Taxonomy (NCBI): domain Eukaryota; kingdom Metazoa; phylum Chordata; class Amphibia; order Anura; family Myobatrachidae; genus Taudactylus; species Taudactylus pleione. The sequence goes on from JAUIMM010000015.1 coordinate 4,626,815, forward strand.
TGGATTTAGGACCTGATTCGCTAAGGCGCGTTTGCTCACTGCCGGGTGATTGCTCAGTGCGCATGCGTATAATTCGTGGTGCGCGTGCGCAAGCCAGTCTCAGCAATGGGGAATCGTACGCTCGTAGTACACAGACTGCCTGCTACTTTGAGTGACTGACAGTGCCATTTGTGGGTGGTAACAGGGGAAGGTGCTTGTAAACGGAGGAGTGGTGCTGCGGACACAGGCGTGTCAGGTAGACAAAACGACGTTTAAAGGGCGTGCATAATTAGCAAAGTAATGTCATTGTACACGTGACCTAGATGTATATCAGTCAGCACTGAACACATTGCTTGCGGCGGGGTAAGGCTACTTCAAGGGCTGCGAGCAGCTCCGATGGCTCTCGACGTTACCGATTAATCCTACAATTCCAGGAGATGACGTATATTGCGAGTGGAAAGGGGGCGTCTTTATACACTAGAAAGCGCTCAGTGCCGTAGCTCGCTAAGACATAGAGGGCGTCCTTACGCCATGCAGTGTGAGCATTTAATTTAAATATCCGGCCCCTTTTTGCCAGCGAGCGGCCGCATCTTGCGAGCAGGTCTGAATGAGCTCCTTAGTTTGCAGTAACGATTTGATGTATGTTAAGATTGAGGAGTTGGCGTAAGTATATACATTCCCCACTAAGACATCAGAGGGGCTGCCATTGTCTGTGGTTAATAGGCGGATCGACCTATTGGCTGTATATAGATATTAAAAAAAAAATAATTCACAATTTTTCATTTTATTCATATTTTTTATATTTGTAGAGTAATATCTGTACAGTAGGATTTTTGATTAAGTTGTCTGTATACGGAGGCCTGTTGGGGTTGGTTAGTAGCCTTGTGTGTCATCCTTTGTTTTATGTTTAATAATATATTACACTGATGTGTAATTGTTACTTACATATGTTTCACTCCAGCTTAAACTTTTATGCACTTTATTGTATCTATATGGATGTGCCATGTTTTTTTTTATTTTGTTGTTATGTTTTATGCAGACACCATTTGTGAACGCTATTCACAACGGTAGTCATGGAGATGTGTACACAGGGAATCGGTATGAAATACCGCCAGCCGGTTTAATTCCCGGCAGCGCCTGGCCGACAACAGCAGAGTTCCCGTCAGCGGAAGCCCGACAGCGCTGGAAATACCGATCGTGGATAGGTAAGTACTAACTGACCTAACCCCCTAACCCAAACCCTCCTTAGGGGTGCCTAACCCTAACCTCCCCCCCACATGCCTAACCCTAATCCCCCCTCTAAGTGCCTAACCCTAACCCTCCCTCCCCCTAGCCTAACCCTAACCCTCCCGGGGGGGTGCCTAACCCTAAGTCCACCCTGGGTGCCCTAAACCTAACCCTCCCCCCCACGGCTGTCCGCTCGCGGCGCCCGGCATCCCTTCGATCGGGATGCCGGGCGCCGGGCTCCCGGCGTCGGGCAAATGTCAGGCGTCTACATCTAGACGCCCGGCATTTCATCCCTCGCCGGGATATGACAGTTGGGAAGCCGTCTGCCGGTATTAAGGCAGACGGCTTCCCGATTGTATACCATACACAGGAAGTTAAAATGCTTGTCAGGCTGCGTTTCCTCCCCCCGCTGGTCAGGTTGGTATGACATAATTTCCGGTGTGACGCTGTGTCCGGGACCGGAAGTGGGGCGCTGCACGTCGCGAGCCAGCGGGAGAGGAGGCAGGTGAGTCCTAAGGTGGTTTGGTATTTAAGAGGGTTTTGTTAACTAGGAAGGAGCCGGGACCCCGAAACGTTGAATAAAGCACCTGTTTATTTTCACCGATTGAGACAAGACTTGGAGTGCCACCTTCTTTTACTACATTGCATCAGGGTGGATCAGCCAAGCAAGTTATTGACAGGTTCCAGCTACCTGCAGAGTGCCGGCTCATTGGATTTTTACATATATATATATATATATATATATATATGTATACAAAGGGGGTTGTGAGGAAGTAGGAAAACAGGTTCCAGATAGGCTCTATTAAGTATCACAATGTCTAACACCTAGCAGTGGCGATGCTCAAGGTGGTGTGGGTACCTGGTGCCTGACCCAGTGTCACGTTTAGGCTATGGTGGTCCTTTGTAGAGGTATTGGAAGATGTGGACCCAGGTTGAGAAGGGAATCGGAGGCGAGGGGCCTGGATATATGCCTCCATCATCTACAAGTACTGGATGTTGGCTAGACCTGACCAAAGAGTCTAACTTACTGGGAGGTGTTCACCAGTGACCTCTCCAAGCGAGATTTGGGTTTAAGCTGCACCCAGCAAGCAGGTCGAGGCCCTTTGGTCAGGTATTCAGCACAAGTGGGAAATGGATGAACACTATCACAGGGAAAGCACAGGAGAATGATACTGGAAGTTTTGCACTGGGTACACACCCTGATGATCCAGATGGAGGGCTGGCACAGGAAAATGGCACTAGGAGATTGTACTTGGATGACGTACAAAGTACATACACTGTAGTCCCAGATGCAGAACTGGCACAGGAGGATGACAGTAGGAAATTGTACTCGGATGATTAGGCCTGATTCAGAGCCGCTCGTTGCTGCCGGGCGTTCGCTCTGAATCTGGGAGTTTTTTTTTTTTGTCTCCGGCTGCTCTCAAAGCTGTGGGTTCCCACCCACAGCTTGTGCGAGCGGGTTGGAGACCGTCGCGATTATCGCGACCATCAGGCTTGCGACGAGACCCTGGGTTAGGGTCTAGCTGCGGCAAGCCCGAGTGGACTCCCTGCTCTAATAGAGCGGGAAGACCACTACTGACATCACTAGTGATGTCATTAACCCCTCCCAACAAACGCCAGGCGTTCCTAAGCGAACGCCTGTGTTTGTGCGGCCACCCCCTCTACCAGCACACAAAATGGGGCGAGCTGTCAATCAACATCAACAGCCGCCCCGTCTTGTTGCGAGCCCCACAGCGACTGAACTTCAGTCGCTCAGTGGGGCTCGCGCACGCCGGACGCAGCGCGTGCCCAGTGGGCAACCATCGAGCCGCTTGCGAGCGGCTTTGAATCGGGCCCTGAGTACATACTCTGTGATTCTAGACACAGAACTGGCACAGGAAGATGATACTAGGAGATTGTACTCGGATGATTTACTGAGTACATACACTGTGGTTCCAGACGCAGAACTGGCACAGGAGGATGACACTAGGAGATAGTACTCAGGTAACGTACTGAGGGCCTGATTCAGACCCACTTGCGAGGAAGCCGTCGCTCCGGGTCTCGCACCAAAGAGGGCGTGCTGGCGATGTTGATTGACAGCACGCCCCCTTTGGTGGGCATGCCGGGGGCGTGGCTGCCAGACGGAGGCGTTCCCATGGGAACGCCTACCGTCTGGGTCCGGCCCCACTGACATCACTAGTGATGTCAGTGGGAGTGATTTTGGCTCCGATAGAGCCAAAATCACTCCAGGGCTTGCGGTCACCGAGACCCTACCACAGGGTCTCGTCGCAAGCCCGATGGTTGCGATGGTCTTGACCATCGTGACCATCTTTTTGGCCGCTCGCATATGCTGTGGGTGGTCACCCACAGCTATGCGAGCGGCCAGGAGGCCGCTCCAAGTTTAGGTAGGAGGGCCCTGATTCAGAGCGAGCGCTCTGGTCAGAGCGTCCGCCTCTGAATCAGGCCCTGAGTGCACACCCACACCGTGGGTAAACACTAGAAGAGTATCGCTGGAAGAAAGGAGCTTGGAACCTGGAACGCTGCAACAGCTAGTATACACTGGAAGTAACAACATTGTACAGGCAACTTCCTGTTGTCTGGAGCCCGGCTAAATACCCTAAAATAGAAATCCATTAGAGAATAGTGTCAGCTGACAGCAACCAATTCTACCGTTGGGTAAAGGGCTAATCAGGTGATGTAGACTGTCATGGCTGCGTCCATGATGGTAACGGCAGGAACCAAATCACGGAGCGAGCACATGGATGTCCTAACAGAGCCCAGGCATAATCCTCAGCATGTCACTCGCCGCTGCACCTGGCTTCTGACCACTCGAGAGGTCAGGGGAAGCCGGCGCTGAGGTGAGTAACGCCCGATCCTAGACCGCAACCTGACACCAAGCTGTGAGACCTTTAGGCTCCATGAGAGGCTATCAGTAATGAAGCTGCAGTGAACACTGCATCAACTCAGCATACCTTTGAGACCAAAAGCCGACTGTGGTATGAGCTGGCAACCGTATAGATCGGGACCAAGCAAACCCATTAAAGGGCAAAGTTAAATTCCTGCAACAAATGTCCACACTAGTGTTTCTAGTGCATTTCGTGTCTCTACGTGACTTTGTCAAAGGAAAATATATTCCCATTGTGGAAACAAGTATTTTCTCCAGCTACAGTATCTACTGTAGGTATTAGGTATTTTGACCTTGGACAACATCATCAAATGAACTACATACAGTACTTAGCTGGCATTTTTTTTTTTTTTTTTAAACGCTCAGAAATTACAGTACAGGTTGAGTCTCCCATATCCAAATATTCCGAAATACGGAATATTCCGAAATACAGAATTTTTTTGGCTTGACTGAGAAAATGAAACCTTTGATTTTTGATGTTTCAATGTACACAAACTTTGTCTAAGGCAGAAATTGTTACAAATATTGTATAAAATTACCTTCAGGCTGTGTGTATAAGGTGTATATGAAACATAACTGAATTTTATGTATGTACACAAACTTTGTTTGAGCCACAAAATTATTGAAAATATTGTATAGAATTAACTGCAGGCTGTGTCTATAAGGTGTGTATAACACATAAATGCATTCTGTGTGTATATTTGGGTCCCATTCCCAAGATATTTCATTATGATATGAAAATATTCCAAAATACGGAATATTCTGTTATCCAAAATACACCTGGTCCCAAGCATTTTGGATATCGGAGACTCAACCTGTATCTGTTTTTTTATGATTGAATTGGGTCAAGAACACACATTGTTTAACTTATCCAACACGATAAAAAAAATAAAGACTAATACAAAAAAAACATACAGTAACATTAATATCGATTCTTTAAATATTGGTCATTACAATCTCGACTTTGATTTCCACAGCAGCTGCTCCTCTGAGCAGCCGCCAGGTACACACTGGGGTGCTGGGGGGTTATTAATTTACATTTCCCAGGCAGCTGCTTTTCTCTGCAGCTGCTGAGTGGGGGGTCCTGTCGTGCTGACCGATCAGCAGCACAACAGACACTGGGGGAGGGTGCAGGGAAGAGTCATATCTTTTGCGACTAGGGGCTGATTCAGCAAAGAAAGCACGGATGCAGATGCATGCAATCGGTCGATGGTTTTGGTCTGCACATGCATCGCAGTGCGCGCGTGCGAACCAGCCAGTGCAATGGAGTATGTGTACGCAGGGAGTCCGCAGGCAGTCCGCAGCCCCTGGGACAAGTGACTGACAGGAAGTGCCATTTGTGGGTGGTGAGGGGGGAGTGGTCGGCCAAATGTAGACGTGCCTGTGCGTTTGGATGGCGTTTCAAGGGCGTACATAATTAAGCCCGTGCGGCGGCGGACGCACGGTCTAGTTGCACACAGGAAGTCTTGCTATGTCTGCGGGAGGGTCAGGTTAACCACTATTGTGCGTATGGGTCCGATAGTTCTCGATGTTATCGATGTTTCTGCTTTCTTGCCAGGTATAGAGGATGCAAGTAAAGGGAAGTGGGTGGTATTATGTTGTGCTGGGCGTCTGCTTATTCTGCTCCATTTGCTGTGCGCATGCATTCATTAGCATATTCTCGCAGTGGCCGGGTGTGTGCGTCTGCATCCATGCGTTCCTTGCTGAATCGGGCAATATGTCAGTTTATGCACTGCCTGTTGTGGTTGCACATGATGCGACCATGCCAGGCAAGTGGCTAATTATGTTTTACCAGATTCTCTTTCAAAGATACTCCAAATAGCCTGACCCTGGAATTCATTGGAGGAGCATCTATACATGTTCTTTGACTACACTCCTATACTGAAGTCAATAGGCTATGATTTCCTGAACATTCCCTCAACATATACAAAAATAATTTTGAGATTACCACAAAATCTTATTTTGCTACTATAGTAACTGTGCTGGCACTTAGCTTCACTAGTCCTCACAGTTGGTAGAAAAATGTGAGTTATATGTAGTTGCAGAGCTGGATTATATATGAGGCTACCAGAGTTGCAATGAGAACCCGACACAACAGGGGGCCTGATTCAGCAAGGAACGCAGTTGCTTCAATGTATGCAATTGGTCGATTGTTGCGTACTGCGCATGCATCGCAGTCCGCGTGTCTGAACTAGCATTTGCGTTGGGTACTGCAGAGGCTACACAGACAAATGGTTGAGTGATTGACAGGAAGTGCCGTTTGTGGGTGGTGACGGGGGTTGTTGGCCAAACCCAGGCATGCCATTGCTGGGGTGTGCATTAATTAGCCACTGCAAATCCATATGCAGCTTGCGGCCTCATAGAGTAAGCAATTCCTGAGTGAGGTCTGACCAGCCTTAACTGTGCAGATGGGTCCGATGTTACCGATTGTTTCGCTATGTTGCCCAAGTATATGGATGTGAGTGAAGGGAAGTGGGCGTCCTCATATTAGGCTGAGATTGCATTGCGAATGCAAACATTTACATATCACCGCTGATATTTGCAACTGCATGGCGTGTGTATAAGCAGAATAGCGATCCTTGCTGAATCAGGCCCAGGGATCACAGCAAACTAAGAAATAGTCCCTTCTGAGGGTTGAGGTTGGTTGGAAGAGGCGTGGGTGGCTGAAGTGTAGACTGAAAAGGTGTATATGAATCTGGGTGGTTTGAACCAACTTTTCCGCATGTGTTGAGTAAAGAGAGGAAGCAGAGGAACTGCAGAAGGTGCTGGGCCTGAAGGCGAGGACAGATATAGAGTGACTTTATTATACAGGAAGTTGAAATGAGAACTGTAGATGATGATATCAGAGTGGGACCGATGAGTAGAACTGGATTGGAATCAATGGCCCTCATTCAGAGCCGTACGCTCTGAGCAGAGCGAACGCTCTGAATGAGGGCTGCCCTCCATAATTATGGAGCATCCTCCTGGAAGCTCGTATAGCTGTGGGTCACCACCCACAGCCTATACGAGCGTGCAGTTTGATGGCCGCGATGGTCTTGACCATCGCCACTGCGAGCCGGAGCCTGCAGTTGAGGTTTTCACACACACAGACAAAAAAATAGGCGCTGGACTATAACCACCTCAGTGGACCAGGATAAATCTAGGGAGTGTGTAGAGGACCAGGGGATTAATTAGTATAAAGCAGCCGTCATAGAGGTGGAGGAATCTGGACCCTCCCAACAATTACCAAGAAATTGAAAGCACAGATAGACAGGCGCTAAAGATACTAATATTTAATAAGAAGACCACAGTAAATAGTAAAATTAAACACTCAAAAAATTAATAAAAATACATATAGGATAGGAAATGCTAAAATTACATATTAATGGGATAATGAAAATAAAAATAAAAAATAAAAATATATATATATAAATAAATTGGAGAATTACTTCAACTAAGACAATAAAAAATGAATAGGAAAATAAAAGCAATACTTGTAATTGCATACAATCTGCACCAAGCAGAGAATAATAAACCTGCAAGATAAATTGTAAAAATGTAGCAACAATAGCAGTGTATAGTGGCTTGCATATAAACAATCACAAATAACATTAAAGGTGTTGATGTTTACATAGCTCTTAGATGGTCCGTGTAGACATATATATATTAATGTCTCTCACACATCTGAGACTGTAGGAGAATGTTAATTAGTACACCATAATAAAGGTATTCCAGCCTATGTGGCACAACGGATTTTTAGGGGGACTGTTGATGTCCAGTGATATTCTGAAAAAAGTTGGAATATAAATTGAGCCCTTAGGAGCTGGGCTTATAGATTGTTCATCTAGGAGCATTGGCTGTTTATAACATTTGAAGCCACTCCTAATACGTGTAGACCGCACAGCTGCAGACAGCTCTGTTCAATATATCAGAGAATAAAAATGTAAACATTTTTTTTAGAATAGTGCACATTCAAGCATGCATGCTTTATAGGGTTTGTCACTCACGATCCAGTTGTGACCATATGTCATACCGTACTCCCCACTTATCTTTCACATGCAGTGGCCTCACAGTAATCCACGGAGGAGAGGGATCGGCTCCGATGCAATCACCCGTCGGTGTCTCCTGTCTCCTGAAGAAGCCGCTGATGTTTCTAAGGCGGAGAAACGCGTAGAGAGAAGGATGGGACGTGAGACCGCAAGCCGGGCAAGTGAGTCACTGACTACTCTACACTGACCACTTTACACGGAGGAAGAACAATAACGCTGCACGCTGCACACCGATGGGTGATTGCATCGGAGCCGATCCCTCTCCTCCGTGGATTACTGTGAGGCCACTGCATGTGAAAGATAAGTGGGGAGTACGGTATGACTTATGGTCACAACTGGATCGTGAGTGACAGACCCTATAAAGCATGCATGCTTGAATGTGCACTATTCTAAAAAATTTTTTTACATTTTTATTCTCTGATATATTGAACAGAGCTGTCTGCAGCTGTGCGGTCTACACATATTAGGAGTGGCTTCAAATGTTATAAACAGCCAATGCTCCTAGATGAACAATCTATAAGCCCAGCTCCTAAGGGCTCAATTTATATTCCAACTTTTTTTCAGAATATCACTGGACATCAACAGTCCCCCTAAAAATCCGTTGTGCCACATAGGCTGGAATACCTTTATTATGGTGTACTAATTAACATTCTCCTACAGTCTCAGATGTGTGAGAGACATTAATATATATATGTCTACACGGACCATCTAAGAGCTATGTAAACATCAACACCTTTAATGTTATTTGTGATTGTTTATATGCAAGCCACTATACACTGCTATTGTTGCTACATTTTTACAATTTATCTTGCAGGTTTATTATTCTCTGCTTGGTGCAGATTGTATGCAATTACAACAAGTATTGCTTTTATTTTCCTATTCATTTTTTATTGTCTTAGTTGAAGTAATTCTCCAATTTATTTATATATATATATTTTTATTTTTTATTTTTATTTTCATTATCCCATTAATATGTCAGTTGAGGTTTTCAACTGCAAGGCCCGGAGTGATTTTGGCTCTATCAGAGCCAAAATCACTCCCACTGACATCACTAGTGATGTCAGTGGGCCGGCTTCTGACGGTAGGCGTTCCCTTGGGAATGCCCCCGTCAGGGAGGCACGCCCCTGGCACACCCACCAAAGGGGGCGTGCTGTCAATCAACATCGACAGCATGCCCCCTTTGATCAGACACAACGAGCGAAGGAAAGTCCTTCGCTCGTCGCGTCTGGCGCATGCGCAAGATGGAGCTCCCGCCGTCGTGCGCATGCGCAGTGCACAACATCGACCCACTTGCGAGCGGACAGCCGCTCGCGAGTGGGTCTGAATCAGGCCCAATGTTTGGAGAAATTGGATGGGACCGATGTTTGGAGATATCAGAAAGGACCGATAGTTGGAAATATTGCCTGGGACCGATGGTTAAAGATATCGGCTGTTGACTGATGGTTGGAGATATCGGATGGGACCGATGGTGGAAGGTAGGAACAAGTCTTGGTGGAAAACCAGGCTGGAGCACTGATGGAATAGGAGACTTGCATTAACCAGACTTGGAACTGAAATTGCATGGACTAGAACCGTTCAGATACAGAGTACCTAGGAGCTCAGCACAGAGCTGTAACTTCAGCAGAAGCAACATTGTACTGGCCATGTGGGCCAGTCAGGAAATGGAATTTATAGGGGTGGATCCATAGGGATTGAATGCTGTGATCAGCTGATCTGGGAGCAGCGCTCTGAGTGGTGGAGGAGCATCAGGTGACCGAGTCCAACATGGCTGCGTCCATACTGTGGTTTTGGAGGGAACTCTAGCGTGCAGCCTGTGTACCATTATGTTAAGGAGACACACTGAGCAAGGGGCTGCGGAGAGCCATCTCCACACTCAGAGACAGATCACTGAGTGAACTGGGCAGGAACAGCACAGAGAGATCTCAGTACCATCTGGCAGCATAAGCAGACCTCTGTGCTATCCGGGAGAGATGTGCGGTCACAGCGCAAGCGGACCTCAGCACTAGCCGGGACAAACAACGCAAAGGTAAAAAGGTAGTTTTAGATGTCCGGAGCGTGACAGCATGGGTGACCCCAGGACACCTCTTAGGCTTTCATGGAACTTGTCAAGTTTGGAAGTGCTGACTGAGTTGGGTACAGTATGAGTGGTTTCAATGAGTTGAGTATGAGTGGTTTCAATAAAAGAATATGGAAAGAATTTGGTATCCTCAGGAAGGGAGGTAGATTGAGCTTGAACAAAACTGGGTTGATGACATGTTCAATAGCGAATGGCCCAATGTAGCGGGAGGCAAATGTCATGAATGGAACTTTTAACCTCAGATTTCGTGTAGAGAGCCAAACTCAGGCCCTCATTCAGACCCAGTCACAAGTGCTGAGCACTCGCAACCGGGTCGATGTTAAGGCCCTGAGCACGCGCAGTGGCCACACTGCGCGTGCGCAAGCCCCGGTACGAGACAGAAATTCTCTCGCTCCGGAGCTCACTACAAAAGGGGTGGCTATCGATGTTGATCGACAGCTCGCCCTGTTTTGTAGGTGGGGTGGGGGGATGGCTACACAAACGGAGGCGTTCCTTACGGAACGCCTGCCGTTTTGAGGGCAGCCACACTGATATCAGCAGTGATGTCAGTGGGGAGCTTCCTGCTCGATCAGAGCAAGAAGCTCCCTGGGGCTTGCGGTTGCCAAGACCCAACCTTAGGGTCTCTTCGCAAGCCCCGATGGTTGCGATGGTCTTGACCATCGTGACCATCAACCTGGTCGGTAACTAAAGCTGTCGGTGTTAACCCACAGCATAGCTAGTGATCAGGAGGCCGCATTTGAAATGTGAAGTGGCCGCCCTCATTCAGAGAGAGCGCTCACTTCTTGCAACCGCCTCTGAATGAGGGCCTCAATCTCCTTGCTTGAGACTGGGAAATGCTCTCCTCTTCCTGTCAGCGAACTTCTTGTAACGCTCAGAAGCCTTCACAAGAGAGGAGCGAATCTCCTTCCAGATTTTAGTGCTTCAATGTGCGGTCAGCAGCTTGAAGCTGTGAGACAGGCAGAGGATGAAACTCTTAAGGGTGAAGGCCATAAGTGGCATAGAACCAGAAGAAGAGTGGTACTGGTTGTTGTGACAAAATTCTGCCCAAGGAAGCAGTTCAGCCCAGTTGAGAGGATATGCATAAAGAGAAATTACTCCAGATTGGGGGTGGTAGGTAGTGGAGAAGTTGAGTTTGACTAGAAGTGTAGAACACAAGGAATGCCAAATCTTGGTGACAAACTGTACTCCCCGATCAGAGATAATTTCCAGAGGTAGTACATGAAGTCTGAAGATTTCTTGTATGAATAGTTGAGCCAACTTAGGTGCTGACGTAAGACCGGTGAGGGGTATGAAGTGAGCCATCTTGGTGAGCTGGTCAACTACTGTCAGAATAGTGTTTGTTTGTGAACCTGGTGTCTAATATTCATCTATGTTGGTGTCTGGAGGTGTGTATAGAAGCTGGCAGGCCTAAGGAGACCTCCTGGCATGTAGTGAAGAACACTTCCCTGACCGGGAATCGAACTCTGGTCTCGGCGGAGAGATGCCAGATCGTATATAACAAAACAAATAAACCTCAATTGCACTCTGGAATGTTCCAACAAGTCAACAATAAGTCCATCAAAGGAATTGTCCCACTTCCTCTGGTATAGGTAATTCTCCAGTATAAAAAATAAGAAATGGAAAACACAATATAGTGTAATAACGTCACTGTATGATGTAGCCACCCGGGGATGTGAATATGAGGAGAATATGGTGGACTATGAAGATCTTCTCCTGGCTTAATACGGTCCCAACTCCCGTAATAATCACCCAGATGTGAAATTCCTTACATGTATGCTTACTTGTAAGTACGATGTATGGACATATAAAGGTATCTTTATTTTCAGAAACCTCGACCTGTGGTCCTTAACGGAATGTGGGGACTTTCAAGTCGTGATAGGACAAGGTAAAAAAAAAAGACCGTCATCCAGTACCATGAAAGACAGCTATTTATTATTTACCAAAAACATATATAAAAAAAGCAGCAGTAAGCCCATACCATCAGATGGTAATATTATGCAGATTCCTATTGCCCTGCAGAAGATGGACACGGATCAGTAAGGGCAAATGGGTAGCATATAGAATGGATGGGATACTGCATACAATGGGTGATGGTATGGGCTTACTGCTGCATTTTTTATACAGTATATGTTTATATTTATAATAAATACTTACTGTAACCGGAATGCTGTAGTGGTAGATCTTGGCAATGTATTCACCAGGCTGAAACTGGGTTGTCACTGTAGTCCAGGATCCAGGAACACTCAGATGCTAGCAGGACCAGAATGGCATCAAATGGAGCAGGAACTAGGAACACTCACCATGTAGTGAGAATGGTATACACAGGCGAGTTGTAGGTTTGAGCAACTGGAAGAGGTAGGTCTTCTCTGTGCAACTAGTAGGATAGCTGCTTCAGGCATAGACAGAACCAGATGCTGACCAGACACTGGAATGGATAGTGGATGCTGATACCAGGAGTGGCATCAGTGGTGCAAGAACCAGGAACACTCACCATGCAATGAGAATGGTATACACAGGCAAGTTGCAGGTTTGGATAGCTGTAACAGGTTGAGATTTTCTGTGCAGCCAGTGGAATAGCTGCCCCAGGTGTAGATCACTTGCAGGAATCTGTATAGCAGAAGGAAGCAAAACTGCGCAAACTGAATACAAGTAAGCAACAGGAGTTCAGTATAGCTCACTCAGTAGGAACTGAGGTTAGACATTGTACTAGCAATTCGGTAGAGTAAGCAGCTGGGACATATACCCCTGGGTTACCTGGGATAGGCTGAGAATAGACAGGTGGTACAGTGAGGCTCAGGCTATCACTTGATTGGCTGTTGCAAACAGGTGATCGGGACTTGTCACTGCAGTACTCTGTAGAAGGCTTAGATCTTGCTTGAGGCCTAGCAGGCCGAGAAACACTGAAGCCTGTGCATCTGGGATGTGATAGAGAATGCTGGCAGAATCGGTAAGTGACCTGGTGGCAGGGGAAACAGACCTGGGTTGTGACAACTACCACGTAATTTATTTGAAACCGGCAGATTGGTAATTAATTCCATTGACAAATAAGTCCACAGCTGATGTGGAACAGAGAGAGGAAGTAGCTGCCCAGCTGGGGCTTGACGAAGCACTTTATGCTGGGTGCACTTGGTACAAGAGGAAATGAAGTCCTGGATGTCTTATTATTGAGGACCACCAGCAAGATCTGGAAATGAATTTGAAGTTTTCTTGTATTCCTGCATGACCTGCAAAACGGGAAGTATGAGCCCAGTGTAGCAGTTTCTTGCATAATGCAGGCTTGACAAGAGTTTTTCCAACAGGTGGTGAGGATTCTACTCCAACTTCTTTTGAATTTTGTCAGTCATGGCTTTTGTTTCTGGGAGTGAAAACATATAAATTCGCCCACTGCGAAATTCCCCAGGGATTAAATCATTTGGACAATTCCATTCATGGTGAGGAGGAAGTACATCAGCACCAGCTTTACTGAAGACAAGCACCAGCTTTACTTAAGACATCAGTGAATTCTTCATAAGGAGGAGGAGGAGTATCCGGATGACACAGAGCAGCAGAGCACTTGTTAAAAACAGGAACTGAAGCAGGAAGATCCCCAGACAGTAATTTGAGAGGTTCTCCAATCAATTTGGGGATTATGCAGACAGAACCAGGACAAGCCCAGAACTATGGAATTTGATGCCCTGGGTATGAGAAGAAAACTTAAAAGTTCAGAGTGCAGAGCACCAATCTTGACTTGGAGAGTAATTGTACCCCCTAGGATGCGGCTTCCATCAACCGCTGTGAGGTAGTTAGGATGAAGCAGACTCTCGGTTGGTAATGCCCATCACTGGACCAAATCTGATGTGACGAAGTTGCCATCTGCACCTGAATTCAACAGAGCAGATACTTGCTTGAAGTGCTTGGCCACTTGCAGAGAAAATGAGAGAATGCAATCGGATTTCTTTGGAGGAATGAACTACTCCTAGCTCAGCCTCTCCTTGCCACGTTAGGAGCGTGAGTTTCCTGGATGCTTGGGACAAGTGTTGAGCTGATGAGAAGGAGAAGCACAGTAAAGGCAGAAATTCTCGGACTGAAGCTTTCTGCATTCTTCCAGTGATAGGCGAGAACGATTGATTTGCATCGGTTCCTCCTTGGGAGGAGAAACTGACCGGGGCAAGACTGTTGTCCGAGACTTAGGATGAACAAATCTCCCTCTCTCAATGGCTCTATCTTTAAAGCATAAGTCCACCTTGTTGCACAGAGAGAGCAAGTCCTCTAACTTGTCCGGAAGATCATGGGTGACAAGTACATCTTTGATTTTGTCTGATAAGTCATTCCAAAAGGCTGCATAGAATGCCCCATCATTCCAAGAAAATTCTGATGCCAGTATTTGAAACTGAAACAGATATTGGCCTACAGAGTTGGAACCCTTGCATAGACGTAGAAGGTCCGCAGATGCAGATGACACTCTCCCAGGCTCGTTGAAGATTAAATCTTTGTAAGATGATAGTATGGGATCAGATCTTTTCTATAAGGGTGAAACGAAGTCTAAGGCAGATCCGGATAATAGGGAGATATATGCCACACAAGTACGATCTGTAGGGAAATTGTATGGTTGGAGCTCAACCTGAATTTTGCATTGATCAAAGTTCCCATCAAATTTTGCAGGAGTAGGAAGTAACAACCTGTGTGGCTACTGCGCAAGGTGGGTAGCAATAATTAGTATCAATACAATGTATTGTATGTACTCTCTGTTCAAATGAATAGAAGACCGGATCAATAAAATAATCTATTTAATGCTCAATATAGCGGTTGCAGTAATATTGGATCCTCCTGATAAGCACTTAGTGACTCTGGTCAACGTGTTTCATCCTATAGCAAGTTAGGACTTTTTCAAGACTGGAGACAAACCTCCATTTGGTCTCCTTTTAAGCTTCCAGGATTGGCTTAATTGATTATTTAACTCCATGCATATGGGTTACCCTTATTTCTTCAATTAAAACTTCAAACAATAAGAGCCAAAAAGAGATCAAGTATATACCTGCATAAGGATAAGGATATAAATTCTTTGGCTTTATCTATACTGCAACATATTGAGAGTATATAACACACATACTAATTAATATTAGCAATATTAGCAATAATTGCGATCTATATTCAAATGATCGTCAATAGGTCAGATTATTCCATTAACAATATTAATACTAATCCGGTCTCCCATAAGACTAAATATCTCCATAAAGGAGCATATATAAACATATGATGGACTATTCATTAATATATAATATATAAACACATGAACATATAATAAATGATACGTATCTAGATTTATATTCTTAAACACATTGAGGTGTATAGGAAATATTTCAAGAAAAGATCATAGTACAAAGTACTTGAAAAAAGGGATAAGAGAAAAGAAAAAAACTCAACTTAAAGCACAACTACATCTGGGTAAATAATACCCCAGACACATACAGCTGGAAGAGATACACGAAAGAAAAGAATGACTGATGTATATTACACCTGATCAGATTAGTGATATATTAAAGATATAATATAATTGAGTAGATCCATTTCAAATGTCTAAAGTGAATGGACAACTTTCAAATAACTAATGCATAAACTAGAGGGTAACAGTGAAATAAGTGTGGCGACCGACGTCCCTCACACTACACTGAAACCCCCTCATTCATGTCTGCAGATGTTACAGTCACTAAACATCCTAGTATATGAAGCCCACATAAAATGTGCAAATGGACCTTAACTTGTCTCTAAATAGTATACTGATATGATGTTAATCTAACGACATATAGGGCCTGATTCAGACCCACTCGCGAGCGGCTGTCCGCTCGCAAGTGGGTCGATGTTCTGGACTGAGCATGCGCACGACGGAGGGAGCTCCGCCGTGCGCATGCGCCAGACGCGACGAGCGAAGGAAAGTCCTTCGCTCGTTGTGTCTGATCAAAGGGGGCGTGCTGTCGATGTTGATTGACAGCACGCCCCCTTTGGTAGGCGTGCTGGGGGCGTGCCTCCCTGACGGGGGCGTTCCTCCCATCAGAAGCCGGCCCACTGACATGTCAGTGATGTCAGTTGGAGTGATTTTGGCTCTGATAGAGCCAAAATCACTCCGGAGCTTGCGGTTGAAAACCTCAACCGCAGGCTCCGGCTCGCAGTTTCGATGGTCGCGATGGTCAAGACCATCGCGGCCATCAAACTGCACGCTCATATAGCCTGTGGGTGGTGACCCACAGCTATACGAGCGTCCAGGAGGACGCTCCATTTTCATGGAGGCCGGCCCTCATTCAGAGCGTGCGCTCTGCTCAGAGCGTACGGCTCTGAATGAGGGCCATAGTCTAATGCCTCATTAAGCCCTTTGGGGCTCAATGTGTCTAATTTGAAAATCCAGGCTGCTTCTCCCAAACATAGTTTGCGGAACCGATTTCCACCTCCACCACTGTCAAACCTTGTGGATTTCCATCATGACATTGAGAGAAATGTCGTGCTACACTGTGTGTATGTACTCTTTTTATAATATTCCGTCTATGCTCCCTAAACCTAGTTTTAATAGACCTTGTAGTGCGGCCCATATACTGTAGGGAGCATGGACATTGGAGCACATACACACAGTAAGTTGTTTCACAATTCATGAAATGCTTGATTGGAAATACTGTTCCATTTACAGTTGAAACAATATCTTTGGCTTTATTTAGCATGTGCTTACATGTCAAACAAATAGGTCTGTTACACTTATAATTCCCCAATGCTTTTGATGGTAACCATGAGGTATCGTTATCGGTGTATGTGGATTGCGTCTACAGCCTTATGAGAAGGGCACATCATTCAGCACTTTCGAGGTGTACATCAATTCACATTATTGTATCCCGTGAGATATATACCTATTTGGATATTATTTCAACAATTGTGAACATCTCCATGGGATCGTATGTATACTAGCGTGGCCACGCACAGAGTACTTTAAATTGTATATTTAGAGATCAAGTTCATTCCTGCTTTTTATTACAAGAGCTGGGACGCCAGCACTCCTTTTATCATTTATATATGTCTATTTTAGTGTTCTTTATCTAGCTGCAATTGTCGCTATAATATTATTCAACTTCATCTGGAGTATTTAGCGTTAATATTGTGATTGTTCATGTGCAATTAATTGTTATTAAATAGATTATTTTATTGATCCGGTCTTCTATTCATTTGAACAGAGAGTACATACAATACATTGTATTGATACTAATTATTGCTACCCACCTTGCGCAGTAGCCACACAGGTTGTTGCTTTCAGGTTGATTTTTCTAATATTTGGTCTTAGCTAGATCAAAGTTTGCTACTAGCTAGCAGGTGGAATATTTCAGTAGATATTATTGAGCGCCGGGTATTGTAGTTTGTTACTACACATACTTATATAGGAGTAGGAAGTAGTAGATGAGGTGCCGCTGTGGAAACTTGAGCTGGAGGATTTGGAATAGATGAAGCGACAGCTCCAGAACCTCTAAGCATAGATTGGATGTTATCCAGATGGTTGGTCAGTTCTTGGAGGAACTGTATTACTTGACCCTGTGATGCCTCTTGGTGTTCTAGACGAGGAGCAAGATCCTGTGTAAATCCTGCAGCTTGGGCCTGATTCTCAGCTGGATCCATAAGGCCAGTACAAACTGTCACTGTCTGAGGGTTGAGGTTGGCTGGAACAGGCGTGGGAGGCTGAAGTGGATACTGCAGAGGCGTGTATGAATCTGGGTGGTTTGAGCCAGCTCTTCCTCATGTGTTGAGGAAAGAGAGGAAGCAGAGGAACTGCAGTAGGATGGTGGCCCAAAGGTGAGGGCAGATATAGAATGACTTAAATATATAGGAAGTTGAAATGAGAACTGTAGATGATGATATCGAACTGGAACCAATGATTGTAGAACTGATGTTGAGTTGAATTAGAACTGATGATGCTGAATCAGATTGGAACCGATGATGCAGAGTTGATGAGATAAAATTGGATTAGAACCCATGATGCAGAACAGATGAGTAGAATTGGATTGGAACCAATGATGCAGAACTGATGAGTAGAACTAGATTGGAACCAATGTTTGGAGATATCGGATGGGACCAATGGTTGGAGATATCGGCTGGGACCGATGATGGAATGTAGGAACAAGTCTCAGTGTAAAACTAGGCTGGAATACTGATGGAATAGGAGGCTTGGAATAGAAATAGCTCGGACTGGAACCATTTAGATACAGAGTACCTGGGAGCTCAGCACAGCGCTTTAGCTTCAGCAGAAGTGACATTCTACTGGCCATGTGGGCCAGTCAGGAAATTACATTTTTAGGGGTGGTTCCCCAGGCATTGGAAGCTGTGATCAGCTGGTCTGGGAGCAGCGCTCTGAGTGGTGGAGGAGCATCAGGTGAACTCTAGCATGCAGCCTGTATACCATCATGCTGAGGAGAAACGCTGTGAGCAAGGGGCTGCGTGGAGCCATCTCAGAGACAGAACACTAAGCAGACTTGGCAGGAACAGCACAGGCAGACCTCAGTACCAGTCGGAAGCGATGTGCAGCGTGAGCAGACCTCTGCGCTATCTGGGAGTGATGTGCGTTCACAGAGGACCTTAGCGCTAGCCCGGACAGACACCGTAAAAAGGTAGTTTTAGATGTCCGGAACATGACAGAAATGATCCACTGCCACAAAAATGTTGACTACAAAGCAGGAGGGCAGAGGTGACAGCATGAACTTAAAGATGTCAGAAGCTGTCTGCTTGTGGAGCCTATTGATTGACATTGTCACATAAATCCTAGGCTGCACTCATCATCCCAGATACAAAAAATGTGCCAGAGCTGTCTCCCACAAGGTATCTTACCAGGGGACCCACAAAACTTTATCTAGCCCTGTATAGTTGTGTAAATAGCTATTGATTAAGCCAATATATTATATAGGATTGTTTCACAGTCACACTATTTTACCAATATCTTCACCAGCATTTCATGAGCCAAAATCTTCTGTATGAGCCTATGCATTAAACAGTCACAGAGTTGACTTGTGGGTGAATTATATACAGTGAGAGTATGGAAACAATTTTATTTTGGCTTTGCTCAGTCTTTAGACAAGATTTACAAGGAAGAAATAATTGCATGTCTTTTTTTCTTATATCACAGAAATGTTGATGGATTTCTTGGAGATACAAATCAAATGGTTTTGGGAAAGTGCAGAAACGTCCCCGCCTGTGGGAACACTCACTGCAAGCTATAAAACTGCCAGATGCCTAGAAAGAAGAGATTTCCCCTGTGAAAAGATAAAGAAAATAATCCAGCAGGTGCTTTAGGTAAATTGAACTTTAGAGAGATAGATGTAAAGTTTCTGCCAGATACAGCATGTGGGGTGTCAAAATCCTAAATGGAATTTCAATTAAGACATTTTTAGACTTGAGTAACCAGGCAATAAATCGCAGAGGTCTCTAATTTGTACAAAATTATGGTGCAGTATATATTTCCTCTATATATTTCCTCTTTTTCATGCCTAAATGTACACTGTTTGCTGAGACAAAAAAAAAATCTTTATTCTTGAATAAATAAACCTGATGGACATGAAACAGGGCCCACTTAATCATTTGCTTTTTAAGCCAATTAAATAGGATTTGGAAGTATTTTTGAAGCATTGTTTCCTTTACATTTAAATGCTAGTTTTGGAACAGGTTCTCTAGTTTTACACACACTTGCCTACCCTCCCGATTCGGCCAGGTGGGCAGGCAAGCCTCCCGGCGGTCGACGACCCCTTCGCCCTCCCCTGCGGTAACAAGAGAAATCCCGGCAGCGGGGGTCGGTAATGCGATTCACGCTGAATTGTGTCATTTTGTCCCCGTCCCCTGCTTCGCACTGCCGGTAATCTCGGCATTGTTTAGCGGGGTCGGGGACAAAATTATGTGATCGTGTGGCCATGCCTCCGCCCACAAATGCTGGGTAAGCTGTCTTCCCCGTCTCTTTGTGCCGGCAACGCCCCCTACTATGACGATCTGGCTGCTCCCTACCATAAGGGGCAGCCAGAATGTCGGCAACCATGGTATTACAGTGTCAAAAAGCATGAAAAATAAAGCAGAGATCCTTTTACCTACTGGGTATTGAGTTTTCTAAATAAAAATATTTTCATGTCCTAAGATACATTTTAAAGAGGCAGGTGTTTGACCACTGGTGCAAAATATGCAGTGAGGATAAAGGGCCTAATTCACATATGGATAGTAATGCAATCACAGCTGCGATTTTGTACGCAAATCAGCTATGTAAATATGCTAATGGTTGCAAGATCATCTGAGCACATGAACGCCCACAGCTGCTTTCTCACCTACATGCTACATCGCTTACCTGCGTAAATATCGGTAACATCGATGCACATTGAGCAGCCATCTTTCCCTTGTGGCAGGTCTGACCTCCCGCAGACTCGTCAGCTCTCCAAACAGGCAGAGGGCTCTCATGCTGCTTAGGAGACCACATGGGCTAATTTATGCTTGCTCATTTAATGGCGTTTAAATGGTCAGACCTCATTTCTCTGACCACCCCCGTTACCACCCCCAAACGCTGACAACCTGTCACTTACTTTGGGATGGATTCCTCTGTGCGTCCACAATCACAATGCAATCGCTGTGCATGTGTTGTGCTGCTTATATGCATGTGCGATGGCAAACAATCGCTTGATCTGCATACGTAGATGCCATTGCGTCTGTCTCTCAATCAGGCCCAATGATGCCTTCTTCTAATGACTGTATAAATCATTAATGTGTCTGCTATATTATATCATGTCGCAACCTTCTATTCACATTCCTGATTTGTTGGTTTAGAATATTTGATTGACAAAGGGCTAGATAACAATTTTTTGTATTTAAAGCTGGGTACACACTGACAGATACATTGGCCAATCAATTGATTGGCCAATGTATCTGCTATCTGTCGGGCAGTGTGTACCCGCGATATGTCCGTGAACATCGGCGTTCACCGACATATCGCATTGGCTGTGCTGCACAGCCGATGGACAGATATGTCTGCAGACATATCTGTCCATCGGCAGGTGTGTACTGGAGGTCTGCAGACCGCCCATACACACACAGCGGCAGCCATAGGGAGGGGGGAAGGACACGCCCCCGCCCACCGGGACATGCCCCCGACACGCCCCCTGGTCACTGGGTCCCACAGCAAGACACCGATGATGGCCGTTCATTGTGTATGAACGACCATCATCTGCAGATATATCCCACCTTAAGTGTATTTTACTTGGTAAATGCAACACTCACATTTATTAATAATAACAAAGCACATATGCTACTGGTTTCTCCTAGCATAAACTACAGCGTACGCTACTGTTGCAGAGCTGGACATATATTGAGATGTGTCCGGCTCAGTATACACAGGTAACAGCATCTACTTTCTGTCAGTCTTCTTTCCTGCAGCATTCCATAACTAAGGGGTCTATGCACTAAGCAGTGATAAGAGACAGAGTGAAAAGTGATAAGTAAGTGATAAGTGCCAGCCAATCAGCTCCCAACTGTCATCTCACAGGCTTATCACTTCCTTATCACTTTTCACTCTGGGCCTAATTCAGACCCGCTCGCGAGCGTTGAGTGCTCGCAAGCGTGTTGATGTTGGCCAAGTGCGCATGCACACGACGGAGGCGGTTCCATCGAGCGCATGCGTGAGACCCAAATTACGACGGCCAAGCTGTCGTTATGGGTCTCGCACCAAAGGGGGCATGCTGCCGATGGTGAATGACAGCACGCCCCCTTTGGTGGGCGTGCCAGGGGCGTGGCTGCCCAGATGGAGGCGTTCCCGTGGGAACGCCTACCGTCTGGGGCCGGCCCCACTGACATCACAAGTGATGTCAGTGGGAGTGCTTTTGGCTCTGATAGAGCCGAAAGCTCTCTGGGGCTTGCGGCAACGAGACCCTACCGCAAGGGTCTCGACGCAAGCCCGATGGTCGCGATGGTCTTGACCATCGCGACCATCATTTTGGCCGTTCCCCACAGCTATGCGAGCGGCCAGGAGGACGCTCTTAAATTCAGAGGGACAGCCCTGATTCAGAGCGAGCGCTCTGTCAGAGCGCCCGGCTCTGAATCAGGGCCTCTGTCTCTTATCACTGCTTAGTACATAGACCCCTAAGTTACATATCTTTCTGGTGTGTATCCAGCTTTAAGTGGACAGGTCAATCCACATTCAGCTAATCAGGAGTGGTTACATAATACTGCTGATAGTTATCACCACAAATAACTGCAACATCACCTGCAAGACAAACACTTCTTTCGTTTTCTTTGGGATAGTCCTGATAACAGTGCTCTGTCGTACCGCCCCTCCTGCGGACATGTCTGTCCTGCAGTGGGAAAGTCTTGAGGAGTGTTCTCGCTATCCTGCTATGCAGGTGTGCATTTATGAGTGGGTATTTGGATCGGTGTATAGAGCAGCCCTATCCACACATCGACGTGCCCTCTGCCCTTATTCGCGGATTAGGAATGTTGGGAGGAATGCTCCTGATAGGTGTACCGCCATCAGCGTTGAAGTTTTATTGAGTTGGAATGACAAAAACAAGCACTTTCTGTACTCTCTGTGGGGGGGTTTACATACTCTGCCATCAAACACCTTGTGATCTGACAACATCAGCAGTTTAGAGTTATATAAATTGCAAATAGTGAGAATCCTATCATCTGAACAAATGACTCAAGAATCCTCTTCTTTTCCCCACTTTTATGTCCTTCCCTGTTGCAGTCTCCCTGTGTTTTCACTGGTAACTACCTTAATGATAACATAGTGTATGTACACATGGCTGTTACAGGCTAGCATAGTCACACATGTCATTTCAGCTCAGTTTTGGATGGACTTCAGCACATACTATGTGCAGTGGTGTGAATAAGGGGTAAAGGAAATATTGGAAAGAGGGATTGCTGGTACTTCCTAAATGTTTACATATGTGGAAAGAAAAACACATTGAGCAAAGGCATCGTGAAAATAGCAGCTGTTGAGATACAATAAGAATAGATCAGATGGGTAATCACTCTCTCCCTCTTACATTTACGAGTGTAACAGATATGTGCGCATGGTATGCAGGTCTAGTAAGTGAGACTTGGATCCTGAAAGGCAGCAGATTGGTAGAAACCATGCAAACAATGTGGAGGTTATAGAAAAGAAAGACAGCACCACCTAATTTTGCACTTAAAGAATAATCTCAATGTCAGTGAAAGCTAATGCTCGGAACTGACATCCAGCTTGACAACCTTGTATTGGAGAATATGCAAAATGTATCTATAATTTGTAAACATTCAACAATATAGTTATGGACGTGGAGCCTGATTCAGAGTTGTACAGTATTGTACAGCAGCAGGGAAGCAGCTGTGCAATACTGTACAACTCATATGCTAATCCAGCAGGGAAGCGGCTGTGCAATACTGTACAACTCATATGTTAATGCACAGGGAAGCAGCTGTGCAATACTGTACAACTCATATGTTAATGCAGCAGGGAAGCAGCTGTGCAATACTCTATAACTCATATACTAATGCAGCAGGGAAGCAGCTGTGCAATACTCTATAACTCATATGCTAATGCAGCAGGGAAGCAGCTGTGCAATACTGTACAACTCATATGCTAATCCAGCAGGGAAGCAGCTGTGCAATACTGTACAACTCATATGTTAATGCACAGGGAAGCAGCTGTGCAATACTGTACAACTCATATGCTAATCCAGCAGGGAAGCAGCTGTGCAATACTGTACAACTCATATGCTAATCCAGCAGGGAAGCGGCTGTGCAATACTGTACAACTCATATGTTAATGCACAGGGAAGCAGCTGTGCAATACTGTACAACTCATATGCTAATGCAGCAGGGAAGCAGCTGTGCAATACTGTACAACTCATATGCTAATGCAGCAGGGAAGCAGCTGTGCAATACTCTATAACTCATATACTAATGCAGCAGGGAAGCAGCTGTGCAATACTCTATAACTCATATGCTAATGCAGCAGGGAAGCAGCTGTGCAATACTGTACAATTTATATGCTAATCCAGCAGGGAAGCAGCTGTGCAATACTGTACAACTCATATGTTAATGCACAGGGAAGCAGCTGTGCAATACTGTACAACTCATATGCTAATGCAGCAGGGAAGCAGCTGTGCAATACTGTACAACTCATATGCTAATGCAGCAGGGAAGCAGCTGTGCAATACTCTATAACTCATATACTAATGCAGCAGGGAAGCAGCTGTGCAATACTCTATAACTCATATGCTAATCCAGCAGGGAAGCAGCTGTGCAATACTCTATAACTCATATGCTAATCCAGCAGGGAAGCAGCTGTGCAATACTCTATAACTCATATGCTAATGCAGCAGGGAAGCAGCTGTGCAATACTGTACAACTCATATGCTAATGCAGCAGGAAAGCAGGTGTGCAATACTGTACAACTCATATGCTAATGCAGCAGGGAAGCAGCTGTGCAATACTCTATAACTCATATACTAATGCAGCAGGGAAGCAGCTGTGTAATACTGTACAACTCATATGCTAATGCAGCAGGGAAGCAGCTGTGCAATACTCTATAACTCATATGCTAATGCAGCAGGGAAGCAGCTGTGCAATACTCTATAACTCATATGCTAATCCAGCAGGGAAGCAGCTGTGCAATACTCTATAACTCATATGCTAATGCAGCAGGGAAGCAGCTGTGCAATACTGTACAACTCATATGCTAATGCAGCAGGGAAGCAGCTATGCAATACTGTACAACTCATATGCTAATGCAGCAGGGAAGCAGCTGTGCAATACTGTACAACTCATATGCTAATGCAGCAGGGAAGCAGCTATGCAATACTGTACAACTCATATGCTAATGCAGCAGGGAAGCAGCTATGCAATACTGTACAACTCATATGCTAATGCAGCAGAGAAGCAGCTGTGCAATACTCTATAACTCATATACTAATGCAGCAGGGAAGCAGCTGTGCAATACTGTACAACTCATATGCTAATGCAGCAGGGAAGCAGCTGTGCAATACTCTATAACTCATATACTAATCCAGCAGGGACGCAGCTGTGCAATACTGTACAACTCATATGCTAATGCAGCAGGGAAGCAGCTGTGCAATACTGTACAACTCATATGCTAATGCAGCAGGGAAGCAGCTGTGCAATACTCTATAACTCAAATGCTAATGCAGCAGGGAAGCAGCTGTACAATACTGTACAACTCATATGCTAATGCAGCAGGGAAGCAGCTGTGCAATACTCTATAACTCATATGCTAATGCAGCAGGGAAGCAGCTGTGCAATACTGTTTAACTCATATGCTAATGCAGCAGGGAAGCAGCTGTGCAATACTGTACAACTCATATGCTAATGCAGCAGGGAAGCAGCTGTGCAATACTCTATAACTCATATGCTAATGCAGCAGGGAAGCAGCTGTGCAATACTGTACAACTCATATGCTAATGCAGCAGGGAAGCAGCTGTGCAATACCCTATAACTCATATGCTAATCCAGCAGGGAAGCAGCTGTGCAATACTGTACAACTCATATGCTAATGCAGCAGGGAAGCAGCTGTGCAATACTCTATAACTCATATGCTAATCCAGCAGGGAAGCAGCTGTGCAATACTCTATAACTCATATGCTAATGCAGCAGGGAAGCAGCTGTGCAATACTGTACAACTCATATGCTAATGCAGCAGGGAAGCAGCTGTGCAATACTCTATAACTCATATGCTAATCCAGCAGGGAAGCAGCTGTGCAATACTGTTTAACTCATATGCTAATGCACGAGGGAGCAGCTGTGCAATACTCTATAACTCATATGCTAATGCAGCAGGGAAGCAGCTGTGCAATACTCTATAACTCATATGCTAATCCAGCAGGGAAGCAGCTGTGCAATACTGTACAACTCATATGCTAATGCAGCAGGGAAGCAGCTGTGCAATACTCTATAACTCATATGCTAATCAAGCAGGGAAGCAGCTGTGCAATACTGTTTAACTCATATGCTAATGCAGCAGGGAAGTAGCTGTGCAATGCTCTATAACTCATATGTTAATGCAGCAGGGAAACAGCTGTGCAATACTCTATAACTCATATGTTAATGCAGCAGGGAAGCAGCTGTGCAATACTCTATAACGCATATGTTAATGCACAGGGAAGCAGCTGTGCAATACTCTATAACTCATATGCTAATGCAGCAGGGAAGCAGCTGTGCAATACTCTATAACTCATATGCTAATGCAGCAGGGAAGCAGCTGTGCAATACTGTACAACTCATATGCTAATGCAGCAGGGAAGCAGCTGTGCAATACTGTACAACTCATATGCTAATGCAGCAGGGAAGCAGCTGTGCAATACTCTATAACTCATATGCTAATGCAGCAGGGAAGCAGCTGTGCAATACTCTATAACTCATATGCTAATGCAGCAGGGAAGCAGCTGTGCAATACTCTATAACTCATATGCTAATGCAGCAGGAAAGCAGCTGTGCAATACTCTATAACTCATATGCTAATGCAGCAGGGAAGCAGCTGTGCAATACTCTATAACTCATGCTTATGCAGCAGGGAAGCAGCTGTGCAATACTCTATAACTCATATGCTAATGCAGCAGGGAAGCAGCTGTGCAATACTCTATAACTCATATGCTAATGCAGCAGGGAAGCAGCTGTGCAATACTGTTTAACTCATATGCTAATGCAGCAGAGAAGCAGCTGTGCAATACTGTACAACTCATATGCTAATGCAGCAGGGAAGCAGCTGTGCAATACTCTATAACTCATATGCTAATGCAGCAGTGAAGCAGCTGTGTAATACTGTACAACTCATATGCTAATGCAGCAGGGAAGCAGCTGTGCAATACTCTATAACTCATATGCTAATCCAGCAGGGAAGCAGCTGTGCAATACTGTTTAACTCATATGCTAATGCACGAGGGAGCAGCTGTGCAATACTCTATAACTCATATGCTAATGCAGCAGGGAAGCAGCTGTGCAATACTCTATAACTCATATGCTAATCCAGCAGGGAAGCAGCTGTGCAATACTGTACAACTCATATGCTAATGCCGCAGGGAAGCAGCTGTGCAATACTCTATAACTCATATGCTAATGCAGCAGGGAAGCAGCTGTGCAATACTGTACAACTCATATGCGAATGCATCAGGGAAGCAGCTGTGCAATACTGTACAACTCATATGCTAATGCAGCAGGGAAGCAGCTGTGCAATACTCTATAACTCATATGTTAATGCAGCAGGGAAGCAGCTGTGCAATACTCTATAACTCATATGCTAATACAGCAGGGAAGCAGCTGTGCAATACTCTATAACTCATATGTTAATGCAGCAGGGAAGCAGCTGTGCAATACTCTATAACTCATATGTTAATGCAGCAGGGAAACAGCTGTGCAATACTCTATAACTCATATGCTAATGCAGCAGGGAAGCAGCTGTGCAATACTCTATAACTCATATGCTAATGCCGCAGGGAAGCAGCTGTGCAATACTCTATAACTCATATGCTAATGCAGCAGGGAAGCAGCTGTGCAATACTGTACAACTCATATGCGAATGCAGCAGGGAAGCAGCTGTGCAATACTGTACAACTCATATGCTAATGCAGCAGGGAAGCAGCTGTGCAATACTCTATAACTCATATGCTAATGCAGCAGGGAAGCAGCTGTGCAATACTCTATAACTCATATGCTAATGCAGCAGGGAAGCAGCTGTGCAATACTCTATAACTCATATGCTAATGCACGAGGGAGCAGCTGTGCAATACTCTATAACTCATATGCTAATGCAGCAGGGAAGCAGCTGTGCAATACTCTATAACTCATATGCTAATGCAGCAGGGAAGCAGCTGTGCAATACTGTATAACTCATATGCTAATGCAGCAGGGAAGCAGCTGTGCAATACTCTATAACTCATATGCTAATCCAGCAGGGAAGCAGCTGTGCAATACTGTTTAACTCATATGCTAATGCAGCAGGGAAG
Organism: Taudactylus pleione; assembly: GCA_031769625.1. Lineage (NCBI taxonomy): Eukaryota > Metazoa > Chordata > Amphibia > Anura > Myobatrachidae > Taudactylus > Taudactylus pleione. The sequence goes on from JAUIMM010000015.1 coordinate 4,654,973, forward strand.
CAGCTGTGCAATACTGTACAACTCATATGCTAATGCAGCAGGGAAGCAGCTGTGCAATACTCTATAACTCATATGCTAATCCAGCAGGGAAGCAGCTGTGCAATACTCTATAACTCATATGCTAATGCAGCAGGGAAGCAGCTGTGCAATACTGTACAACTCATATGCTAATGCAGCAGGGAAGCAGCTGTGCAATACTCTATAACTCATATGCTAATCCAGCAGGGAAGCAGCTGTGCAATACTGTTTAACTCATATGCTAATGCACGAGGGAGCAGCTGTGCAATACTCTATAACTCATATGCTAATGCAGCAGGGAAGCAGCTGTGCAATACTCTATAACTCATATGCTAATCCAGCAGGGAAGCAGCTGTGCAATACTGTACAACTCATATGCTAATGCAGCAGGGAAGCAGCTGTGCAATACTCTATAACTCATATGCTAATCAAGCAGGGAAGCAGCTGTGCAATACTGTTTAACTCATATGCTAATGCAGCAGGGAAGTAGCTGTGCAATGCTCTATAACTCATATGTTAATGCAGCAGGGAAACAGCTGTGCAATACTCTATAACTCATATGTTAATGCAGCAGGGAAGCAGCTGTGCAATACTCTATAACGCATATGTTAATGCACAGGGAAGCAGCTGTGCAATACTCTATAACTCATATGCTAATGCAGCAGGGAAGCAGCTGTGCAATACTCTATAACTCATATGCTAATGCAGCAGGGAAGCATCTGTGCAATACTGTACAACTCATATGCTAATGCAGCAGGGAAGCAGCTGTGCAATACTGTACAACTCATATGCTAATGCAGCAGGGAAGCAGCTGTGCAATACTCTATAACTCATATGCTAATGCAGCAGGGAAGCAGCTGTGCAATACTCTATAACTCATATGCTAATGCAGCAGGGAAGCAGCTGTGCAATTTCTCTATAACTCATATGCTAATGCAGCAGGAAAGCAGCTGTGCAATACTCTAATACTCATATGCTAATGCAGCAGGGAAGCAGCTGTGCAATACTCTATAACTCATGCTTATGCAGCAGGGAAGCAGCTGTGCAATACTCTATAACTCATGCTTATGCAGCAGGGAAGCAGCTGTGCAATACTCTATAACTCATATGCTAATGCAGCAGGGAAGCAGCTGTGCAATACTGTACAACTCATATGCTAATGCAGCAGGGAAGCAGCTGTGCAATACTGTACAACTCATATGCTAATGCAGCAGGGAAGCAGCTGTGCAATATTCTATAACTCATATGCTAATGCAGCAGGGAAGCAGCTGTGCAATACTCTATAACTCATATGCTAATGCAGCAGGGAAGCAGCTGTGCAATACTCTATAACTCATATGCTAATGCAGCAGGAAAGAAGCTGTGCAATACTCTATAACTCATATGCTAATGCAGCAGGGAAGCAGCTGTGCAATACTCTATAACTCATGCTTATGCAGCAGGGAAGCAGCTGTGCAATACTCTATAACTCATATGCTAATGCAGCAGGGAAGCAGCTGTGCAATACTCTATAACTCATATGCTAATGCAGCAGGGAAGCAGCTGTGCAATACTGTTTAACTCATATGCTAATGCAGCAGGGAAGCAGCTGTGCAATACTGTACAACTCATATGTTAATGCAGCAGGGAAGCAGCTGTGCAATACTCTATAACTCATATGCTAATGCAGCAGGGAAGCAGCTGTGCAATACTGTACAACTCATATGCTAATGCAGCAGGGAAGCAGCTGTGCAATAATCTATAACTCATATGCTAATGCAGCAGGGAAGCAGCTGTGCAATACTCTATAACTCATGCTTATGCAGCAGGGAAGCAGCTGTGAAATACTCTATAACTCATATGCTAATGCAGCAGGGAAGCAGCTGTGCAATACTCTATAACTCATATGCTAATGCAGCAGGGAAGCAGCTGTGCAATACTGTTTAACTCATATGCTAATGCAGCAGAGAAGCAGCTGTGCAATACTGTACAACTCATATGCTAATGCAGCAGGGAAGCAGCTGTGCAATACTCTATAACTCATATGCTAATGCAGCAGTGAAGCAGCTGTGTAATACTGTACAACTCATATGCTAATGCAGCAGGGAAGCAGCTGTGCAATACTCTATAACTCATATGCTAATCCAGCAGGGAAGCAGCTGTGCAATACTGTTTAACTCATATGCTAATGCACGAGGGAGCAGCTGTGCAATACTCTATAACTCATATGCTAATGCAGCAGGGAAGCAGCTGTGCAATACTCTATAACTCATATGCTAATCCAGCAGGGAAGCAGCTGTGCAATACTGTACAACTCATATGCTAATGCCGCAGGGAAGCAACTGTGCAATACTCTATAACTCATATGCTAATGCAGCAGGGAAGCAGCTGTGCAATACTGTACAACTCATATGCGAATGCAGCAGGGAAGCAGCTGTGCAATACTGTACAACTCATATGCTAATGCAGCAGGGAAGCAGCTGTGCAATACTCTATAACTCATATGTTAATGCAGCAGGGAAGCAGCTGTGCAATACTCTATAACTCATATGCTAATACAGCAGGGAAGCAGCTGTGCAATACTCTATAACTCATATGTTAATGCAGCAGGGAAGCAGCTGTGCAATACTCTATAACTCATATGTTAATGCAGCAGGGAAACAGCTGTGCAATACTCTATAACTCATATGCTAATGCAGCAGGGAAGCAGCTGTGCAATACTCTATAACTCATATGCTAATGCCGCAGGGAAGCAGCTGTGCAATACTCTATAACTCATATGCTAATGCAGCAGGGAAGCAGCTGTGCAATACTGTACAACTCATATGCGAATGCAGCAGGGAAGCAGCTATGCAATACTGTACAACTCATATGCTAATGCAGCAGGGAAGCAGCTGTGCAATACTCTATAACTCATATGCTAATGCACGAGGGAGCAGCTGTGCAATACTCTATAACTCATATGCTAATGCAGCAGGGAAGCAGCTGTGCAATACTCTATAACTCATATGCTAATGCAGCAGGGAAGCAGCTGTGCAATACTGTATAACTCATATGCTAATGCAGCAGGGAAGCAGCTGTGCAATACTCTATAACTCATATGCTAATCCAGCAGGGAAGCAGCTGTGCAATACTGTTTAACTCATATGCTAATGCAGCAGGGAAGTAGCTGTGCAATGCTCTATAACTAATATGTTAATGCTGCAGGGAAACAGCTGTGCAATACTCTATAACTCATATGTTAATGCAGCAGGGAAGCAGCTGTGCAATACTCTATAACTCATATGTTAATGCACAGGGAAGCAGCTGTGCAATACTCTATAACTCATATGCTAATACAGCAGGGAAGCAGCTGTGCAATACTCTATAACTCATATGTTAATGCAGCAGGGAAGCAGCTGTGCAATACTCTATAACTCATATGCTAATGCAGCAGGGAAGCAGCTGTGCAATACTCTATAACTCATATGCTAATGCAGCAGGGAAGCAGCTGTGCAATACTGTACAACTCATATGCTAATGCAGCAGGGAAGCAGCTGTGCAATACTGTACAACTCATATGCTAATGCAGCAGGGAAGCAGCTGTGCAATATTCTATAACTCATATGCTAATGCAGCAGGGAAGCAGCTGTGCAATACTCTATAACTCATATGCTAATGCAGCAGGGAAGCAGCTGTGCAATACTCTATAACTCATATGCTAATGCAGCAGGAAAGAAGCTGTGCAATACTCTATAACTCATATGCTAATGCAGCAGGGAAGCAGCTGTGCAATACTCTATAACTCATGCTTATGCAGCAGGGAAGCAGCTGTGCAATACTCTATAACTCATATGCTAATGCAGCAGGGAAGCAGCTGTGCAATACTCTATAACTCATATGCTAATGCAGCAGGGAAGCAGCTGTGCAATACTGTTTAACTCATATGCTAATGCAGCAGGGAAGCAGCTGTGCAATACTGTACAACTCATATGTTAATGCAGCAGGGAAGCAGCTGTGCAATACTCTATAACTCATATGCTAATGCAGCAGGGAAGCAGCTGTGCAATACTGTACAACTCATATGCTAATGCAGCAGGGAAGCAGCTGTGCAATAATCTATAACTCATATGCTAATGCAGCAGGGAAGCAGCTGTGCAATACTCTATAACTCATGCTTATGCAGCAGGGAAGCAGCTGTGAAATACTCTATAACTCATATGCTAATGCAGCAGGGAAGCAGCTGTGCAATACTCTATAACTCATATGCTAATGCAGCAGGGAAGCAGCTGTGCAATACTGTTTAACTCATATGCTAATGCAGCAGAGAAGCAGCTGTGCAATACTGTACAACTCATATGCTAATGCAGCAGGGAAGCAGCTGTGCAATACTCTATAACTCATATGCTAATGCAGCAGTGAAGCAGCTGTGTAATACTGTACAACTCATATGCTAATGCAGCAGGGAAGCAGCTGTGCAATACTCTATAACTCATATGCTAATCCAGCAGGGAAGCAGCTGTGCAATACTGTTTAACTCATATGCTAATGCACGAGGGAGCAGCTGTGCAATACTCTATAACTCATATGCTAATGCAGCAGGGAAGCAGCTGTGCAATACTCTATAACTCATATGCTAATCCAGCAGGGAAGCAGCTGTGCAATACTGTACAACTCATATGCTAATGCCGCAGGGAAGCAACTGTGCAATACTCTATAACTCATATGCTAATGCAGCAGGGAAGCAGCTGTGCAATACTGTACAACTCATATGCGAATGCAGCAGGGAAGCAGCTGTGCAATACTGTACAACTCATATGCTAATGCAGCAGGGAAGCAGCTGTGCAATACTCTATAACTCATATGTTAATGCAGCAGGGAAGCAGCTGTGCAATACTCTATAACTCATATGCTAATACAGCAGGGAAGCAGCTGTGCAATACTCTATAACTCATATGTTAATGCAGCAGGGAAGCAGCTGTGCAATACTCTATAACTCATATGTTAATGCAGCAGGGAAACAGCTGTGCAATACTCTATAACTCATATGCTAATGCAGCAGGGAAGCAGCTGTGCAATACTCTATAACTCATATGCTAATGCCGCAGGGAAGCAGCTGTGCAATACTCTATAACTCATATGCTAATGCAGCAGGGAAGCAGCTGTGCAATACTGTACAACTCATATGCGAATGCAGCAGGGAAGCAGCTATGCAATACTGTACAACTCATATGCTAATGCAGCAGGGAAGCAGCTGTGCAATACTCTATAACTCATATGCTAATGCAGCAGGGAAGCAGCTGTGCAATACTCTATAACTCATATGCTAATGCAGCAGGGAAGCAGCTGTGCAATACTCTATAACTCATATGCTAATGCACGAGGGAGCAGCTGTGCAATACTCTATAACTCATATGCTAATGCAGCAGGGAAGCAGCTGTGCAATACTCTATAACTCATATGCTAATGCAGCAGGGAAGCAGCTGTGCAATACTGTATAACTCATATGCTAATGCAGCAGGGAAGCAGCTGTGCAATACTCTATAACTCATATGCTAATCCAGCAGGGAAGCAGCTGTGCAATACTGTTTAACTCATATGCTAATGCAGCAGGGAAGTAGCTGTGCAATGCTCTATAACTCATATGTTAATGCTGCAGGGAAACAGCTATGCAATACTCTATAACTCATATGTTAATGCAGCAGGGAAGCAGCTGTGCAATACTCTATAACTCATATGTTAATGCACAGGGAAGCAGCTGTGCAATACTCTATAACTCATATGCTAATACAGCAGGGAAGCAGCTGTGCAATACTCTATAACTCATATGTTAATGCAGCAGGGAAGCAGCTGTGCAATACTCTATAACTCATATGCTAATGCAGCAGGGAAGCAGCTGTGCAATACTCTATAACTCATATGCTAATGCAGCAGGGAAGCAGCTGTGCAATACTGTACAACTCATATGCTAATGCAGCAGGGAAGCAGCTGTGCAATACTGTACAACTCATATGCTAATGCAGCAGGGGAGCAGCTGTGCAATACTCTATAACTCATATGCTAATGCAGCAGGGAAGCAGCTGTGCAATACTCTATAACTCATATGCTAATGCAGCAGGGAAGCAGCTGTGCAATACTCTATAACTCATATGCTAATGCAGCAGGAAAGAAGCTGTGCAATACTCTATAACTCATATGCTAATGCAGCAGGGAAGCAGCTGTGCAATACTCTATAACTCATGCTTATGCAGCAGGGAAGCAGCTGTGCAATACTCTATAACTCATATGCTAATGCAGCAGGGAAGCAGCTGTGCAATACTCTATAACTCATATGCTAATGCAGCAGGGAAGCAGCTGTGCAATACTGTTTAACTCATATGCTAATGCAGCAGGGAAGCAGCTGTGCAATACTGTACAACTCATATGTTAATGCAGCAGGGAAGCAGCTGTGCAATACTCTATAACTCATATGCTAATGCAGCAGGGAAGCAGCTGTGCAATACTGTACAACTCATATGCTAATGCAGCAGGGAAGCAGCTGTACAATACTCTATAACTCATATGCTAATCCAGCAGGGAAGCAGCTGTGCAATACTGTTTAACTCATATGCTAATGCACGAGGGAGCAGCTGTGCAATACTCTATAACTCATATGCTAATGCAGCAGGGAAGCAGCTGTGCAATACTCTATAACTCATATGCTAATCCAGCAGGGAAGCAGCTGTGCAATACTGTACAACTCATATGCTAATGCAGCAGGGAAGCAGCTGTGCAATACTCTATAACTCATATGCTAATCCAGCAGGGAAGCAGCTGTGCAATACTGTTTAACTCATATGCTTATGCAGCAGGGAAGTAGCTGTGCAATGCTCTATAACTCATATGTTAATGCAGCAGGGAAACAGCTGTGCAATACTCTATAACTCATATGTTAATGCAGCAGGGAAGCAGCTGTGCAATACTCTATAACTCATATGTTAATGCACAGGGAAGCAGCTGTGCAATACTCTATAACTCATATGTTAATGCAGCATTGAAGCAGCTGTGCCATACACAATAACTCATATGCTAATACAGCAGAGAAGCAGCTGTGCAATACTCTATAACTCATATGCTAATGCAGCAGGGAAGCAGCTGTACAATACTCTATAACGCATATGTTAATGCACAGGGAAGCAGCTGTGCAATACTCTATAACTCATATGCTAATGCAGCAGGGAAGCAGCTGTGCAATACTCTATAACTCATATGCTAATGCAGCAGGGAAGCAGCTGTGCAATACTGTACAACTCATATGCTAATGCAGCAGGGAAGCAGCTGTGCAATACTGTACAACTCATATGCTAATGCAGCAGGGAAGCAGCTGTGCAATACTCTATAACTCATATGCTAATGCAGCAGGGAAGCAGCTGTGCAATACTCTATAACTCATATGCTAATGCAGCAGGGAAGCAGCTGTGCAATACTCTATAACTCATATGCTAATGCAGCAGGAAAGCAGCTGTGCAATACTCTATAACTCATATGCTAATGCAGCAGGGAAGCAGCTGTGCAATACTCTATAACTCATGCTTATGCAGCAGGGAAGCAGATGTGCAATACTCTATAACTCATATGCTAATGCAGCAGGGAAGCAGCTGTGCAATACTCTATAACTCATATGCTAATGCAGCAGGGAAGCAGCTGTGCAATACTGTTTAACTCATATGCTAATGCAGCAGGGAAGCAGCTGTGCAATACTGTACAACTCATATGCTAATGTAGCAGGGAAGCAGCTGTGCAATACTGTTTAACTCATATGCTCATGCACGAGGGAGCAGGTGTGCAATACTCTATAACTCATATGCTAATCCAGCAGGGAAGCAGCTGTGCAATACTCTATAACTCATATGCTAATCCAGCAGGGAAGCAGCTGTGCAATACTGTACAACTCATATGCTAATGCAGCAGGGAAGCAGCTGTGCAATACTCTATAACTCATATGCTAATCCAGCAGGGACGCAGGTGTGCAATACTGTTTAACTCATATGCTAATGCAGCAGGGAAGTAGCTGTGCAATGCTCTATAACTCATATGTTAATGCAGCAAGGAAACAGCTGTGCAATACTCTATAACTCATATGTTAATGCAGCAGGGAAGCAGCTGTGCAATAATCTATAACTCATATGTTAATGCACAGGGAAGCAGCTGTGCAATACTCTATAACTCATATGTTAATGCAGCAGGGAAGCAGCTGTGCAATACTCTATAACTCATATGCTAATACAGCAGGGAAGCAGCTGTGCAATACTCTATAACTCATATGTTAATGCAGCAGGGAAGCAGCTGTGCAATACTCTATAACTCATATGCTAATGCAGCAGGGAAGCAGCTGTGCAATACTCTATAACTCATATGCTAATGCAGCAGGGAAGCAGCTGTGCAATACTCTATAACTCATATGCTAATGCAGCAGGGAAGCAGCTGTGCAATACTCTATAACTCATATGCTAATGCAGCAGGAAAGCAGCTGTGCAATACTCTATAACTCATATGCTAATGCTGCAGGGAAGCAGCTGTGCAATACTCTATAACTCATGCTTATGCAGCAGGGAAGCAGCTGTGCAATACTCTATAACTCATATGCTAATGCAGCAGGGAAGCAGCTGTGCAATACTCTATAACTCATATGCTAATGCAGCAGGGAAGCAGCTGTGCAATACTGTTTAACTCATATGCTAATGCAGCAGGGAAGCAGCTGTGCAATACTGTACAACTCATATGCTAATGCAGCAGGGAAGCAGCTGTGCAATACTCTATAACTCATATGCTAATGCAGCAGGGAAGCAGCTGTGCAATACTGTACAACTCATATGCTAATGCAGCAGGGAAGCAGCTGTGCAATACTCTATAACTCATATGCTAATCCAGCAGGGAAGCAGCTGTGCAATACTGTTTAACTCATATGCTAATGCACGAGGGAGCAGCTGTGCAATACTCTATAACTCATATGCTAATGCAGCAGGGAAGCAGCTGTGCAATACTCTATAACTCATATGCTAATCCAGCAGGGAAGCAGCTGTGCAATACTGTACAACTCATATGCTAATGCAGCAGGGAAGCAGCTGTGCAATACTCTATAACTCATATGCTAATCCAGCAGGGAAGCAGCTGTGCAATACTGTTTAACTCATATGCTTATGCAGCAGGGAAGTAGCTGTGCAATGCTCTATAACACATATGTTAATGCAGCAGGGAAACAGCTGTGCAATACTCTATAACTCATATGTTAATGCAGCAGGGAAGCAGCTGTGCAATACTCTATAACTCATATGTTAATGCACAGGGAAGCAGCTGTGCAATACTCTATAACTCATATGTTAATGCAGCATTGAAGCAGCTGTGCAATACACTATAACTCATATGCTAATACAGCAGGGAAGCAGCTGTGCAATACTGTTTAACTCATATGCTAATGCAGCAGGGAAGCAGCTGTGCAATACTGTACAACTCATATGCTAATGCAGCAGGGAAGCAGCTGTGCAATACTCTATAACTCATATGCTAATGCAGCAGGGAAGCAGCTGTGCAATACTGTACAACTCATATGCTAATGCAGCAGGGAAGCAGCTGTGCAATACTCTATAACTCATATGCTAATCCAGCAGGGAAGCAGCTGTGCAATACTGTTTAACTCATATGCTAATGCACGAGGGAGCAGCTGTGCAATACTCTATAACTCATATGCTAATGCAGCAGGGAAGCAGCTGTGCAATACTCTATAACTCATATGCTAATCCAGCAGGGAAGCAGCTGTGCAATACTGTACAACTCATATGCTAATGCAGCAGGGAAGCAGCTGTGCAATACTCTATAACTCATATGCTAATCCAGCAGGGAAGCAGCTGTGCAATACTGTTTAACTCATATGCTTATGCAGCAGGGAAGTAGCTGTGCAATGCTCTATAACACATATGTTAATGCAGCAGGGAAACAGCTGTGCAATACTCTATAACTCATATGTTAATGCAGCAGGGAAGCAGCTGTGCAATACTCTATAACTCATATGTTAATGCACAGGGAAGCAGCTGTGCAATACTCTATAACTCATATGTTAATGCAGCATTGAAGCAGCTGTGCAATACACTATAACTCATATGCTAATACAGCAGGGAAGCAGCTGTGCAATACTCTATAACTCATATGCTAATGCAGCAGGGAAGCAGCTGTGCAATACTCTATAACGCATATGTTAATGCACAGGGAAGCAGCTGTGCAATACTCTATAACTCATATGCTAATGCAGCAGGGAAGCAGCTGTGCAATACTCTATAACTCATATGCTAATGCAGCAGGGAAGAAGCTGTGCAATACTGTACAACTCATATGCTAATGCAGCAGGGAAGCAGCTGTGCAATACTGTACAACTTATATGCTAATGCAGCAGGGAAGCAGCTGTGGAATACTCTATAACTCATATGCTAATGCAGCAGGGAAGCAGCTGTGCAATACTCTATAACTCATATGCTAATGCAGCAGGGAAGCAGCTGTGCAATACTCTATAACTCATATGCTAATGCAGCAGGAAAGCAGCTGTGCAATACTCTATAACTCATATGCTAATGCAGCAGGGAAGCAGCTGTGCAATACTCTATAACTCATGCTTATGCAGCAGGGAAGCAGCTGTGCAATACTCTATAACTCATATGCTAATGCAGCAGGGAAGCAGATGTGCAATACTCTATAACTCATATGCTAATGCAGCAGGGAAGCAGCTGTGCAATACTGTTTAACTCATATGCTAATGCAGCAGGGAAGCAGCTGTGCAATACTGTACAACTCATATGCTAATGTAGCAGGGAAGCAGCTGTGCAATACTCTATAACTCATATGCTAATGCAGCAGGGAAGCAGCTGTGCAATACTGTACAACACATATGCTAATGCAGCAGGGAAGCAGCTGTGCAATACTCTATAACTCATATGCTAATCCAGCAGGGAAGCAGCAGTGCAATACTGTTTAACTCATATGCTAATGCATGAGGGAGCAGCTGTGCAATACTCTATAACTCATATGCTAATGCAGCAGGGAAGCAGCTGTGCAATACTCTATAACTCATATGCTAATTCAGCAGGGAAGCAGCTGTGCAATACTGTACAACTCATATGATAATGCAGCAGGGAAGCAGCTGTGCAATACTCTATAACTCATATGCTAATCCAGCAGGGACGCAGCTGTGCAATACTGTTTAACTCATATGCTAATGCAGCAGGGAAGTAGCTGTGCAATGCTCTATAACTCATATGTTAATGCAGCAAGGAAACAGCTGTGCAATACTCTATAACTCATATGTTAATGCAGCAGGGAAGCAGCTGTGCAATACTGTACAACTCATATGCTAATGCAGCAGGGAAGCAGCTGTGCAATACTGTACAACTTATATGCTAATGCAGCAGGGAAGCAGCTGTGGAATACTCTATAACTCATATGCTAATGCAGCAGGGAAGCAGCTGTGCAATACTCTATAACTCATATGCTAATGCAGCAGGGAAGCAGCTGTGCAATACTCTATAACTCATATGCTAATGCAGCAGGAAAGCAGCTGTGCAATACTCTATAACTCATATGCTAATGCAGCAGGGAAGCAGCTGTGCAATACTCTATAACTCATGCTTATGCAGCAGGGAAGCAGCTGTGCAATACTCTATAACTCATATGCTAATGCAGCAGGGAAGCAGATGTGCAATACTCTATAACTCATATGCTAATGCAGCAGGGAAGCAGCTGTGCAATACTGTTTAACTCATATGCTAATGCAGCAGGGAAGCAGCTGTGCAATACTGTACAACTCATATGCTAATGTAGCAGGGAAGCAGCTGTGCAATACTCTATAACTCATATGCTAATGCAGCAGGGAAGCAGCTGTGCAATACTGTACAACACATATGCTAATGCAGCAGGGAAGCAGCTGTGCAATACTCTATAACTCATATGCTAATCCAGCAGGGAAGCAGCAGTGCAATACTGTTTAACTCATATGCTAATGCATGAGGGAGCAGCTGTGCAATACTCTATAACTCATATGCTAATGCAGCAGGGAAGCAGCTGTGCAATACTCTATAACTCATATGCTAATTCAGCAGGGAAGCAGCTGTGCAATACTGTACAACTCATATGATAATGCAGCAGGGAAGCAGCTGTGCAATACTCTATAACTCATATGCTAATCCAGCAGGGACGCAGCTGTGCAATACTGTTTAACTCATATGCTAATGCAGCAGGGAAGTAGCTGTGCAATGCTCTATAACTCATATGTTAATGCAGCAAGGAAACAGCTGTGCAATACTCTATAACTCATATGTTAATGCAGCAGGGAAGCAGCTGTGCAATACTCTATAACTCATATGTTAATGCACAGGGAAGCAGCTGTGCAATACTCTATAACTCATATGTTAATGCAGCAGGGAAGCAGCTGTGCAATACTCTATAACTCATATGCTAATACAGCAGGGAAGCAGCTGTGCAATACTCTATAACTCATATGTTAATGCAGCAGGGAAGCAGCTGTGCAATACTCTATAACTCATATGCTAATGCAGCAGGGAAGCAGCTGTGCAATACTCTATAACGCATATGTTAATGCACAGGGAAGCAGCTGTGCAATACTCTATAACTCATATGCTAATGCAGCAGGGAAGCAGCTGTGCAATACTCTATAACTCATATGCTAATGCAGCAGGGAGCAGCTGTGCAATACTGTACAACTCATATGCTAATACAGCAGGGAAGCAGCTGTGCAATACTCTATAACTCATATGCTAATGCAGCAGGGAAGCAGCTGTGCAATACTCTATAACTCATATGCTAATGCAGCAGGGAAGCAGCTGTGCAATACTCTATAACTCATATGCTAATGCAGCAGGGAGCAGCTGTGCAATACTCTATAACTCATATGCTAATGCAGCAGGGAAGCGGCTGTGCAATACTCTATAACTCATATGCTAATGCAGCAGGGAAGCAGCTGTGCACTACTGTACAAGTCATATGCTAATGCAGCAGGGAAGCAGCTGTGCAATACTCTATAACTCATATGCTAATGCAACAGGGAAGCAGCTGTGCAATACTGTTTAACTCATATGCTAATGCAGCAGGGAAGCAGCTGTGCAATACTGTACAACTCATATGCTAATGCAGCAGGGAAGCAGCTGTGCAATACTCTATAACTCATATGCTAATGCAGCAGGGAAGCAGCTGTGCAATACTCTATAACTCATATGCTAATGCAGCAGGGAAGCAGCTGTGCAATACTCTATAACTCATATGCTAATGCAGCAGGAAAGCAGCTGTGCAATACTCTATAACTCATATGCTAATGCAGCAGGGAAGCAGCTGTGCAATACTCTATAACTCATATGCTAATGCAGCAGGGAGCAGCTGTGCAATACTCTATAACTCATATGCTAATGCAGCAGGGAAGCGGCTGTGCAATACTCTATAACTCATATGCTAATACAGCAGGGAAGCAGCTGTGCAATACTCTATAACTCATATGCTAATGCAGCAGGGAAGCAGCTGTGCAATACTGTACAACTCATATGCTAATGCAGCAGGGAAGCAGCTGTGCAATACTCTATAACTCATATGCTAATGGAGCAGGGAAGCAGCTGTGCAATACTGTTTAACTCATATGCTAATGCAGCAGGGAAGCAGCTGTGCAATACTGTACAACTCATATGCTAATGCAGCAGGGAAGCAGCTGTGCAATACTCTATAACTCATATGCTAATGCAGCAGGGAAGCAGCTGTGCAAAACTGTACAACTCATATGCTAATGCAGCAGGGAAGCAGCTGTGCAATACTCTATAACTCATATGCTAATCCAGCAGGGAAGCAGCTGTGCAATACTGTTTAACTCATATGCTAATGCACGAGGGAGCAGCTGTGCAATACTCTATAACTCATATGCTAATGCAGCAGGGAAGCAGCTGTGCAATACTCTATAACTCATATGTTAATGCAGCAGGGAAGCAGCTGTGCAATACTCTATAACTCATATGTTAATGCACAGGGAAGCAGCTGTGCAATACTCTATAACTCATATGTTAATGCAGCATTGAAGCAGCTGTGCAATACACTATAACTCATATGCTAATACAGCAGGGAAGCAGCTGTGCAATACTCTATAACGCATATGTTAATGCACAGGGAAGCAGCTGTGCAATACTCTATAACTCATATGCTAATGCAGCAGGGAAGCAGCTGTGCAATACTCTATAACTCATATGCTAATGCAGCAGGGAAGCAGCTGTGCAATACTGTACAACTCATATGCTAATGCAGCAGGGAAGCAGCTGTGCAATACTGTACAACTTATATGCTAATGCAGCAGGGAAGCAGCTGTGGAATACTCTATAACTCATATGCTAATGCAGCAGGGAAGCAGCTGTGCAATACTCTATAACTCATATGCTAATGCAGCAGGGAAGCAGCTGTGCAATACTCTATAACTCATATGCTAATGCAGCAGGAAAGCAGCTGTGCAATACTCTATAACTCATATGCTAATGCAGCAGGGAAGCAGCTGTGCAATACTCTATAACTCATGCTTATGCAGCAGGGAAGCAGCTGTGCAATACTCTATAACTCATATGCTAATGCAGCAGGGAAGCAGATGTGCAATACTCTATATCTCATATGCTAATGCAGCAGGGAAGCAGCTGTGCAATACTGTTTAACTCATATGCTAATGCAGCAGGGAAGCAGCTGTGCAATACTGTACAACTCATATGCTAATGTAGCAGGGAAGCAGCTGTGCAATACTCGATAACTCATATGCTAATGCAGCAGGGAAGCAGCTGTGCAATACTGTACAACACATATGCTAATGCAGCAGGGAAGCAGCTGTGCAATACTCTATAACTCATATGCTAATCCAGCAGGGAAGCAGCTGTGCAATACTGTTTAACTCATATGCTAATGCATGAGGGAGCAGCTGTGCAATACTCTATAACTCATATGCTAATGCAGCAGGGAAGCAGCTGTGCAATACTCTATAACTCATATGCTAATCCAGCAGGGAAGCAGCTGTGCAATACTGTACAACTCATATGATAATGCAGCAGGGAAGCAGCTGTGCAATACTCTATAACTCATATGCTAATCCAGCAGGGACGCAGCTGTGCAATACTGTTTAACTCATATGCTAATGCAGCAGGGAAGTAGCTGTGCAATGCTCTATAACTCATATGTTAATGCAGCAAGGAAACAGCTGTGCAATACTCTATAACTCATATGTTAATGCAGCAGGGAAGCAGCTGTGCAATACTCTATAACTCATATGTTAATGCACAGGGAAGCAGCTGTGCAATACTCTATAACTCATATGTTAATGCAGCAGGGAAGCAGCTGTGCAATACTCTATAACTCATATGCTAATACAGCAGGGAAGCAGCTGTGCAATACTCTATAACTCATATGTTAATGCAGCAGGGAAGCAGCTGTGCAATACTCTATAACTCATATGCTAATGCAGCAGGGAAGCAGCTGTGCAATACTCTATAACGCATATGTTAATGCACAGGGAAGCAGCTGTGCAATACTCTATAACTCATATGCTAATGCAGCAGGGAAGCAGCTGTGCAATACTCTATAACTCATATGCTAATGCAGCAGGGAAGCAGCTGTGCAATACTGTACAACTCATATGCTAATGCAGCAGGGAAGCAGCTGTGCAATACTGTACAACTCATATGCTAATGCAGCAGGGAAGCAGCTGTGCAGTACTCTATAGTTCATATGCTAATGCAGCAGGGAAGCAGCTGTGCAATACTCTATAACTCAGGCTTATGCAGCAGGGAAGCAGCTGTGCAATACTCTATAACTCATATGCTAATGCATCAGGGAAGCAGCTGTGCAATACTCTATAACTCATATGCTAATGCAGCAGGGAAGCAGCTGTGCAATACTCTATAACTCATATGCTAATGCAGCAGGGAGCAGCTGTGCAATACTGTACAACTCATATGCTAATACAGCAGGGAAGCAGCTGTGCAATACTCTATAACTCATATGCTAATGCAGCAGGGAAGCAGCTGTGCAATACTCTATAACTCATATGCTAATGCAGCAGGGAAGCAGCTGTGCAATACTCTATAACTCATATGCTAATGCAGCAGGGAGCAGCTGTGCAATACTCTATAACTCATATGCTAATGCAGCAGGGACGCGGCTGTGCAATACTCTATAACTCATATGCTAATGCAGCAGGGAAGCAGCTGTGCAATACTGTACAAGTCATATGCTAATGCAGCAGGGAAGCAGCTGTGCAATACTCTATAACTCATATGCTAATGCAACAGGGAAGCAGCTGTGCAATACTGTTTAACTCATATGCTAATGCAGCAGGGAAGCAGCTGTGCAATACTGTACAACTCATATGCTAATGCAGCAGGGAAGCAGCTGTGCAATACTCTATAACTCATATGCTAATGCAGCAGGGAAGCAGCTGTGCAATACTCTATAACTCATATGCTAATGCAGCAGGGAAGCAGCTGTGCAATACTCTATAACTCATATGGTAATGCATCAGGGAAGCAGCTGTGCAATACTCTATAACTCATATGCTAATGCAGCAGGGAAGCAGCTGTGCAATACTCTATAACTCATATGCTAATGCAGCAGGGAGCAGCTGTGCAATACTGTACAACTCATATGCTAATACAGCAGGGAAGCAGCTGTGCAATACTCTATAACTCATATGCTAATGCAGCAGGAAAGCAGCTGTGCAATACTCTATAACTCATATGCTAATGCAGCAGGGAAGCAGCTGTGCAATACTCTATAACTCATATGCTAATGCAGCAGGGAGCAGCTGTGCAATACTCTATAACTCATATGCTAATGCAGCAGGGAAGCGGCTGTGCAATACTCTATAACTCATATGCTAATACAGCAGGGAAGCAGCTGTGCAATACTCTATAACTCATATGCTAATGCAGCAGGGAAGCAGCTGTGCAATACTGTACAACTCATATGCTAATGCAGCAGGGAAGCAGCTGTGCAATACTCTATAACTCATATGCTAATGGAGCAGGGAAGCAGCTGTGCAATACTGTTTAACTCATATGCTAATGCAGCAGGGAAGCAGCTGTGCAATACTGTACAACTCATATGCTAATGCAGCAGGGAAGCAGCTGTGCAATACTCTATAACTCATATGCTAATGCAGCAGGGAAGCAGCTGTGCAAAACTGTACAACTCATATGCTAATGCAGCAGGGAAGCAGCTGTGCAATACTCTATAACTCATATGCTAATCCAGCAGGGAAGCAGCTGTGCAATACTGTTTAACTCATATGCTAATGCACGAGGGAGCAGCTGTGCAATACTCTATAACTCATATGCTAATGCAGCAGGGAAGCAGCTGTGCAATACTCTATAACTCATATGCTAATCCAGCAGGGAAGCAGCTGTGCAATACTGTACAACTCATATGCTAATGCAGCAGGGAAGCAGATGTGCAATACTCTATAACTCATATGCTAATCCAGCAGGGAAGTAGCTGTGCAATACTGTTTAACTCATATGCTAATGCAGCAGGGAAGTAGCTGTTCAATGCTCTATAACTCATATGTTAATGCAGCAGGGAAACAGCTGTGCAATACTCTATAATTCATATGTTAATGCAGCAGGGAAGCAGCTGTGCAATACTCTATAACGCATATGTTAATGCACAGGGAAGCAGCTGTGCAATACTCTATAACTCATATGCTAATGCAGCAGGGAAGCAGCTGTGCAATACTCTATAACTCATATGCTAATGCAGCAGGGAAGCAGCTGTGCAATACTGTACAACTCATATGCTAATGCAGCAGGGAAGCAGCTGTGCAATACTGTACAACTTATATGCTAATGCAGCAGGGAAGCAGCTGTGGAATACTCTATAACTCATATGCTAATGCAGCAGGGAAGCAGCTGTGCAATACTCTATAACTCATATGCTAATGCAGCAGGGAAGCAGCTGTGCAATTTCTCTATAACTCATATGCTAATGCAGCAGGAAAGCAGCTGTGCAATACTCTAATACTCATATGCAAATGCAGCAGGGAAGCAGCTGTGCAATACTCTATAACTCATGCTTATGCAGCAGGGAAGCAGCTGTGCAATACTCTATAACTCATATGCTAATGCAGCAGGGAAGCAGCTGTGCAATACTCTATAACTCATATGCTAATGCAGCAGGGAAGCAGCTGTGCAATACTGTTTAACTCATATGCTAATGCAGCAGAGAAGCAGCTGTGCAATACTGTACAACTCATATGCTAATGCAGCAGGGAAGCAGCTGTGCAATACTCTATAACTCATATGCTAATGCAGCAGTGAAGCAGCTGTGTAATACTGTACAACTCATATGCTAATGCAGCAGGGAAGCAGCTGTGCAATACTCTATAACTCATATGCTAATCCAGCAGGGAAGCAGCTGTGCAATACTGTTTAACTCATATGCTAATGCACGAGGGAGCAGCTGTGCAATACTCTATAACTCATATGCTAATGCAGCAGGGAAGCAGCTGTGCAATACTCTATAACTCATATGCTAATCCAGCAGGGAAGCAGCTGTGCAATACTGTACAACTCATATGCTAATGCCGCAGGGAAGCAGCTGTGCAATACTCTATAACTCATATGCTAATGCAGCAGGGAAGCAGCTGTGCAATACTGTACAACTCATATGCGAATGCAGCAGGGAAGCAGCTGTGCAATACTGTACAACTCATATGCTAATGCAGCAGGGAAGCAGCTGTGCAATACTCTATAACTCATATGTTAATGCAGCAGGGAAGCAGCTGTGCAATACTCTATAACTCATATGCTAATACAGCAGGGAAGCAGCTGTGCAATACTCTATAACTCATATGTTAATGCAGCAGGGAAGCAGCTGTGCAATACTCTATAACTCATATGTTAATGCAGCAGGGAAACAGCTGTGCAATACTCTATAACTCATATGCCAATGCAGCAGGGAAGCAGCTGTGCAATACTCTATAACTCATATGATAATGCCGCAGGGAAGCAGCTGTGCAATACTCTATAACTCATATGCTAATGCAGCAGGGAAGCAGCTGTGCAATACTGTACAACTCATATGCGAATGCAGCAGGGAAGCAGCTATGCAATACTGTACAACTCATATGCTAATGCAGCAGGGAAGCAGCTGTGCAATACTCTATAACTCATATGCTAATGCAGCAGGGAAGCAGCTGTGCAATACTCTATAACTCATATGCTAATGCAGCAGGGAAGCAGCTGTGCAATACTCTATAACTCATATGCTAATGCACGAGGGAGCAGCTGTGCAATACTCTATAACTCATATGCTAATGCAGCAGGGAAGCAGCTGTGCAATACTCTATAACTCATATGCTAATGCAGCAGGGAAGCAGCTGTGCAATACTGTATAACTCATATGCTAATGCAGCAGGGAAGCAGCTGTGCAATACTCTATAACTCATATGCTAATCCAGCAGGGAAGCAGCTGTGCAATACTGTTTAACTCATATGCTAATGCAGCAGGGAAGTAGCTGTGCAATGCTCTATAACTCATATGTTAATGCTGCAGGGAAACAGCTGTGCAATACTCTATAACTCATATGTTAATGCAGCAGGGAAGCAGCTGTGCAATACTCTATAACTCATATGTTAATGCACAGGGAAGCAGCTGTGCAATACTCTATAACTCATATGCTAATACAGCAGGGAAGCAGCTGTGCAATACTCTATAACTCATATGTTAATGCAGCAGGGAAGCAGCTGTGCAATACTCTATAACTCATATGCTAATGCAGCAGGGAAGCAGCTGTGCAATACTCTATAACTCATATGCTAATGCAGCAGGGAAGCAGCTGTGCAATACTGTACAACTCATATGCTAATGCAGCAGGGAAGCAGCTGTGCAATACTGTACAACTCATATGCTAATGCAGCAGGGAAGCAGCTGTGCAATATTCTATAACTCATATGCTAATGCAGCAGGGAAGCAGCTGTGCAATACTCTATAACTCATATGCTAATGCAGCAGGGAAGCAGCTGTGCAATACTCTATAACTCATATGCTAATGCAGCAGGAAAGAAGCTGTGCAATACTCTATAACTCATATGCTAATGCAGCAGGGAAGCAGCTGTGCAATACTCTATAACTCATGCTTATGCAGCAGGGAAGCAGCTGTGCAATACTCTATAACCCATATGCTAATGCAGCAGGGAAGCAGCTGTGCAATACTCTATAACTCATATGCTAATGCAGCAGGGAAGCAGCTGTGCAATACTGTTTAACTCATATGCTAATGCAGCAGGGAAGCAGCTGTGCAATACTGTACAACTCATATGTTAATGCAGCAGGGAAGCAGCTGTGCAATACTCTATAACTCATATGCTAATGCAGCAGGGAAGCAGCTGTGCAATACTGTACAACTCATATGCTAATGCAGCAGGGAAGCAGCTGTGCAATAATCTATAACTCATATGCTAATGCAGCAGGGAAGCAGCTGTGCAATACTCTATAACTCATGCTTATGCAGCAGGGAAGCAGCTGTGAAATACTCTATAACTCATATGCTAATGCAGCAGGGAAGCAGCTGTGCAATACTCTATAACTCATATGCTAATGCAGCAGGGAAGCAGCTGTGCAATACTGTTTAACTCATATGCTAATGCAGCAGAGAAGCAGCTGTGCAATACTGTACAACTCATATGCTAATGCAGCAGGGAAGCAGCTGTGCAATACTCTATAACTCATATGCTAATGCAGCAGTGAAGCAGCTGTGTAATACTGTACAACTCATATGCTAATGCAGCAGGGAAGCAGCTGTGCAATACTCTATAACTCATATGCTAATCCAGCAGGGAAGCAGCTGTGCAATACTGTTTAACTCATATGCTAATGCACGAGGGAGCAGCTGTGCAATACTCTATAACTCATATGCTAATGCAGCAGGGAAGCAGCTGTGCAATACTCTATAACTCATATGCTAATCCAGCAGGGAAGCAGCTGTGCAATACTGTACAACTCATATGCTAATGCCGCAGGGAAGCAACTGTGCAATACTCTATAACTCATATGCTAATGCAGCAGGGAAGCAGCTGTGCAATACTGTACAACTCATATGCGAATGCAGCAGGGAAGCAGCTGTGCAATACTGTACAACTCATATGCTAATGCAGCAGGGAAGCAGCTGTGCAATACTCTATAACTCATATGTTAATGCAGCAGGGAAGCAGCTGTGCAATACTCTATAACTCATATGCTAATACAGCAGGGAAGCAGCTGTGCAATACTCTATAACTCATATGTTAATGCAGCAGGGAAGCAGCTGTGCAATACTCTATAACTCATATGTTAATGCAGCAGGGAAACAGCTGTGCAATACTCTATAACTCATATGCTAATGCAGCAGGGAAGCAGCTGTGCAATACTCTATAACTCATATGCTAATGCCGCAGGGAAGCAGCTGTGCAATACTCTATAACTCATATGCTAATGCAGCAGGGAAGCAGCTGTGCAATACTGTACAACTCATATGCGAATGCAGCAGGGAAGCAGCTATGCAATACTGTACAACTCATATGCTAATGCAGCAGGGAAGCAGCTGTGCAATACTCTATAACTCATATGCTAATGCAGCAGGGAAGCAGCTGTGCAATACTCTATAACTCATATGCTAATGCAGCAGGGAAGCAGCTGTGCAATACTCTATAACTCATATGCTAATGCACGAGGGAGCAGCTGTGCAATACTCTATAACTCATATGCTAATGCAGCAGGGAAGCAGCTGTGCAATACTCTATAACTCATATGCTAATGCAGCAGGGAAGCAGCTGTGCAATACTGTATAACTCATATGCTAATGCAGCAGGGAAGCAGCTGTGCAATACTCTATAACTCATATGCTAATCCAGCAGGGAAGCAGCTGTGCAATACTGTTTAACTCATATGCTAATGCAGCAGGGAAGTAGCTGTGCAATGCTCTATAACTCATATGTTAATGCTGCAGGGAAACAGCTATGCAATACTCTATAACTCATATGTTAATGCAGCAGGGAAGCAGCTGTGCAATACTCTATAACTCATATGTTAATGCACAGGGAAGCAGCTGTGCAATACTCTATAACTCATATGCTAATACAGCAGGGAAGCAGCTGTGCAATACTCTATAACTCATATGTTAATGCAGCAGGGAAGCAGCTGTGCAATACTCTATAACTCATATGCTAATGCAGCAGGGAAGCAGCTGTGCAATACTCTATAACTCATATGCTAATGCAGCAGGGAAGCAGCTGTGCAATACTGTACAACTCATATGCTAATGCAGCAGGGAAGCAGCTGTGCAATACTGTACAACTCATATGCTAATGCAGCAGGGGAGCAGCTGTGCAATACTCTATAACTCATATGCTAATGCAGCAGGGAAGCAGCTGTGCAATACTCTATAACTCATATGCTAATGCAGCAGGGAAGCAGCTGTGCAATACTCTATAACTCATATGCTAATGCAGCAGGAAAGAAGCTGTGCAATACTCTATAACTCATATGCTAATGCAGCAGGGAAGCAGCTGTGCAATACTCTATAACTCATGCTTATGCAGCAGGGAAGCAGCTGTGCAATACTCTATAACTCATATGCTAATGCAGCAGGGAAGCAGCTGTGCAATACTCTATAACTCATATGCTAATGCAGCAGGGAAGCAGCTGTGCAATACTGTTTAACTCATATGCTAATGCAGCAGGGAAGCAGCTGTGCAATACTGTACAACTCATATGTTAATGCAGCAGGGAAGCAGCTGTGCAATACTCTATAACTCATATGCTAATGCAGCAGGGAAGCAGCTGTGCAATACTGTACAACTCATATGCTAATGCAGCAGGGAAGCAGCTGTACAATACTCTATAACTCATATGCTAATCCAGCAGGGAAGCAGCTGTGCAATACTGTTTAACTCATATGCTAATGCACGAGGGAGCAGCTGTGCAATACTCTATAACTCATATGCTAATGCAGCAGGGAAGCAGCTGTGCAATACTCTATAACTCATATGCTAATCCAGCAGGGAAGCAGCTGTGCAATACTGTACAACTCATATGCTAATGCAGCAGGGAAGCAGCTGTGCAATACTCTATAACTCATATGCTAATCCAGCAGGGAAGCAGCTGTGCAATACTGTTTAACTCATATGCTTATGCAGCAGGGAAGTAGCTGTGCAATGCTCTATAACTCATATGTTAATGCAGCAGGGAAACAGCTGTGCAATACTCTATAACTCATATGTTAATGCAGCAGGGAAGCAGCTGTGCAATACTCTATAACTCATATGTTAATGCACAGGGAAGCAGCTGTGCAATACTCTATAACTCATATGTTAATGCAGCATTGAAGCAGCTGTGCCATACACAATAACTCATATGCTAATACAGCAGAGAAGCAGCTGTGCAATACTCTATAACTCATATGCTAATGCAGCAGGGAAGCAGCTGTACAATACTCTATAACGCATATGTTAATGCACAGGGAAGCAGCTGTGCAATACTCTATAACTCATATGCTAATGCAGCAGGGAAGCAGCTGTGCAATACTCTATAACTCATATGCTAATGCAGCAGGGAAGCAGCTGTGCAATACTGTACAACTCATATGCTAATGCAGCAGGGAAGCAGCTGTGCAATACTGTACAACTCATATGCTAATGCAGCAGGGAAGCAGCTGTGCAATACTCTATAACTCATATGCTAATGCAGCAGGGAAGCAGCTGTGCAATACTCTATAACTCATATGCTAATGCAGCAGGGAAGCAGCTGTGCAATACTCTATAACTCATATGCTAATGCAGCAGGAAAGCAGCTGTGCAATACTCTATAACTCATATGCTAATGCAGCAGGGAAGCAGCTGTGCAATACTCTATAACTCATGCTTATGCAGCAGGGAAGCAGATGTGCAATACTCTATAACTCATATGCTAATGCAGCAGGGAAGCAGCTGTGCAATACTCTATAACTCATATGCTAATGCAGCAGGGAAGCAGCTGTGCAATACTGTTTAACTCATATGCTAATGCAGCAGGGAAGCAGCTGTGCAATACTGTACAACTCATATGCTAATGTAGCAGGGAAGCAGCTGTGCAATACTGTTTAACTCATATGCTCATGCACGAGGGAGCAGGTGTGCAATACTCTATAACTCATATGCTAATCCAGCAGGGAAGCAGCTGTGCAATACTCTATAACTCATATGCTAATCCAGCAGGGAAGCAGCTGTGCAATACTGTACAACTCATATGCTAATGCAGCAGGGAAGCAGCTGTGCAATACTCTATAACTCATATGCTAATCCAGCAGGGACGCAGGTGTGCAATACTGTTTAACTCATATGCTAATGCAGCAGGGAAGTAGCTGTGCAATGCTCTATAACTCATATGTTAATGCAGCAAGGAAACAGCTGTGCAATACTCTATAACTCATATGTTAATGCAGCAGGGAAGCAGCTGTGCAATAATCTATAACTCATATGTTAATGCACAGGGAAGCAGCTGTGCAATACTCTATAACTCATATGTTAATGCAGCAGGGAAGCAGCTGTGCAATACTCTATAACTCATATGCTAATACAGCAGGGAAGCAGCTGTGCAATACTCTATAACTCATATGTTAATGCAGCAGGGAAGCAGCTGTGCAATACTCTATAACTCATATGCTAATGCAGCAGGGAAGCAGCTGTGCAATACTCTATAACTCATATGCTAATGCAGCAGGGAAGCAGATGTGCAATACTCTATAACTCATATGCTAATGCAGCAGGGAAGCAGCTGTGCAATACTCTATAACTCATATGCTAATGCAGCAGGAAAGCAGCTGTGCAATACTCTATAACTCATATGCTAATGCTGCAGGGAAGCAGCTGTGCAATACTCTATAACTCATGCTTATGCAGCAGGGAAGCAGCTGTGCAATACTCTATAACTCATATGCTAATGCAGCAGGGAAGCAGCTGTGCAATACTCTATAACTCATATGCTAATGCAGCAGGGAAGCAGCTGTGCAATACTGTTTAACTCATATGCTAATGCAGCAGGGAAGCAGCTGTGCAATACTGTACAACTCATATGCTAATGCAGCAGGGAAGCAGCTGTGCAATACTCTATAACTCATATGCTAATGCAGCAGGGAAGCAGCTGTGCAATACTGTACAACTCATATGCTAATGCAGCAGGGAAGCAGCTGTGCAATACTCTATAACTCATATGCTAATCCAGCAGGGAAGCAGCTGTGCAATACTGTTTAACTCATATGCTAATGCACGAGGGAGCAGCTGTGCAATACTCTATAACTCATATGCTAATGCAGCAGGGAAGCAGCTGTGCAATACTCTATAACTCATATGCTAATCCAGCAGGGAAGCAGCTGTGCAATACTGTACAACTCATATGCTAATGCAGCAGGGAAGCAGCTGTGCAATACTCTATAACTCATATGCTAATCCAGCAGGGAAGCAGCTGTGCAATACTGTTTAACTCATATGCTTATGCAGCAGGGAAGTAGCTGTGCAATGCTCTATAACACATATGTTAATGCAGCAGGGAAACAGCTGTGCAATACTCTATAACTCATATGTTAATGCAGCAGGGAAGCAGCTGTGCAATACTCTATAACTCATATGTTAATGCACAGGGAAGCAGCTGTGCAATACTCTATAACTCATATGTTAATGCAGCATTGAAGCAGCTGTGCAATACACTATAACTCATATGCTAATACAGCAGGGAAGCAGCTGTGCAATACTGTTTAACTCATATGCTAATGCAGCAGGGAAGCAGCTGTGCAATACTGTACAACTCATATGCTAATGCAGCAGGGAAGCAGCTGTGCAATACTCTATAACTCATATGCTAATGCAGCAGGGAAGCAGCTGTGCAATACTGTACAACTCATATGCTAATGCAGCAGGGAAGCAGCTGTGCAATACTCTATAACTCATATGCTAATCCAGCAGGGAAGCAGCTGTGCAATACTGTTTAACTCATATGCTAATGCATGAGGGAGCAGCTGTGCAATACTCTATAACTCATATGCTAATGCAGCAGGGAAGCAGCTGTGCAATACTCTATAACTCATATGCTAATCCAGCAGGGAAGCAGCTGTGCAATACTGTACAACTCATATGCTAATGCAGCAGGGAAGCAGCTGTGCAATACTCTATAACTCATATGCTAATCCAGCAGGGAAGCAGCTGTGCAATACTGTTTAACTCATATGCTTATGCAGCAGGGAAGTAGCTGTGCAATGCTCTATAACACATATGTTAATGCAGCAGGGAAACAGCTGTGCAATACTCTATAACTCATATGTTAATGCAGCAGGGAAGCAGCTGTGCAATACTCTATAACTCATATGTTAATGCACAGGGAAGCAGCTGTGCAATACTCTATAACTCATATGTTAATGCAGCATTGAAGCAGCTGTGCAATACACTATAACTCATATGCTAATACAGCAGGGAAGCAGCTGTGCAATACTCTATAACTCATATGCTAATGCAGCAGGGAAGCAGCTGTGCAATACTCTATAACGCATATGTTAATGCACAGGGAAGCAGCTGTGCAATACTCTATAACTCATATGCTAATGCAGCAGGGAAGCAGCTGTGCAATACTCTATAACTCATATGCTAATGCAGCAGGGAAGAAGCTGTGCAATACTGTACAACTCATATGCTAATGCAGCAGGGAAGCAGCTGTGCAATACTGTACAACTTATATGCTAATGCAGCAGGGAAGCAGCTGTGGAATACTCTATAACTCATATGCTAATGCAGCAGGGAAGCAGCTGTGCAATACTCTATAACTCATATGCTAATGCAGCAGGGAAGCAGCTGTGCAATACTCTATAACTCATATGCTAATGCAGCAGGAAAGCAGCTGTGCAATACTCTATAACTCATATGCTAATGCAGCAGGGAAGCAGCTGTGCAATACTCTATAACTCATGCTTATGCAGCAGGGAAGCAGCTGTGCAATACTCTATAACTCATATGCTAATGCAGCAGGGAAGCAGATGTGCAATACTCTATAACTCATATGCTAATGCAGCAGGGAAGCAGCTGTGCAATACTGTTTAACTCATATGCTAATGCAGCAGGGAAGCAGCTGTGCAATACTGTACAACTCATATGCTAATGTAGCAGGGAAGCAGCTGTGCAATACTCTATAACTCATATGCTAATGCAGCAGGGAAGCAGCTGTGCAATACTGTACAACACATATGCTAATGCAGCAGGGAAGCAGCTGTGCAATACTCTATAACTCATATGCTAATCCAGCAGGGAAGCAGCAGTGCAATACTGTTTAACTCATATGCTAATGCATGAGGGAGCAGCTGTGCAATACTCTATAACTCATATGCTAATGCAGCAGGGAAGCAGCTGTGCAATACTCTATAACTCATATGCTAATTCAGCAGGGAAGCAGCTGTGCAATACTGTACAACTCATATGATAATGCAGCAGGGAAGCAGCTGTGCAATACTCTATAACTCATATGCTAATCCAGCAGGGACGCAGCTGTGCAATACTGTTTAACTCATATGCTAATGCAGCAGGGAAGTAGCTGTGCAATGCTCTATAACTCATATGTTAATGCAGCAAGGAAACAGCTGTGCAATACTCTATAACTCATATGTTAATGCAGCAGGGAAGCAGCTGTGCAATACTCTATAACTCATATGTTAATGCACAGGGAAGCAGCTGTGCAATACTCTATAACTCATATGTTAATGCAGCAGGGAAGCAGCTGTGCAATACTCTATAACTCATATGCTAATACAGCAGGGAAGCAGCTGTGCAATACTCTATAACTCATATGTTAATGCAGCAGGGAAGCAGCTGTGCAATACTCTATAACTCATATGCTAATGCAGCAGGGAAGCAGCTGTGCAATACTCTATAATGCATATGTTAATGCACAGGGAAGCAGCTGTGCAATACTCTATAACTCATATGCTAATGCAGCAGGGAAGCAGCTGTGCAATACTCTATAACTCATATGCTAATGCAGCAGGGAAGCAGCTGTGCAATACTGTACAACTCATATGCTAATGCAGCAGGGAAGCAGCTGTGCAATACTGTACAACTCATATGCTAATGCAGCAGGGAAGCAGCTGTGCAGTACTCTATAGTTCATATGCTAATGCAGCAGGGAAGCAGCTGTGCAATACTCTATAACTCATATGCTAATGCAGCAGGGAAGCAGCTGTGCAATACTCTATAACTCATATGCTAATGCAGCAGGAAAGCAGCTGTGCAATACTCTATAACTCATATGCTAATGCAGCAGGGAAGCAGCTGTGCAATACTCTATAACTCAGGCTTATGCAGCAGGGAAGCAGCTGTGCAATACTCTATAACTCATATGCTAATGCATCAGGGAAGCAGCTGTGCAATACTCTATAACTCATATGCTAATGCAGCAGGGAAGCAGCTGTGCAATACTCTATAACTCATATGCTAATGCAGCAGGGAGCAGCTGTGCAATACTGTACAACTCATATGCTAATACAGCAGGGAAGCAGCTGTGCAATACTCTATAACTCATATGCTAATGCAGCAGGGAAGCAGCTGTGCAATACTCTATAACTCATATGCTAATGCAGCAGGGAAGCAGCTGTGCAATACTCTATAACTCATATGCTAATGCAGCAGGGAGCAGCTGTGCAATACTCTATAACTCATATGCTAATGCAGCAGGGAAGCGGCTGTGCAATACTCTATAACTCATATGCTAATGCAGCAGGGAAGCAGCTGTGCACTACTGTACAAGTCATATGCTAATGCAGCAGGGAAGCAGCTGTGCAATACTCTATAACTCATATGCTAATGCAACAGGGAAGCAGCTGTGCAATACTGTTTAACTCATATGCTAATGCAGCAGGGAAGCAGCTGTGCAATACTGTACAACTCATATGCTAATGCAGCAGGGAAGCAGCTGTGCAATACTCTATAACTCATATGCTAATGCAGCAGGGAAGCAGCTGTGCAATACTCTATAACTCATATGCTAATGCAGCAGGGAAGCAGCTGTGCAATACTCTATAACTCATATGGTAATGCATCAGGGAAGCAGCTGTGCAATACTCTATAACTCATATGCTAATGCAGCAGGGAAGCAGCTGTGCAATACTCTATAACTCATATGCTAATGCAGCAGGGAGCAGCTGTGCAATACTGTACAACTCATATGCTAATACAGCAGGGAAGCAGCTGTGCAATACTCTATAACTCATATGCTAATGCAGCAGGAAAGCAGCTGTGCAATACTCTATAACTCATATGCTAATGCAGCAGGGAAGCAGCTGTGCAATACTCTATAACTCATATGCTAATGCAGCAGGGAGCAGCTGTGCAATACTCTATAACTCATATGCTAATGCAGCAGGGAAGCGGCTGTGCAATACTCTATAACTCATATGCTAATACAGCAGGGAAGCAGCTGTGCAATACTCTATAACTCATATGCTAATGCAGCAGGGAAGCAGCTGTGCAATACTGTACAACTCATATGCTAATGCAGCAGGGAAGCAGCTGTGCAATACTCTATAACTCATATGCTAATGGAGCAGGGAAGCAGCTGTGCAATACTGTTTAACTCATATGCTAATGCAGCAGGGAAGCAGCTGTGCAATACTGTACAACTCATATGCTAATGCAGCAGGGAAGCAGCTGTGCAATACTCTATAACTCATATGCTAATGCAGCAGGGAAGCAGCTGTGCAAAACTGTACAACTCATATGCTAATGCAGCAGGGAAGCAGCTGTGCAATACTCTATAACTCATATGCTAATCCAGCAGGGAAGCAGCTGTGCAATACTGTTTAACTCATATGCTAATGCACGAGGGAGCAGCTGTGCAATACTCTATAACTCATATGCTAATGCAGCAGGGAAGCAGCTGTGCAATACTCTATAACTCATATGTTAATGCAGCAGGGAAGCAGCTGTGCAATACTCTATAACTCATATGTTAATGCACAGGGAAGCAGCTGTGCAATACTCTATAACTCATATGTTAATGCAGCATTGAAGCAGCTGTGCAATACACTATAACTCATATGCTAATACAGCAGGGAAGCAGCTGTGCAATACTCTATAACGCATATGTTAATGCACAGGGAAGCAGCTGTGCAATACTCTATAACTCATATGCTAATGCAGCAGGGAAGCAGCTGTGCAATACTCTATAACTCATATGCTAATGCAGCAGGGAAGCAGCTGTGCAATACTGTACAACTCATATGCTAATGCAGCAGGGAAGCAGCTGTGCAATACTGTACAACTTATATGCTAATGCAGCAGGGAAGCAGCTGTGGAATACTCTATAACTCATATGCTAATGCAGCAGGGAAGCAGCTGTGCAATACTCTATAACTCATATGCTAATGCAGCAGGGAAGCAGCTGTGCAATACTCTATAACTCATATGCTAATGCAGCAGGAAAGCAGCTGTGCAATACTCTATAACTCATATGCTAATGCAGCAGGGAAGCAGCTGTGCAATACTCTATAACTCATGCTTATGCAGCAGGGAAGCAGCTGTGCAATACTCTATAACTCATATGCTAATGCAGCAGGGAAGCAGATGTGCAATACTCTATATCTCATATGCTAATGCAGCAGGGAAGCAGCTGTGCAATACTGTTTAACTCATATGCTAATGCAGCAGGGAAGCAGCTGTGCAATACTGTACAACTCATATGCTAATGTAGCAGGGAAGCAGCTGTGCAATACTCGATAACTCATATGCTAATGCAGCAGGGAAGCAGCTGTGCAATACTGTACAACACATATGCTAATGCAGCAGGGAAGCAGCTGTGCAATACTCTATAACTCATATGCTAATCCAGCAGGGAAGCAGCTGTGCAATACTGTTTAACTCATATGCTAATGCATGAGGGAGCAGCTGTGCAATACTCTATAACTCATATGCTAATGCAGCAGGGAAGCAGCTGTGCAATACTCTATAACTCATATGCTAATCCAGCAGGGAAGCAGCTGTGCAATACTGTACAACTCATATGATAATGCAGCAGGGAAGCAGCTGTGCAATACTCTATAACTCATATGCTAATCCAGCAGGGACGCAGCTGTGCAATACTGTTTAACTCATATGCTAATGCAGCAGGGAAGTAGCTGTGCAATGCTCTATAACTCATATGTTAATGCAGCAAGGAAACAGCTGTGCAATACTCTATAACTCATATGTTAATGCAGCAGGGAAGCAGCTGTGCAATACTCTATAACTCATATGTTAATGCACAGGGAAGCAGCTGTGCAATACTCTATAACTCATATGTTAATGCAGCAGGGAAGCAGCTGTGCAATACTCTATAACTCATATGCTAATACAGCAGGGAAGCAGCTGTGCAATACTCTATAACTCATATGTTAATGCAGCAGGGAAGCAGCTGTGCAATACTCTATAACTCATATGCTAATGCAGCAGGGAAGCAGCTGTGCAATACTCTATAACGCATATGTTAATGCACAGGGAAGCAGCTGTGCAATACTCTATAACTCATATGCTAATGCAGCAGGGAAGCAGCTGTGCAATACTCTATAACTCATATGCTAATGCAGCAGGGAAGCAGCTGTGCAATACTGTACAACTCATATGCTAATGCAGCAGGGAAGCAGCTGTGCAATACTGTACAACTCATATGCTAATGCAGCAGGGAAGCAGCTGTGCAGTACTCTATAGTTCATATGCTAATGCAGCAGGGAAGCAGCTGTGCAATACTCTATAACTCATATGCTAATGCAGCAGGGAAGCAGCTGTGCAATACTCTATAACTCATATGCTAATGCAGCAGGAAAGCAGCTGTGCAATACTCTATAACTCATATGCTAATGCAGCAGGGAAGCAGCTGTGCAATACTCTATAACTCAGGCTTATGCAGCAGGGAAGCAGCTGTGCAATACTCTATAACTCATATGCTAATGCATCAGGGAAGCAGCTGTGCAATACTCTATAACTCATATGCTAATGCAGCAGGGAAGCAGCTGTGCAATACTCTATAACTCATATGCTAATGCAGCAGGGAGCAGCTGTGCAATACTGTACAACTCATATGCTAATACAGCAGGGAAGCAGCTGTGCAATACTCTATAACTCATATGCTAATGCAGCAGGGAAGCAGCTGTGCAATACTCTATAACTCATATGCTAATGCAGCAGGGAAGCAGCTGTGCAATACTCTATAACTCATATGCTAATGCAGCAGGGAGCAGCTGTGCAATACTCTATAACTCATATGCTAATGCAGCAGGGACGCGGCTGTGCAATACTCTATAACTCATATGCTAATGCAGCAGGGAAGCAGCTGTGCAATACTGTACAAGTCATATGCTAATGCAGCAGGGAAGCAGCTGTGCAATACTCTATAACTCATATGCTAATGCAACAGGGAAGCAGCTGTGCAATACTGTTTAACTCATATGCTAATGCAGCAGGGAAGCAGCTGTGCAATACTGTACAACTCATATGCTAATGCAGCAGGGAAGCAGCTGTGCAATACTCTATAACTCATATGCTAATGCAGCAGGGAAGCAGCTGTGCAATACTCTATAACTCATATGCTAATGCAGCAGGGAAGCAGCTGTGCAATACTCTATAACTCATATGGTAATGCATCAGGGAAGCAGCTGTGCAATACTCTATAACTCATATGCTAATGCAGCAGGGAAGCAGCTGTGCAATACTCTATAACTCATATGCTAATGCAGCAGGGAGCAGCTGTGCAATACTGTACAACTCATATGCTAATACAGCAGGGAAGCAGCTGTGCAATACTCTATAACTCATATGCTAATGCAGCAGGAAAGCAGCTGTGCAATACTCTATAACTCATATGCTAATGCAGCAGGGAAGCAGCTGTGCAATACTCTATAACTCATATGCTAATGCAGCAGGGAGCAGCTGTGCAATACTCTATAACTCATATGCTAATGCAGCAGGGAAGCGGCTGTGCAATACTCTATAACTCATATGCTAATACAGCAGGGAAGCAGCTGTGCAATACTCTATAACTCATATGCTAATGCAGCAGGGAAGCAGCTGTGCAATACTGTACAACTCATATGCTAATGCAGCAGGGAAGCAGCTGTGCAATACTCTATAACTCATATGCTAATGGAGCAGGGAAGCAGCTGTGCAATACTGTTTAACTCATATGCTAATGCAGCAGGGAAGCAGCTGTGCAATACTGTACAACTCATATGCTAATGCAGCAGGGAAGCAGCTGTGCAATACTCTATAACTCATATGCTAATGCAGCAGGGAAGCAGCTGTGCAAAACTGTACAACTCATATGCTAATGCAGCAGGGAAGCAGCTGTGCAATACTCTATAACTCATATGCTAATCCAGCAGGGAAGCAGCTGTGCAATACTGTTTAACTCATATGCTAATGCACGAGGGAGCAGCTGTGCAATACTCTATAACTCATATGCTAATGCAGCAGGGAAGCAGCTGTGCAATACTCTATAACTCATATGCTAATCCAGCAGGGAAGCAGCTGTGCAATACTGTACAACTCATATGCTAATGCAGCAGGGAAGCAGATGTGCAATACTCTATAACTCATATGCTAATCCAGCAGGGAAGTAGCTGTGCAATACTGTTTAACTCATATGCTAATGCAGCAGGGAAGTAGCTGTTCAATGCTCTATAACTCATATGTTAATGCAGCAGGGAAACAGCTGTGCAATACTCTATAATTCATATGTTAATGCAGCAGGGAAGCAGCTGTGCAATACTCTATAACGCATATGTTAATGCACAGGGAAGCAGCTGTGCAATACTCTATAACTCATATGCTAATGCAGCAGGGAAGCAGCTGTGCAATACTCTATAACTCATATGCTAATGCAGCAGGGAAGCAGCTGTGCAATACTGTACAACTCATATGCTAATGCAGCAGGGAAGCAGCTGTGCAATACTGTACAACTTATATGCTAATGCAGCAGGGAAGCAGCTGTGGAATACTCTATAACTCATATGCTAATGCAGCAGGGAAGCAGCTGTGCAATACTCTATAACTCATATGCTAATGCAGCAGGGAAGCAGCTGTGCAATACTCTATAACTCATATGCTAATGCAGCAGGAAAGCAGCTGTGCAATACTCTATAACTCATATGCTAATGCAGCAGGGAAGCAGCTGTGCAATACTCTATAACTCATGCTTATGCAGCAGGGAAGCAGCTGTGCAATACTCTATAACTCATATGCTAATGCAGCAGGGAAGCAGCTGTGCAATACTCTATAACTCATATGCTAATGCAGCAGGGAAGCAGCTGTGCAATACTCTTTAACTCATATGCTAATGCAGCAGGGAAGCAGCTGTGCAATACTGTACAACTCATATGCTAATGTAGCAGGGAAGCAGCTGTGCAATACTCTATAACTCATATGCTAATGCAGCAGGGAAGCAGCTGTGCAATACTGTACAACACATATGCTAATACAGCAGGGAAGCAGCTGTGCAATACTCTATAACTCATATGCTAATCCAGCAGGGAAGCAGCTGTGCAATACTGTTTAACTCATATGCTAATGCATGAGGGAGCAGCTGTGCAATACTCTATAACTCATATGCTAATGCAGCAGGGAAGCAGCTGTGCAATACTCTATAACTCATATGCTAATCCAGCAGGGAAGCAGCTGTGCAATACTGTACAACTCATATGATAATGCAGCAGGGAAGCAGCTGTGCAATACTCTATAACTCATATGCTAATCCAGCAGGGACGCAGCTGTGCAATACTGTTTAACTCATATGCTAATGCAGCAGGGAAGTAGCTGTGCAATGCTCTATAACTCATATGTTAATGCAGCAAGGAAACAGCTGTGCAATACTCTATAACTCATATGTTAATGCAGCAGGGAAGCAGCTGTGCAATACTCTATAACTCATATGTTAATGCACAGGGAAGCAGCTGTGCAATACTCTATAACTCATATGTTAATGCAGCAGGGAAGCAACTGTGCAATACTCTATAACTCATATGCTAATGCAGCAGGAAAGCAGCTGTGCAATACTCTATAACTCATATGCTAATGCAGCAGGGAAGCAGCTGTGCAATACTCTATAACTCATATGCTAATGCAGCAGGGAGCAGCTGTGCAATACTCTATAACTCATATGCTAATGCAGCAGGGAAGCGGCTGTGCAATACTCTATAACTCATATGCTAATACAGCAGGGAAGCAGCTGTGCAATACTCTATAACTCATATGCTAATGCAGCAGGGAAGCAGCTGTGCAATACTGTACAACTCATATGCTAATGCAGCAGGGAAGCAGCTGTGCAATACTCTATAACTCATATGCTAATGGAGCAGGGAAGCAGCTGTGCAATACTGTTTAACTCATATGCTAATGCAGCAGGGAAGCAGCTGTGCAATACTGTACAACTCATATGCTAATGCAGCAGGGAAGCAGCTGTGCAATACTCTATAACTCATATGCTAATGCAGCAGGGAAGCAGCTGTGCAAAACTGTACAACTCATATGCTAATGCAGCAGGGAAGCAGCTGTGCAATACTCTATAACTCATATGCTAATCCAGCAGGGAAGCAGCTGTGCAATACTGTTTAACTCATATGCTAATGCACGAGGGAGCAGCTGTGCAATACTCTATAACTCATATGCTAATGCAGCAGGGAAGCAGCTGTGCAATACTCTATAACTCATATGCTAATCCAGCAGGGAAGCAGCTGTGCAATACTGTACAACTCATATGCTAATGCAGCAGGGAAGCAGATGTGCAATACTCTATAACTCATATGCTAATCCAGCAGGGAAGTAGCTGTGCAATACTGTTTAACTCATATGCTAATGCAGCAGGGAAGTAGCTGTTCAATGCTCTATAACTCATATGTTAATGCAGCAGGGAAACAGCTGTGCAATATTCTATAATTCATATGTTAATGCAGCAGGGAAGCAGCTGTGCAATACTCTATAACGCATATGTTAATGCACAGGGAAGCAGCTGTGCAATACTCTATAACTCATATGCTAATGCAGCAGGGAAGCAGCTGTGCAATACTCTATAACTCATATGCTAATGCAGCAGGGAAGCAGCTGTGCAATACTGTACAACTCATATGCTAATGCAGCAGGGAAGCAGCTGTGCAATACTGTACAACTTATATGCTAATGCAGCAGGGAAGCAGCTGTGGAATACTCTATAACTCATATGCTAATGCAGCAGGGAAGCAGCTGTGCAATACTCTATAACTCATATGCTAATGCAGCAGGGAAGCAGCTGTGCAATACTCTATAACTCATATGCTAATGCAGCAGGAAAGCAGCTGTGCAATACTCTATAACTCATATGCTAATGCAGCAGGGAAGCAGCTGTGCAATACTCTATAACTCATGCTTATGCAGCAGGGAAGCAGCTGTGCAATACTCTATAACTCATATGCTAATGCAGCAGGGAAGCAGCTGTGCAATACTCTATAACTCATATGCTAATGCAGCAGGGAAGCAGCTGTGCAATACTCTTTAACTCATATGCTAATGCAGCAGGGAAGCAGCTGTGCAATACTGTACAACTCATATGCTAATGTAGCAGGGAAGCAGCTGTGCAATACTCTATAACTCATATGCTAATGCAGCAGGGAAGCAGCTGTGCAATACTGTACAACACATATGCTAATACAGCAGGGAAGCAGCTGTGCAATACTCTATAACTCATATGCTAATCCAGCAGGGAAGCAGCTGTGCAATACTGTTTAACTCATATGCTAATGCATGAGGGAGCAGCTGTGCAATACTCTATAACTCATATGCTAATGCAGCAGGGAAGCAGCTGTGCAATACTCTATAACTCATATGCTAATCCAGCAGGGAAGCAGCTGTGCAATACTGTACAACTCATATGATAATGCAGCAGGGAAGCAGCTGTGCAATACTCTATAACTCATATGCTAATCCAGCAGGGACGCAGCTGTGCAATACTGTTTAACTCATATGCTAATGCAGCAGGGAAGTAGCTGTGCAATGCTCTATAACTCATATGTTAATGCAGCAAGGAAACAGCTGTGCAATACTCTATAACTCATATGTTAATGCAGCAGGGAAGCAGCTGTGCAATACTCTATAACTCATATGTTAATGCACAGGGAAGCAGCTGTGCAATACTCTATAACTCATATGTTAATGCAGCAGGGAAGCAGCTGTGCAATACTCTATAACTCATATGCTAATACAGCAGGGAAGCAGCTGTGCAATACTCTATAACTCATATGTTAATGCAGCAGGGAAGCAGCTGTGCAATACTCTATAACTCATATGCTAATGCAGCAGGGAAGCAGCTGTGCAATACTCTATAACGCATATGTTAATGCACAGGGAAGCAGCTGTGCAATACTCTATAACTCATATGCTAATGCAGCAGGGAAGCAGCTGTGCAATACTCTATAACTCATATGCTAATGCAGCAGGGAAGCAGCTGTGCAATACTGTACAACTCATATGCTAATGCAGCAGGGAAGCAGCTGTGCAATACTGTACAACTCATATGCTAATGCAGCAGGGAAGCAGCTGTGCAGTACTCTATAGTTCATATGCTAATGCAGCAGGGAAGCAGCTGTGCAATACTCTATAACTCATATGCTAATGCAGCAGGGAAGCAGCTGTGCAATACTCTATAACTCATATGCTAATGCAGCAGGAAAGCAGCTGTGCAATACTCTATAACTCATATGCTAATGCAGCAGGGAAGCAGCTGTGCAATACTCTATAACTCAGGCTTATGCAGCAGGGAAGCAGCTGTGCAATACTCTATAACTCATATGCTAATGCATCAGGGAAGCAGCTGTGCAATACTCTATAACTCATATGCTAATGCAGCAGGGAAGCAGCTGTGCAATTCTCTATAACTCATATGCTAATGCAGCAGGGAGCAGCTGTGCAATACTGTACAACTCATATGCTAATACAGCAGGGAAGCAGCTGTGCAATACTCTATAACTCATATGCTAATGCAGCAGGGAAGCAGCTGTGCAATACTCTATAACTCATATGCTAATGCAGCAGGGAAGCAGCTGTGCAATACTCTATAACTCATATGCTAATGCAGCAGGGAGCAGCTGTGCAATACTCTATAACTCATATGCTAATGCAGCAGGGAAGCGGCTGTGCAATACTCTATAACTCATATGCTAATACAGCAGGGAAGCAGCTGTGCAATACTCTATAACTCATATGCTAATGCAGCAGGGAAGCAGCTGTGCAATACTGTACAACTCATATGCTAATGCAGCAGGGAAGCAGCTGTGCAATACTCTATAACTCATATGCTAATGGAGCAGGGAAGCAGCTGTGCAATACTGTTTAACTCATATGCTAATGCAGCAGGGAAGCAGCTGTGCAATACTGTACAACTCATATGCTAATGCAGCAGGGAAGCAGCTGTGCAATACTCTATAACTCATATGCTAATGCAGCAGGGAAGCAGCTGTGCAAAACTGTACAACTCATATGCTAATGCAGCAGGGAAGCAGCTGTGCAATACTCTATAACTCATATGCTAATCCAGCAGGGAAGCAGCTGTGCAATACTGTTTAACTCATATGCTAATGCACGAGGGAGCAGCTGTGCAATACTCTATAACTCATATGCTAATGCAGCAGGGAAGCAGCTGTGCAATACTCTATAACTCATATGCTAATCCAGCAGGGAAGCAGCTGTGCAATACTGTACAACTCATATGCTAATGCAGCAGGGAAGCAGATGTGCAATACTCTATAACTCATATGCTAATCCAGCAGGGAAGTAGCTGTGCAATACTGTTTAACTCATATGCTAATGCAGCAGGGAAGTAGCTGTTCAATGCTCTATAACTCATATGTTAATGCAGCAGGGAAACAGCTGTGCAATACTCTATAATTCATATGTTAATGCAGCAGGGAAGCAGCTGTGCAATACTCTATAACGCATATGTTAATGCACAGGGAAGCAGCTGTGCAATACTCTATAACTCATATGCTAATGCAGCAGGGAAGCAGCTGTGCAATACTCTATAACTCATATGCTAATGCAGCAGGGAAGCAGCTGTGCAATACTGTACAACTCATATGCTAATGCAGCAGGGAAGCAGCTGTGCAATACTGTACAACTTATATGCTAATGCAGCAGGGAAGCAGCTGTGGAATACTCTATAACTCATATGCTAATGCAGCAGGGAAGCAGCTGTGCAATACTCTATAACTCATATGCTAATGCAGCAGGGAAGCAGCTGTGCAATACTCTATAACTCATATGCTAATGCAGCAGGAAAGCAGCTGTGCAATACTCTATAACTCATATGCTAATGCAGCAGGGAAGCAGCTGTGCAATACTCTATAACTCATGCTTATGCAGCAGGGAAGCAGCTGTGCAATACTCTATAACTCATATGCTAATGCAGCAGGGAAGCAGCTGTGCAATACTCTATAACTCATATGCTAATGCAGCAGGGAAGCAGCTGTGCAATACTCTTTAACTCATATGCTAATGCAGCAGGGAAGCAGCTGTGCAATACTGTACAACTCATATGCTAATGTAGCAGGGAAGCAGCTGTGCAATACTCTATAACTCATATGCTAATGCAGCAGGGAAGCAGCTGTGCAATACTGTACAACACATATGCTAATACAGCAGGGAAGCAGCTGTGCAATACTCTATAACTCATATGCTAATCCAGCAGGGAAGCAGCTGTGCAATACTGTTTAACTCATATGCTAATGCATGAGGGAGCAGCTGTGCAATACTCTATAACTCATATGCTAATGCAGCAGGGAAGCAGCTGTGCAATACTCTATAACTCATATGCTAATCCAGCAGGGAAGCAGCTGTGCAATACTGTACAACTCATATGATAATGCAGCAGGGAAGCAGCTGTGCAATACTCTATAACTCATATGCTAATCCAGCAGGGACGCAGCTGTGCAATACTGTTTAACTCATATGCTAATGCAGCAGGGAAGTAGCTGTGCAATGCTCTATAACTCATATGTTAATGCAGCAAGGAAACAGCTGTGCAATACTCTATAACTCATATGTTAATGCAGCAGGGAAGCAGCTGTGCAATACTCTATAACTCATATGTTAATGCACAGGGAAGCAGCTGTGCAATACTCTATAACTCATATGTTAATGCAGCAGGGAAGCAGCTGTGCAATACTCTATAACTCATATGCTAATACAGCAGGGAAGCAGCTGTGCAATACTCTATAACTCATATGTTAATGCAGCAGGGAAGCAGCTGTGCAATACTCTATAACTCATATGCTAATGCAGCAGGGAAGCAGCTGTGCAATACTCTATAACGCATATGTTAATGCACAGGGAAGCAGCTGTGCAATACTCTATAACTCATATGCTAATGCAGCAGGGAAGCAGCTGTGCAATACTCTATAACTCATATGCTAATGCAGCAGGGAAGCAGCTGTGCAATACTGTACAACTCATATGCTAATGCAGCAGGGAAGCAGCTGTGCAATACTGTACAACTCATATGCTAATGCAGCAGGGAAGCAGCTGTGCAGTACTCTATAGTTCATATGCTAATGCAGCAGGGAAGCAGCTGTGCAATACTCTATAACTCATATGCTAATGCAGCAGGGAAGCAGCTGTGCAATACTCTATAACTCATATGCTAATGCAGCAGGAAAGCAGCTGTGCAATACTCTATAACTCATATGCTAATGCAGCAGGGAAGCAGCTGTGCAATACTCTATAACTCAGGCTTATGCAGCAGGGAAGCAGCTGTGCAATACTCTATAACTCATATGCTAATGCATCAGGGAAGCAGCTGTGCAATACTCTATAACTCATATGCTAATGCAGCAGGGAAGCAGCTGTGCAATACTCTATAACTCATATGCTAATGCAGCAGGGAGCAGCTGTGCAATACTGTACAACTCATATGCTAATACAGCAGGGAAGCAGCTGTGCAATACTCTATAACTCATATGCTAATGCAGCAGGGAAGCAGCTGTGCAATACTCTATAACTCATATGCTAATGCAGCAGGGAAGCAGCTGTGCAATACTCTATAACTCATATGCTAATGCAGCAGGGAGCAGCTGTGCAATACTCTATAACTCATATGCTAATGCAGCAGGGAAGCGGCTGTGCAATACTCTATAACTCATATGCTAATGCAGCAGGGAAGCAGCTGTGCAATACTGTACAAGTCATATGCTAATGCAGCAGGGAATCAGCTGTGCAATACTCTATAACTCATATGCTAATGCAGCAGGGAAGCAGCTGTGCAATACTGTTTAACTCATATGCTAATGCAGCAGGGAAGCAGCTGTGCAATACTGTACAACTCATATGCTAATGCAGCAGGGAAGCAGCTGTGCAATACTCTATAACTCATATGCTAATGCAGCAGGGAAGCAGCTGTGCAATACTCTATAACTCATATGCTAATGCAGCAGGGAAGCAGCTGTGCAATACTCTATAACTCATATGCTAATGCATCAGGGAAGCAGCTGTGCAATACTCTATAACTCATATGCTAATGCAGCAGGGAAGCAGCTGTGCAATACTCTATAACTCATATGCTAATGCAGCAGGGAGCAGCTGTGCAATACTGTACAACTCATATGCTAATACAGCAGGGAAGCAGCTGTGCAATACTCTATAACTCATATGCTAATGCAGCAGGGAAGCAGCTGTGCAATACTCTATAACTCATATGCTAATGCAGCAGGGAAGCAGCTGTGCAATACTCTATAACTCATATGCTAATGCAGCAGGGAGCAGCTGTGCAATACTCTATAACTCATATGCTAATGCAGCAGGGAAGCGGCTGTGCAATACTCTATAACTCATATGCTAATACAGCAGGGAAGC
Organism: Taudactylus pleione; assembly: GCA_031769625.1. Lineage (NCBI taxonomy): Eukaryota > Metazoa > Chordata > Amphibia > Anura > Myobatrachidae > Taudactylus > Taudactylus pleione. The sequence goes on from JAUIMM010000015.1 coordinate 4,696,873, forward strand.
AGCTGTGCAATACTCTATAACTCATATGCTAATGCAGCAGGGAAGCAGCTGTGCAATACTGTACAACTCATATGCTAATGCAGCAGGGAAGCAGCTGTGCAATACTCTATAACTCATATGCTAATGCAGCAGGGAAGCAGCTGTGCAATACTGTTTAACTCATATGCTAATGCAGCAGGGAAGCAGCTGTGCAATACTGTACAACTCATATGCTAATGCAGCAGGGAAGCAGCTGTGCAATACTCTATAACTCATATGCTAATGCAGCAGGGAAGCAGCTGTGCAAAACTGTACAACTCATATGCTAATGCAGCAGGGAAGCAGCTGTGCAATACTCTATAACTCATATGCTAATCCAGCAGGGAAGCAGCTGTGCAATACTGTTTAACTCATATGCTAATGCACGAGGGAGCAGCTGTGCAATACTCTATAACTCATATGCTAATGCAGCAGGGAAGCAGCTGTGCAATACTCTATAACTCATATGCTAATCCAGCAGGGAAGCAGCTGTGCAATACTGTACAACTCATATGCTAATGCAGCAGGGAACCAGATGTGCAATACTCTATAACTCATATGCTAATCCAGCAGGGAAGCAGCTGTGCAATACTGTTTAACTCATATGCTAATGCAGCAGGGAAGTAGCTGTTCAATGCTCTATAACTCATATGTTAATGCAGCAGGGAAACAGCTGTGCAATACTCTATAATTCATATGTTAATGCAGCAGGGAAGCAGCTGTGCAATACTCTATAACTCATATGTTAATGCACAGGGAAGCAGCTGTGCAATACTCTATAACTCATATGTTAATGCAGCAGGGAAACAGCTGTGCAATACTCTATAACTCATATGCTAATACAGCAGGGAAGCAGCTGTGCAATACTCTATAACTCATATGCTAATACAGCAGGGAAGCAGCTGTGCAATACTGTACAACTCATATGCTAATGCAGCAGGGAAGCAGCTGTGCAATACTGTACAACTCATATGCTAATGCAGCAGGGAAGCAGCTGTGCAATACTGTTTAACTCATATGCTAATACAGCAGGGAAGCAGCTGTGCAATACTCTATAACTCATATGCTAATGCAGCAGGGAAGCAGCTGTGCAATACTCTATAACTCATGCTTATGCAGCAGGGAAGCAGCTGTGCAATACTCTATAACTCATATGCTAATGCAGCAGGGAAGCAGCTGTGCAATACTCTATAACTCATATGCTAATGCAGCAGGGAAGCAGCTGTGCAATTCTGTTTAACTCATATGCTAATGCAGCAGAGAAGCAGCTGTGCAATACTGTACAACTCATATGCTAATGCAGCAGGGAAGCAGCTGTGCAATACTCTATAACTCATATGCTAATGCAGCAGGGAAGCAGCTGTGCAATACTGTACAACTCATATGCTAATGCAGCAGGGAAGCAGCTGTGCAATACTCTATAACTCATATGCTAATCCGGCAGGGAAGCAGCTGTGCAATACTGTTTAACTCATATGCTAATGCACGAGGGAGCAGCTGTGCAATACTCTATAACTCATATGCTAATGCAGCAGGGAAGCAGCTGTGCAATACTCTATAACTCATATGCTAATCCAGCAGGGAAGCAGCTGTGCAATACTGTACAACTCATATGCTAATGCAGCAGGGAAGCAGCTGTGCAATACTCTATAACTCATATGCTAATCCAGCAGGGAAGCAGCTGTGCAATACTGTTTAACTCATATGCTAATGCAGCAGGGAAGTAGCTGTGCAATGCTCTATAACTCATATGTTAATGCAGCAGGGAAGCAGATGTGCAATACTCTATAACTCATATGTTAATGCACAGGGAAGCAGCTGTGCAATACTCTATAACTCATATGTTAATGCAGCAGGGAAGCAGCTGTGCAATACTCTATAACTCATATGCTAATACAGCAGGGAAGCAGCTGTGCAATACTCTATAACTCATATGTTAATGCAGCAGGGAAGCAGCTGTGCAATACTCTATAACTCATATGCTAATGCAGCAGGGAAGCAGCTGTGCAATACTCTATAACGCATATGTTAATGCACAGGGAAGCAGCTGTGCAATACTCTATAACTCATATGCTAATGCCGCAGGGAAGCAGCTGTGCAATACTCTATAACTCATATGCTAATGCACGAGGGAGCAGCTGTGCAATACTCTATAACTCATATGCTAATGCAGCAGGGAAGCAGCTGTGCAATACTCTATAACTCATATGTTAATGCAGCAGGGAAACAGCTGTGCAATACTGTTTAACTCATATGCTAATGCAGCAGGGAAGTATCTGTGCAATGCTCTATAACTCATATGTTAATGCAGCAGGGAAACAGCTGTGCAATACTCTATAACTCATATGTTAATGCAGCAGGGAAGCAGCTGTGCAATACTCTATAACTCATATGTTAATGCACAGGGAAGCAGCTGTGCAATACTCTATAACTCATGCTAATGCAGCAGGGAAGCAGCTGTGCAATTCTGTTTAACTCATATGCTAATGCAGCAGAGAAGCAGCTGTGCAATACTGTACAACTCATATGCTAATGCAGCAGGGAAGCAGCTGTGCAATACTCTATAACGCATATGTTAATGCACAGGGAAGCAGCTGTGCAATACTCTATAACTCATATGCTAATGTAGCAGGGAAGCAGCTGTGCAATACTCTATAACTCATATGCTAATGCAGCAGGGAAGCAGCTGTGCAATACTGTACAACTCATATGTTAATGCAGCAGGGAGCAGCTGTGCAATACTGTACAACTCATATGCTAATGCAGCAGGGAAGCAGCTGTGCAATACTCTATAACTCATATGCTAATGCAGCAGGGAAGCAGCTGTGCAATACTCTATAACTCATGCTAATGCAGCAGGGAAGCAGCTGTGCAATACTCTATAACTCATATGCTAATGCAGCAGGAAAGCAGCTGTGCAATACTCTATAACTCATATGCTAATGCAGCAGGGAAGCAGCTGTGCAATACTCTATAACTCATGCTTATGCAGCAGGGAAGCAGCTGTGCAATACTCTATAACTCATATGCTAATGCAGCAGGGAAGCAGCTGTGCAATACTCTATAACTCATATGCTAATGCAGCAGGGAAGCAGCTGTGCAATACTGTTTAACTCATATGCTAATGCAGCAGGGAAGCAGCTGTGCAATACTGTACAACTCATATACTAATGCAGCAGGGAAGCAGCTGTGCAATACTCTATAACTCATATGCTAATGCAGCAGGGAAGCAGCTGTGCAATACTGTACAACTCATATGCTAATGCAGCAGGGAAGCAGCTGTGCAATACTCTATAACTCATATGCTAATCCAGCAGGGAAGCAGCTGTGCAATACTGTTTAACTCATATGCTAATGCACGAGGGAGCAGCTGTGCAATACTCTATAACTCATATGCTAATGCAGCAGGGAAGCAGCTGTGCAATACTCTATAACTCATATGCTAATCCAGCAGGGAAGCAGCTGTGCAATACTGTACAACTCATAAGCTAATGCAGCAGGGAAGCAGCTGTGCAATACTCTACAACTGATATGTTAATGCACAGGGAAGCAGCTGTGCAATACTCTATAACTCATATGTTAATGCAGCAGGGAAGCAGCTGTGCAATACTCTATAACTGATATGTTAATGCACAGGGAAGCAGCTGTGCAATACTCTATAACTCATATGTTAATGCAGCAGGGAAGCAGCTGTGCAATACTCTATAACTCATATGCTAATACAGCAGGGAAGCAGCTGTGCAATACTCTATAACTCATATGTTAATGCAGCAGGGAAGCAGCTGTGCAATACTCTATAACTCATATGCTAATGCAGCAGGGAAGCAGCTGTGCAATACTCTATAATGCATATGTTAATGCACAGGGAAGCAGCTGTGCTATACTGTATAACTCATATGCTAATGCAGCAGGGAAGCAGCTGTGCAATACTCTATAACTCATATGCTAATGCAGCAGGGAAGCAGCTGTGCAATACTGTACAACGCATATGCTAATGCAGCAGGGAAGCAGCTGTGCAATACTCTATAATGCATATGTTAATGCACAGGGAAGCAGCTGTGCTATACTGTATAACTCATATGCTAATGCAGCAGGGAAGCAGCTGTGCAATACTCTATAACTCATATGCTAATGCAGCAGGGAAGCAGCTGTGCAAAACTGTACAACTCATATGCTAATGCAGCAGGGAAGCAGCTGTGCAATACTCTATAACTCATATGCTAATGCAGCAGGGAAGCAGCTGTGCAATACTCTATAACTCTTATGCTAATGCAGCAGGGAAGCAGCTGTGCAATACTCTATAACTCATATGCTAATGCAGCAGGAAAGCAGCTGTGCAATACTCTATAACTCATATGCTAATGCAGCAGGGAAGCAGCTGTGCAATACTCTATAACTCATGCTTATGCAGCAGGGAAGCAGCTGTGCAATACTCTATAACTCATATGCTAATGCAGCAGGGAAGCAGCTGTGCAATACTCTATAACTCATATGCTAATGCAGCAGGGAAGCAGCTGTGCAATACTGTTTAACTCATATGCTAATGCAGCAGGGAAGCAGCTGTGCAATACTGTACAACTCATATGCTAATGCAGCAGGGAAGCAGCTGTGCAATACTCTATAACTCATATGCTAATGCAGCAGGGAAGCAGCTGTGCAATACTGTACAACTCATATGCTAATGCAGCAGGGAAGCAGCTGTGCAATACTGTATAACTCATATGCTAATGCACGAGGGAGCAGCTGTGCAATACTCTATAACTCATATGCTAATGCAGCAGGGAAGCAGCTGTGCAATACTCTATAACTCATATGGTAATCCAGCAGGGAAGCAGCTGTGCAATACTGTACAACTCATATGCTAATGCAGCAGGGAAGCAGCTGTGCAATACTCTATAACTCATAAGCTAATCCAGCAGGGAAGCAGCTGTGCAATACTGTTTAACTCATATGCTAATGCAGCAGGGAAGTAGCTGTGCAATGCTCTATAACTCATATGTTAATGCAGCAGGGAAACAGCTGTGAAATACTCTATAACTCATATGTTAATGCAGCAGGGAAGCAGCTGTGCAATACTCTATAACTCATATGCTAATACAGCAGGGAAGCAGCTGTGCAATACTCTATAACTCATATGTTAATGCAGCAGGGAAGCAGCTGTGCAATACTCTATAACTCATATGCTAATGCAGCAGGGAAGCAGCTGTGCAATACTCTATAATGCATATGTTAATGCACAGGGAAGCAGCTGTGCAATACTCTATAACTCATATGCTAATGCAGCAGGGAAGCAGCTGTGCAATACTCTATAACTCATATGCTAATGCAGCAGGGAAGCAGCTGTGCAATACTGTACAACTCATATGCTAATGCAGCAGGGAAGCAGCTGTGCAATACTGTACAACTCATATGCTAATGCAGCAGGGAAGCAGCTGTGCAATACTCTATAACTCATATGCTAATGCAGCAGGGAAGCAGCTGTGCAATACTCTATAAGTCATATGCTAATGCAGCAGGGATGCAGCTGTGCAATACTCTATAACTCATATGCTAATGTAGCAGGAAAGCAGCTGTGCAATACTCTATAACTCATATGCTAATGCAGCAGGGAAGCAGCTGTGCAATACTCTATAACTCATGCTTATGCAGCAGGGAAGCAGCTGTGCAATACTCTATAACTCATATGCTAATGTATCAGGGAAGCAGCTGTGCAATACTGTACAACTCATATGCTAATGCAGCAGGGAAGCAGCTGTGCAATACTGTACAACTCATATGCTAATGCAGCAGGGAAGCAGCTGTGCAATACTCTATAACTCATATGCTAATGCAGCAGGGAAGCAGCTGTGCAATACTCTATAACTCATGCTAATGCAGCAGGGAAGCAGCTGTGCAATACTCTATAACTCATATGCTAATGCAGCAGGAAAGCAGCTGTGCAATACTCTATAACTCATATGCTAATGCAGCAGGGAAGCAGCTGTGCAATACTCTATAACTCATGCTTATGCAGCAGGGAAGCAGCTGTGCTATACTCTATAACTCATATGCTAATGCAGCAGGGAAGCAGCTGTGCAATACTCTATAACTCATATGCTAATGCAGCAGGGAAGCAGCTGTGCAATACTGTTTAACTCATATGCTAATGCAGCAGGGAAGCAGCTGTGCAATACTGTACAACTCATATGCTAATGCAACAGGGAAGCAGCTGTGCAATACTCTATAACTCATATGCTAATGCAGCAGGGAAGCAGCTGTGCAATACTGTACAACTCATATGCTAATGCAGCAGGGAAGCAGCTGTGCAATACTCTATAACTCATATGCTAATCCAGCAGGGAAGCAGCTGTGCAATACTGTTTAACTCATATGCTAATGCACGAGGGAGCAGCTGTGCAATACTCTATAACTCATATGCTAATGCAGCAGGGAAGCAGCTGTGCAATACTCTATAACTCATATGCTAATCCAGCAGGGAAGCAGCTGTGCAATACTGTACAACTCATATGCTAATGCAGCAAGGAAGCAGCTGTGCAATACTCTATAACTGATATGTTAATGCACAGGGAAGCAGCTGTGCAATACTCTATAACTCATATGTTAATGCAGCAGGGAAGCAGCTGTGCAATACTCTATAACTGATATGTTAATGCACAGGGAAGCAGCTGTGCAATACTCTATAACTCATATGTTAATGCAGCAGGGAAGCAGCTGTGCAATACTCTATAACTCATATGCTAATACAGCAGGGAAGCAGCTGTGCAATACTCTATAACTCATATGTTAATGCAGCAGGGAAGCAGCTGTGCAATACTCTATAACTCATATGCTAATGCAGCAGGGAAGCAGCTGTGCAATACTCTATAACGCATATGTTAATGCACAGGGAAGCAGCTGTGCAATACTCTATAACTCATATGCTAAAGCAGCAGGGAAGCAGCTGTGCAATACTCTATAACTCATATGCTAATGCAGCAGGGAAGCAGCTGTGCAATACTGTACAACTCATATGCTAATGCAGCAGGGAAGCAGCTGTGCAATACTGTACAACTCATATGCTAATGCAGCAGGGAAGCAGCTGTGCAATACTCTATAACTCATATGCTAATGCAGCAGGGAAGCAGCTGTGCAATACTCTATAACTCATATGCTAATGCAGCAGGGAAGCAGCTGTGCAATACTCTATAACTCATATGCTAATGCAGCAGGAAAGCAGCTGTGCAATACTCTATAACTCATATGCTAATGCAGCAGGGAAGCAGCTGTGCAATACTCTATAACTCATGCTTATGCAGCAGGGAAGCAGCTGTGCAGTACTCTATAACTCATATGCTAATGCAGCAGGGAAGCAGCTGTGCAATACTCTATAACTCATAAGCTAATGCAGCAGGGAAGCAGCTGTGCAATACTGTTTAACTCATATGCTAATGCAGCAGGGAAGCAGCTGTGCAATACTGTACAACTCATATGCTAATGCAGCAGGGAAGCAGCTGTGCAATACTCTATAACTCATATGCTAATGCAGCAGGGAAGCAGCTGTGCAATACTGTACAACTCTTATGCTAATGCAGCAGGGAAGCAGCTGTGCAATACTGTATAACTCATATGCTAATGCACGAGGGAGCAGCTGTGCAATACTCTATAACTCATATGCTAATGCAGCAGGGAAGCAGCTGTGCAATACTCTATAACTCATATGCTAATCCAGCAGGGAAGCAGCTGTGCAATACTGTACAACTCATATGCTAATGCAGCAGGGAAGCAGCTGTGCAATACTCTATAACTCATAAGCTAATCCAGCAGGGAAGCAGCTGTGCAATACTGTTTAACTCATATGCTAATGCAGCAGTGAAGTAGCTGTGCAATGCTCTATAACTCATATGTTAATGCAGCAGGGAAACAGCTGTGAAATACTCTATAACTCATATGTTAATGCAGCAGGGAAGCAGCTGTGCAATACTCTATAACTCATATGCTAATACAGCAGGGAAGCAGCTGTGCAATACTCTATAACTCATATGTTAATGCAGCAGGGAAGCAGCTGTGCAATACTCTATAACTCATATGCTAATGCAGCAGGGAAGCAGCTGTGCAATACTCTATAACGCATATGTTAATGCACAGGGAAGCAGCTGTGCAATACTCTATAACTCATATGCTAATGCAGCAGGGAAGCAGCTGTGCAATACTCTATAACTCATATGCTAATGCAGCAGGGAAGCAGCTGTGCAATACTGTACAACTCATATGCTAATGCAGCAGGGAAGCAGCTGTGCAATACTGTACAACTCATATGCTAATGCAGCAGGGAAGCAGCTGTGCAATACTCTATAACTCATATGCTAATGCAGCAGGGAAGCAGCTGTGCAATACTCTATAACTCATATGCTAATGCAGGAGGGAAGCAGCTGTGCAATACTCTATAACTCATATGCTAATGCAGCAGGGAAGCAGCTGTGCAATACTCTATAACTCATATGCTAATGCAGCAGGGAAGCAGCTGTGCAATACTCTTTAACTCATATGCTAATGCAGCAGGGAGCAGCTGTGCAATACTGTACAACTCATATGCTAATGCAGCAGGGAGCAGCTGTGCAATACTCTATAACTCATATGCTAATGCAGCAGGGAAGCGGCTGTGCAATACTCTATAACTCATATGCTAATACAGCAGGGAAGCAGCTGTGCAATACTCTATAACTCATATGCTAATGCAGCAGGGAAGCAACTGTGCAATACTGTAAAACTCATATGCTAATGCAGCAGGGAAGCAGTTGTGCAATACTGTTCAGCTCATATGCTAATGCAGCAGGAGGTGTTTGGTGTAAATAGACACCTCCTGACTGCATCGCAGATCTGAGTGCTGTGTCCTAAGAGGCAGCATTGGATCTTCTGTGACCATTGGCAATCTAGCCATATGGCCAAATGTGCCATGCCTTTAAATCTGTGAATTAACCACACCTTGTGATTTTTCTTAAAATTTGCTACTTTAATGTGATACTTAATTCAAATACTTTTGCAGGAAAAAAAAATTGGGATCTATCTAATTGCTACTCTTCGTGTTGCATCTTAGCTGTGCTGGCATCTCGTGCCAAATGAAGCAAAAAAGTAAAGGTGTATGAGGACACATCTGTATAACCACATATGATGCGCTAATAAGTCACAAAATGCAATTATTGTAATAATCCATCACCCTTGCCTGGAGGGTACACTGGGCCTGATTCAGGTTGGATATCAAGGCTGCGGACGCACAGAACCAGTCAATGTTTGTGTTCTACGCATGCGTATGCATCGCAGTGCACGTGCGCGAGCCGGCCACAGTGATTGGGTATGCAAACGCAGTGGATAAGCAGTGTAACACAGAAATAATTGATAGCAAGTTCCGTTTGGGAGGGGGTGGTCTAAGGAACGCAGGCATTTCTGTGCGTTTGAATGCCATTACAGGGGCGTGCATAATTAGCCCCAGCGACGGCATACGCAGCCTGAGCTCTGCATGACGACAGGAAGCTTCGTATGTATGGGTCCGATGTTACCAATGTTTTTGCTGACTTGCAGATGTATGTAATGGGAAGTGGGAGGCTTTATAGGCTGGGGGTGTCTGGTATGGCATTCATTTGGATATTTTTGCTACATGCGGGTGCGTGCAATTGCAGACTTGCAATCTATGCTGAATCAGGCCCACTGTCCACACTTTACAGCGCTGTCCAAAATCTAATGCAGCTCAACAGCCTATACCACCTGTTTTTCATATATAGTAACATGGTCCTCTAGTCATAAGTCACAATTTGCTGATCCTTTAAGGGCTGTGCTCCATCCTGGGAATAAGGGAAATAAGTAAATATGCCTCCTATTAAATAAGTATAAAAATGATATATGCTTACATTGTGGGCTTAATTCACAGTTGCACGCAAATCCGTGTGCTTACAGATCTTTAACATGAAGCATGTGTCTGGGCCTATATTAGTGCAAATATGTCACTGAGTGTATGTTACTGGGCAGCGTTTGCACGTATGATAAGTGTTCTATAGGCATGTCATTGGTGTGTTGACGGAATTCTAGGCTAATCAGCGGTGAGTGTATACAGAGATCCAGTTGAGTAGGGCTGGAACAAATGATGATGAATGTTTGGGGAAGTGGAGTTGCATAGATGCCTTTATTTAAAAAAAATACAGGTGGAAATCTGAATCTATTTCTGCCGCTGCAATTGCAACTGAATACGAGGAGAAAAAAAGGGTAAATAATTTTGGGGTATGTATAAGTTATATAAATAGAGGTAAGGATGGATCTGACTAGCGGGGGCCTAAACTGGTATCTTGCCTATGGCTCATGGCATCTCATTCTGGATCTGGACACAGGTGCATTGGGCATCATCATTTTGCATATCATGTCAAATTTGTTGCACTGTGTATGCACCAGTATACTGAGCTGCACTTGTTTCCCACTTGAACAAGCAAGTGCAGTATAGTAAGGGCACTGAGTTGCACGTCAGCCACGCCCTATGAGTTACATACATATTGAGCATTAGAGATTGAGTAACGTTTAACTTGTATTTTTGTAAGCTTGCTTTTGTGACTATGAAGTAGAAGTAATTATTAATTTGTTTATCAATTACATAGGTCTAAGCGTATTGCAACTCTCAATACAGTATGGATGGATGCATGTAACCTGCATTTGGGCATATCTGCGTGGGTGAAAGTTTATGTTAAAATCAGATAACTCACATAGGGCATATGGCATTATTATTATTACATGTTTATATTGCATATTAATAATAAATAAAAGGACCACATGACATGTTAATAATCAATATTCATAATTATTGTTAATAACTGCAATATGTGTTCCTTATACTATGTCACACCACTGGGAATAGAAGCATACCACAGATGTTATTATAAACTCAATACATCTCTACTCTTCCTTTGATAACTTGTAGCTTACTCACATGCTTTTCACAATCTCCCTGTTGCCACTTACACCTGTCTCAGTACAAAGATGTATCGCTTAAATAGAATAAAATAGAGTCCCTATATCAATACAGATATATTTCATATATCATAAATAATAACACAATCTTAAGCCTAGTACACATACAATATAAAATAGCTCAAGATAGAAGATACAATACAAATCAAAAAGCCACTTGCAGACAATAATTTCCAGTTTAACACTAATATCTGTACCTGTTTTATATAGTATGAACCTCAATTAGACTAGTTGCCTTCCCTAGCTTACACATGGATAGGTGGTATGGTGAAGGGCAAATGTAAGTTGAGTACAGTAAGGGCATGTACACATAGAATGTTCCATTAAGATGTGATCTAATTAGTCACATGCATCTCAAAATAACTTTTGAAGGCATATTGTTGTTGGTAACGGAAAGCTGATAATGATAACACCAGTCACTGTCTAGCAGCTTCTGATTGGCTGTTTGTTTATTGACCTCTACAAATGATAATACTTCATTTATTAGCAATGCAGCAATATGATGCCATGTGTCAGCCTTCTGTTTCTCTTTCTCATTTTCATTTGTACTACAGCAGGGAAGGAGATTCCCTGTGGATTATAAAGAACTAAACAACGGATGTGGCCTTGATTGGATTCAATTACATTTTATATGGAAATATTCAACTTTCACATTTATTATTAACACTGTCAAGACCCTATTTGGGACGTAAAATTGTATCAAACTCTAAATCAGGTCCAATGTGAATGCTGATAGGTATGTAGTCAGTTCACTTCTCTTACTCTTGTTCTTATTTTTATGTTACCTCATCCACAAGTCCGGGGTGAGATCAGGACATAAGGAGGTGAGTTGTGGGGCTGTTAGTTGCATTTTTGCGCAGTTAGCGCAGCAACTTGCACCCCTTGAATTTAATTGAAATACTATTTTTCCTTCTGTTACTAATTCCTCTGTGTATACAAGCTGTCATTTCACTAGCCTTCACCTTTGCTTTACAGTCATCCTAGAAAACTTTCCTCTTCAGCAGATGATATGTCAGTGCCATTACTATGTCAGGTTGCGGCCTAGGATCGCCCGTTACTTACCTCAGTGCCGGCTTCCCCTGACCTCTCGAGCGGTCAGACGCCAGGTGCGGCGGTGAGTGATGCGCTGAGGATTATACCTGGGGTCTGCTAGGACATCCATGTGCTGCAGCCATGACAGTCTACATCACCTAATTAGCCATTTACCCAACGGTAGCATTGGTTGCTGTCAGCTGACTATCCTCCAATGGACAGCTACCTTAGGGTATTTAGCTGGACTCCGGACAACAGGAAGTTGGCTGTACAATGTTGTTACTACCAGTGTATACTAGCTGTTGCAGCATTCCAGGTTCCAAGCTCCTTTCTTCCAGCGATACTCTCCTAGTGTTTACTTACAGTGTGGGTGTGTACTCAGTACGTTATCGAGTTCTATCTCCTAGTGTCATCGTCCTGTGCCAGTTCTGCGTCTGGGTCCACAGTGTATGTACTCAGTACGTCATCCGAGTACAATCTCCTAGTGCCATCCTCCTGTGCTAGTTCTGCGTCTGGGAGCACAGTGTATGTACTCAGTACACTATCTAAGTACAATCTCCTAGTACCATTCTCCTGTGCCAGTTCTGCATCTGAAGTTACAGTGTGTGTACTTTGTACATCATCCAAGTACAATCTCCTAGTGCCATTCTCCTGTGCCAGCCTGCGTCTGGATCAACAGGGTGTGTGTCCAGTACATCACCTAAGTGCAAAACTTCCAGTATCATGCTCCTGTGCTTTCCCTGTGATAGTGTTCTTCCATTTCCCACTTGTGCTGGATATCTGTCCAAAGTGCCACAACCTGCTTGCTGGGTGCAGCTTAAACCCAAATCCCGCTTGGAGGGGTCACTGGTGAACACCTCCCATTAAGTTAGATTCTGCACCTTTGGTCAGGTCTTGCCAACATTCAGTACTTATGGATGAGGAAGGCATATATCCAGGCCCATCACCTCTGATCCCTTTTTAAACCTGGGTCTACGTCTTCCAATCCCTCTACAGAGGACCACCATAGCCCGAACGTGACATACTATTACAACAGTATATTTAGCCCTTGGGGTTTAAAACTTAAATTAATAATTTTGCTTTTTTTTTCACATTAGACTAATTACCACAGTCTTGAGCATTGCAAAGATATTTATTTGGGATGTAGTTAGGAAGCCGACGGTCTAACCCTGGCAAAGTACTAATGACAGGTGTCAAGACCGACGCCCGGGATACCGAACAAAGGTAAGCCACGGGGGGGGGGAAGGGTTAGGTTTTAGGGCTACCGTGGGGACGTAGGATTAGGCACCCCCCCTGGGGGGAGGTTAGGGTCAGGCACTTCCCCAGGAGACTTAGGTTTAGGCGCGGGGATGGTGGGGTAAGGTTTAGGCACTTAGAGGGGGGTTAGGGTTAGGCACTTGACCAACTCTAGAAACCTGGAGGGTTCTCTAAAATGGAATTAAAACATTGTAAATACACTTTTCTAGTTATAATTGTGCATGGCAACTCCCCCTACATACCCTACAAACAGCAGATAATTAATTGCAACACTTCTGGTCTCTCCACTGAATAACTTGGCCTGGACTAAAATTTTCTTTCGGCTGGTACTGGACTCATTCTTTTTGTTGGGCTTGTGTCGAATTAGCTCTTTTCATCTGAGCTGATATGTCGGTTAGTCTTTTGGACCTGGATTCCTTCTGCTTCTTTAGATGCTTGTACAGGATTTTAAAATTTTAGCTTTTTCTCTGTCAGGGACAGACTACCTCTGGGACTTGCAATTACATCAGATAGTCTGACAGCTAGCTATAGCAATTTTGTATCTCTCCCTAATAGATTGGCAACTTTGGTGACTAAACTTGCAGCTTGGTCTGTGAGGGTTGCAGCTACATTGCAGCTTGTAGCACTGCATAGTGTGCAGGCAGGGGCGCCGAGAGGGGTGGGGGGAGTGGGTACAAATTACACGGGCCCAGCCTTGCTGGAGGGGCCCATTGGGGGCCCGCCCCCCTCTCTTCTACATCACAGCAGCCTAGCACACGCTGCTGTGTGCTGGGCTGCAGTGGGAGACTGCTTGCAGCTGCTAAGCAGTAGCTGGAGCAGTATCCTATGCCTATGGTGGAGTGATCACGCTGATTGCGCCCCCCATTGTCTGTGCGCCGGGCTGAGGGGCTGCTAAAATGTTTTTTTCTCTGTGTTTTTTTCCTAAGGGGGAGTGGCCACACCTCCTGCGATTAGGCCATGCTCCCTGTCACCTGGACCCGGCGCGGCTCTTGGCAGCCCTGTGTGCAGGAACCACTTCTCATCTCCTACAATGTTTTGCAACCTTTCTGTTGTAATGCCTTGGTCTAGGATTCTCAAGCACACTTTTGCTTCCTCCTCTCCAGCAGGCTCAACACCGTTGCAAGCATTTGACAAACTGCTACTATTACTCTTTAAGGTCTAGCAGATGATCTGGTAATCTCTGTGCCTAACACTTCCTTCAGTGTTTCTCCTTCTCTTTACCCTGCTCTAGCACCAACAATAATGTAGTGCTCAAACATCACATTCTAAAATATTGATCACGCTGAGAACTAGGGTCGGAAGAACACAGTAATCACAGCAGGTGGGCTCCAAACTACTGAGGTATCCCGCAAGCCTAAACTGAATTTTTCTTTTCAGCAGGAGGTTGACTGGTGCCTTGGCATATGCATTGTATATAGCTGAGTAGGGCACCACATAGTGGAGGGCGCCTCAGCTGCGTTCATGCGGGCCGCAGGCAGACTGTGTCTCTGTGACACAGCTGCACCACGCGTGTACAGCTGACTGGACGGAGTTCGATCAGCACTAGACAGTGACAAACACACAGTCGCCGGTGCCGGCAACTGTGTGTTTTAATCAGCAGCCAATGAGAGTATGTGTTTCATCTCATGCCTTAGTCATTCATGTTATTTATTTTTATTTTCATTTACATTTACTTCTATTTGAATATCATTAACAATAAATTATTCTATATTCTTCCTTTTTTGCTTTGTGTGGGGTTGCAATATCTCCCCTTTTTCTATTTACTGCTGCAGTTACAGTTTTTATAACAGTGTATATTTAAGCGCTTAGGTTTTTTTCTCCCACTGTGGTGATAAGGTCAGAATTTTCAGGGGAGATGGATGCAAGGTCTAGATGTACCTCCCCTAGCTCATCTAGCCCTTGCCTTTTCCAGACTTTCCTGGACAAAGCTGAGCCAAATGTCCTTTACCACCAAAGTAGAGGCAAAGACCCAACGAATGTCTCCTACATTTCTCTTTGGCCGGAAGATGAAATGCTCCCAGTTGTATTGGTTCTTTAGGTTCAGATGAAGCCATCCATACCGCAGAATGCGGAGGCAGAGAAGGTAGATCTTTTCTACTCTGCGCTCCCGGAGTCACCGGTCAATACGAATGGCCAAACTCATGAGGTCATCTAAGGAATCCGGAGTAGGATGTTGGACTAGGATATCCTTTATTTGATCAAACAGTCCCCAACGAAACTGGCTCTTCGTAAGGCCGGGTCATTCCAACCCATATCAATGGCCCATTTCAGGAATTCTGTACAATAGTCCTCATCTGCTCTGTTCTCCTGTTTTAAGCACCTGAGACTCGCCTACGCAATAGCCGCTTTATCAGGGTCATCTAAAAGTAGACCCAATGCGGCAAAAAAACAGTCCACAGTCTGTAATGCCATACTAGTGGAGGGAAGACCAAAGGCCCAAGTCTGATGGTCTCCCTGTAACAGAGAAACTATGATCCCAACTTGTTGGACCTGCAAGCCCGAGGATCTGGGCCAGAGCTTAAAATATAGTTTGCAACTCTCCTCAAAATTCAAGAAATCCTTCCGATTCCCTGAAAACTGGTCAGGCAGATTTAGCTTAGGTTCAAACACTGCAGGGGCTGGAGCACCTCAAGTCTCCTCAACATGAAGAGAAAGCTCCTGCACTTTCTGGGTCAGAACCTGGATCTGTCCAGCCAGAATTTGAGCAGGATTTTATGAGGGATCCTTGCTAGATGAACAAAAGAAGAATACCCTAATATGACTAAAAAAGTCTCCATTTTGTGACCGGTGATAATGTTAAGGAATGGTATTATCTTTTGAAGGAATAGTCCCGCAACAGCCTTGAGGGCTGGAACACTTGACTAGCTGCGGCCGTGGAGCAGCCTTGAGGGCTGGTTAGTATTTGACTAGTTGGGGCCCGAGTGTAGTGAGATAAGATACTAGACAAAACAAAAAGTAATCCCCCAGCATGAAATCAGCAATAAAATATAATTCAGAGTTCTCAGTTGCATATATTTACAAAAATATGGCTAAGCCTCCAGGCCGCGTCACGGCATCTCTGATACTGGAGGTCCCTATCACTTGGTCTGGGGTGCAGAACCCCAGAAAAGCCGGCAAAGGCCAGCCACCCCAGGGAAGCACACCATTGAAAGACTAAAGTGTTAATATGTGTTAATAAGAATAAAGCAAAAACGATG
This sequence comes from Taudactylus pleione, assembly GCA_031769625.1. Taxonomy (NCBI): domain Eukaryota; kingdom Metazoa; phylum Chordata; class Amphibia; order Anura; family Myobatrachidae; genus Taudactylus; species Taudactylus pleione. The sequence goes on from JAUIMM010000015.1 coordinate 4,713,363, forward strand.
TGTTAATAAGTGATACATAGGTGAAAGATGTAATTAAAATGCTAAGTAAAAAAGAATGAAAAAAAACATACACATATACATATATATATATATATAAATAGAGAGACGTCCGGCACTCGAATATAAACCAAACAACTTGTCTAGGTGCACATCCAAGGGAGTGATGCATATAGTGGAAAATCGGAGGCACTCGGCAGGACTAAGCAACTACTCACAAATAAAGCCAGACGGAGCCGGTATGTGGGTCAACGTTTCAGCAGACTTGCTGCTTTTATCAAGACATAAAGATACTAAAGACAAAAACATACATATATAGACTTACCCCGTGTCCATCACCTCCACAGCATCCCCCGCCGCTGCGTCGCGCGATGATGTCACCACTTGGGACACACCAACGCTTGCGCGTCATAAGGGGGTGTGGTCAAACACCCGTGCCATCACCATGACTACACAAATACAACAAACAGTAATGCACATGAAGGTAAAGACAGAGGAGTGTACGTAATCACACCTCAATTAATAAGCTGAGCGAACTAAGGCATGCTAGTACTACAAACATAATAGCACAATAAGTGCAATCTCAAAACCAAAATGAGGGAAAATATGATGACAATATAAGGCTAAGTCTGGAAATACTGAACTAAGCATATTATACTGGGTCACCTGCAAATGGAAACTGTTAGTATAACCATCTGCTGAACTGTCCGATACTATAATGGCAAACCATGTGAGGGACAAAAGAGGGGAGATATTTAAAGGTAACAATTAAAAGATAGGTTCTCATTAAGACCCATAGGCTGCACAGTCTGTAATATGTAAATCCATTTGGCCTCCTTCTGCAACAGCAAACGGCCTCTGTCACCTCCCCTGCTACTAGGGGGTATCCAATCTATCATCTTATATCTTAAGCTTGAAAGATTATGTTGCTGTTCTCGAAAATGGCGTGCTACCGGTTGGTCACAACCTTTACCCTCCAGCGCAGCCCTAATGCTGGACCGATGTAGTGCCATCCTCTCTTTAAACTGACGAGTGGTTTTTCCAATATATAGCTTACTACATGGACATCTGATGTAATACACTACATATTTACTTGAGCACGTTAGTGCATGTTTGATAGAGAATTTCTTGCCAGATCGAGGAAGCCACAGGTAATGCATCCTGTACATTTAAAATTACCTGGCTTGCGTGTCAGAAAATGATGGGATTTATTTTCAGAAAATTGACTGATGTCGTTGTGGACTATAATGTCCCTAATATTTCTTCCTCGCTTAAAAGATGGCAAAATAGAGGATCCACATAAAGCTAGCATTTGTTTGTCTGTAGAAACTATAGGCCACATGGCCTTAGTACTACGCATCAAATCATGGCTGCCTTTAGAATATGTTTGTGTCCAAACCACTTGATTCTCTGATATCTTCGGTGAAGATGGTGAAAGAGCATCCTTACGGCTTACTGCTAATGCACGATCTCTAGCTCTAGTAAGGATTTTATGATGATATCCACGTTGAAGGAACTTCATCATCATGTTCTGAATTTGTAATTGTGCATCTAGCGGGTCACTGCAGATTCTTATCACTCTCAAAAATTGAGAAAACGGAAGTCCAAATTTAAGTGTCCTTGGATGTGCACTGTCTGACGCTAAAAGCGTGTTCCTATCTGTATTCCACCAGGCGAGCAACTCTGTCTGACTGATTCAAACGCAGAAAATATCCTTTTTCAAACAAAATTACAGGATTGATCTGATGTAGAGTCTGCGGAACAACTTGTAGCACAACTCATTAGACTTAAGAAACGTGAAGTGGACTTTTTTCTGCACGGTGTGTCATTGTCAGATTATTATAGAGACAAAAAAATACCCCGGGGATTTCGAATAAAAAACATTCCGACCATCGGAAGACATAATCCGGAATTCTGTCGATGTTGGGTGGCAGTTCTTAATAAATGTTCCTATGATTTAATTTTGTTAGTTATAGAGGAGTCCAGGAGAGAGTTGTCCCTGGTTAAAGAAAAGATCGATAGTTTTGAAACTCTCCATCTAACTAACATTCGAGCTGACAAATCCCAGGATTGGTTGAAAAGATTACAGGACCAAATTGACAAGTATAGATCAGATTTGGTACAATTTAAAAAATCGAAACTACAAACTGTGACTAGAGATTATGCAGAGTTAAGAGTCTATAGCTGGGCCTATAATAGTGGACAGAACCGTGAGAGAAGACTAAAATTCCGCAAAACCAGGAGATTTCCTTTGGAGACTGACCAGTCCAGTGCAGCAGCCATGTCCAGCGAGACAGAATGTGCCGACCAAGCCAAAGCATCCTCCAGCGGCAGGCCCCCTTTAGGGGTAGCTACCAGAACCATGTTAGATCTTACCAAAGACCCTGCACCAGGCTCGGAGGTCAGTGGGCTCGGCAGGCGAAGAAAACCTTACAATCGGAGACGGTAGTGTTTAATCTCTCCTCAAGAACTTTATCAGATGTTGAGTTTAAGGTGTTAAACAAGGGTCTATCATTTGTCCCATCTAGGGAGTTTGATACTTATCAAAATAAGATTGATTTAAATTTGATCGTCGCATCAAACTCAAAGAACATTTTGGGACATCGATTACACAATCTGATCAATGTCCGATTCTCAAAAAATCCACCTTTGTTCCAATATCATATAACAACAACATTAAGTGTTTTTCTAACTTCATGGATAATACTATTGAGAAATACAAACCCGACAAGGTGAATTGTAGATCCAATCTCACCCATCTTGAAAGACAGGCATTGAAAAATCTGGGCTCTTATCAGGACATCATTATCTGCCCAGCGGACAAGGGTGGAGGAATCGTTGTCCAAGATCTATCAGCTTATAAAAATGAGATATACAAACAACTTAATGATCCTGCTGTATATGAGGTATTACAAAGAGATCCCACGATGACTTTTAAAAACGAGTTGGATATATTTTTGACTCAAGCGGTGCAGAGTAACATCATTAATCAATACACCAAAGATGCTTTAATTCAGCCATATCCTAAAATTCCAACATTGTACATTATCCCCAAACTACATAAGAATGCCACCTTGCCCCCAGGGAGGCTGATTATAGCAGCTCGCGATTCGTTATTTTATAACATCTCCAAGTACCTGGATTACTTTTTACAGCCACTTATTCAGAAAGAAAAAACATTTTTGAAGGACACTACAGCATTTATCCTTAAATTACAGGCACTTTCACCTGTTCAGCAATCGGTTTTGATGTGCACGGTGGACGTGTCCGGCTTATACACCAGCATCCCTCAGGCACGGGGAATAGAGGCTGTCAGACAATACATCTAGCGGAGACCGGATTATAGAGGTCCTCAGATTGACTTCTTCATCCAATTACTCACTTGGACCCTTACCTGCAATTACTTTTTGTTTGATAAAAAGATCTATTTGCAACGCTCGGGGTGCGCAATGGGATCATGCGTAGCCCCGAGCTTTGCGAACATTTTTATGTTTGTTATTGAGGAGGATTTTTTCTTTTCTAATCCAGTCATTAGACTAAATATATGCGAGTACTGCCGCCATATAGACGACATCTTTCTATTATGGAAAAGAACATCAGCGGAATATGACAAAGTCATTAAAGATGTCAATGATCGAGATTGTCCCATTAAACTTACCTCTACTAGTAGCTACACTAGCATACATTTTTTGGATGTTTTCATTAAGATGCAACCAGATGGGATTATATGCACCTCTCTATATTATAAGAATACAGATACACGCTTTTAGCGTCAGACAGTGCACATCCAAGGACACTTAAATTTGGACTTCCGTTTTCTCAATTTTTGAGAGTGATAAGAATCTGCAGTGACCCACTAGATGCACAATTACAAATTCAGAACATGATGATGAAGTTCCTTCAACGTGGATATCATCATAAAATCCTTACTAGAGCTAGAGATCGTGCATTAGCAGTAAGTCGTAAGGATGCTCTTTCACCATCTTCACCGAAGATATCAGAGAATCAAGTGGTTTGGACACAAACATATTCTAAAGGCAGCCATGATTTGATGCATAGTACTAAGGCCATGTGGCCTATAGTTTCTACAGACAAACAAATGCCAGCTTTATGTGGATCCTCTATTTTGCCAACTTTCAAGCGAGGAAGAAATTTCAGAAATCCGAACCCCCCCGAGCCCCCCCGATCCGAGGCCGATCCGAGGCCGATCCGAGTCAGGCTCGACTTTTCCCGCCTGACTCGGATCTGAAATCGAGGCAAAACGTCATCATCCCGCCTTCCGGGTCTCGCGGGTTTTGGATCCTATATAAGGTACCCGCGTCGGCGCCATTTTCTCACTCGGCTGTGGACAGTGAAGAGGGAGGATGGGAGTTAGGGCTGGCTGGGCTGAGTAGTGTAGTGTAGTGCAGAGTAGTGTTGTGCTGTGCTGCGCTGTGCTGCTGTTGTCCATAGGGGCTGTGTCCACTACTTCAAAGTCCATAGGGGCTGGCTGTGTTGTGCTGTGCTGCTGTTGTTAATAGGGGCTGTGTCCCCTACTTCAAAGTCCATAGGGGCTGGCTGGACTGTGTTGTGCAGTCAGTTGTCCATAGGGGCTGTGTCCACTCCAAAGTCCTGTGCAGTGTCCCAGTCCTAAAGGGGTGCTGTAGTGTTGTCCAGGGGGTGCTCTGTCCGTCAGGGGTGCTCCCCCCAAGTGCTAAAATTTTTTTATTTTTTCTGTGTTTGTGAATTGTGTGCGCAGTAGCCGCACGTGCATCAACAAAGTAGTGCCAAGCGTGCGCCTGTGTCATAAGTAAAGGGCCGGCTGGCTTGACCGTTAAAGGGTGCTGTAACCCCCAAAGTACACTCCAAACCAAATAAAAAAATATTTTCTGTTTGTGAATTGTGTGCGCAGTAGCCGCACATGCATCAACAAAGTAGTGCCAAGCGTGCGCCTGTGTCATAAGTAAAGGGCCGGCTGGCTTGACCGTTAAAGGGTGCTGTAACCCCCAAAGTACACTCCAGTCCAAACCAAATAAAAATTTTTTTTCTGTGTTTGTGAATTGTGTGCGCAGTAGCCGCACGTGCATCAACAAAGTAGTGCCAAGCATGTGCCTGTGTCATAAGTAAAGAGCCAGCTGGCTTGACCGTTAAAGGGTGCTGTAACCCCCAAAGTACACTCCAGTCCAAACCAAATAAAAAAATATTTTCTGTGTTTGTGAATTGTGTGCGCAGTAGCCGCACGTGCATCAACAAAGTAGTGCCAAGCGTGCGCCTGTGTCATAAGTAAAGGGCCGGCTGGCTTGACGTTAAAGGGTGCTGTAACCCCCAAAGTACACTCCAAACCAAATAAAAAAATATTTTCTGTGTTTGTGAATTGTGTGCGCAGTAGCCGCACGTGCATCAACAAAGTAGTGCCAAGCGTGCGCCTGTGTCATAAGTAAAGGGCCGGCTGGCTTGACCGTTAAAGGGTGCTGTAACCCCCAAAGTACACTCCAGTCCAAACCAAATAAAAAAATATTTTCTGTGTTTGTGAATTGTGTGTGCAGTAGCCGCACGTGCATCAACAAAGTAGTGCCAAGCGTGCGCCTGTGTCATAAGTAAAGGGCCGGCTGGCTTGACCGTTAAAGGGTGCTGTAACCCCCAATGTACACTCCAAACCAAATAAAAAAATATTTTCTGTTTGTGAATTGTGTGCGCAGTAGCCGCACGTGCATCAACAAAGTAGTGCCAAGCGTGCGCCTGTGTCATAAGTAAAGGGCCGGCTGGCTTGACCGTTAAAGGGTGCTGTAACCCCCAAAGTACACTCCAGTCCAAACCAAATAAAAAAATATTTTCTGTGTTTGTGAATTGTGTGCGCAGTAGCCGCACGTGCATCAACAAAGTAGTGCCAAGAATGTGCCTGTGTCATAAGTAAAGAGCCGGCTGGCTTGACCGTTAAAGGGTGCTGTAACCCCCAAAGTACACTCCAGTCCAAACCAAATAAAAAAATATTTTCTGTGTTTGTGAATTGTGTGCGCAGTAGCCGCACGTGCATCAACAAAGTAGTGCCAAGCGTGCGCCTGTGTCATAAGTAAAGGGCCGGCTGGCTTGACGTTAAAGGGTGCTGTAACCCCCAAAGTACACTCCAAACCAAATAAAAAAATATTTTCTGTGTTTGTGAATTGTGTGCGCAGTAGCCGCACGTGCATCAACAAAGTAGTGCCAAGCGTGCGCCTTTGTCATAAGTAAAGGGCTGGCTGGCTTGACCGTTAAAGGGTGCTGTAACCCCCAAAGTACACTCCAAACCAAATAAAAAAATATTTTCTGTGTTTGTGAATTGTGTGCGCAGTAGCCGCACATGCATCAACAATGTAGTGCCAAGCGTGCGCCTGTGTAATAAGTAAAGGGCCGGCTGGCTTGACCGTTAAAGGGTGCTGTAACCCCGAAAGTACACTCCAGTCCAAACCAAATTAAAAAATATTTTCTGTGTTTGTGAATTGTGTGTGCAGTAGCCGCACGTGCATCAACAAAGTAGTGCCAAGCGTGCGCCTGTGTCATAAGTAAAGGGCCGGCTGGCTTGACCGTTAAAGGGTGCTGTAACCCTTAAAGTACACTCCAAACCAAATAAAAAAATATTTTCTGTTTGTGAATTGTGTGCGCAGTAGCCGCACGTGCATCAACAAAGTAGTGCCAAGCGTGCGCCTGTGTCATAAGTAAAGGGCCGGCTGGCTTGACTGTTAAAGGGTGCTGTAACCCCCAAAGTACACTCCAGTCCAAACCAAATAAAAAAATATTTTCTGTGTTTGTGAATTGTGTGCGCAGTAGCCGCACGTGCATCAACAAAGTAGTGCCAAGCATGTGCCTGTGTCATAAGTAAAGAGCCAGCTGGCTTGACCATTAAAGGGTGCTGTAACCCCCAAAGTACACTCCAGTCCAAACCAAATAAAAAAATATTTTCTGTGTTTGTGAATTGTGTGCGCAGTAGCCGCACGTGCATCAACAAAGTAGTGCCAAGCGTGCGCCTGTGTCATAAGTAAAGGGCCGGCTGGCTTGACGTTAAAGGGTGCTGTAACCCCCAAAGAACACTCCAAACCAAATAAAAAAATATTTTCTGTGTTTGTGAATTGTGTGCGCAGTAGCCGCACGTGCATCAACAAAGTAGTGCCAAGCGTGCGCCTGTGTCATAAGTAAAGGGCTGGCTGGCTTGACCGTTAAAGGGTGCTGTAACCCCCAAAGTACACTCCAAACCAAATAAAAAAATATTTTCTGTGTTTGTGAATTGTGTGCGCAGTAGCCGCACATGCATCAACAAAGTAGTGCCAAGCGTGCGCCTGTGTCATAAGTAAAGGGCCAGCTGGCTTGACTGTTAAAGGGTGCTGTAACCCCCAAAGTACACTCCAAACCAAATAAATTTTTTTTTCTGTGTTTGTGAATTGTGTGCGCAGTAGCCGCAAGTGCATCAACAAAGTAGTGCCAAGCGTGCGCCTGTGTCATAAGTAAAGGGCCGGCTGGCTTGACTGTTAAAGGGTGCTGTAACCCCCAAAGTACACTCCAAACCAAATAAAAAAATATTTTCTGTGTTTGTGAATTGTGTGCGCAGTAGCCGCACATGCATCAACAAAGTAGTGCCAAGCGTGCGCCTGTGTCATAAGTAAAGGGCCGGCTGGCTTGACCGTTAAAGGGTGCTGTAACCCCCAAAGTACACTCCAGTCCAAACCAAATAAAAAAATATTTTCTGTGTTTGTGAATTGTGTGCGCAGTAGCCGCACGTGCATCAACAAAGTAGTGCCAAGCGTGCGCCTGTGTCATAAGTAAAGGGCCGGCTGGCTTGACCGTTAAAGGGTGCTGTAACCCCCAAAGTACACTCCAGTCCAAACCAAATAAAAAAATATTTTCTGTGTTTGTGAATTGTGTGCGCAGTAGCCGCACGTGCATCAACAAAGTAGTGCCAAGCATGTGCCTGTGTCATAAGTAAAGAGCCGGCTGGCTTGACCATTAAAGGGTGCTGTAACCCCCAAAGTACACTCCAGTCCAAACCAAATAAAAAAATATTTTCTGTGTTTGTGAATTGTGTGCGCAGTAGCCGCACGTGCATCAACAAAGTAGTGCCAAGCGTGCGCCTGTGTCATAAGTAAAGGGCCGGCTGGCTTGACGTTAAAGGGTGCTGTAACCCCCAAAGTACACTCCAAACCAAATAAAAAAATATTTTCTGTGTTTGTGAATTGTGTGCGCAGTAGCCGCACGTGCATCAACAAAGTAGTGCCAAGCGTGCGCCTGTGTCATAAGTAAAGGGCTGGCTGGCTTGACCGTTAAAGGGTGCTGTAACCCCCAAAGTACACTCCAAACCAAATAAAAAAATATTTTCTGTGTTTGTGAATTGTGTGCGCAGTAGCCGCACATGCATCAACAAAGTAGTGCCAAGCGTGCGCCTGTGTCATAAGTAAAGGGCCGGCTGGCTTGACCGTTAAACGGTGCTGTAACCCCCAAAGTACACTCCAGTCCAAACCAAATAAAAACATATTTTCTGTGTTTGTGAATTGTGTGCGCAGTAGCCGCACGTGCATCAACAAAGTAGTGCCAAGCGTGCGCCTGTGTCATAAGTAAAGGGCCGGCTGGCTTGACCATTAAAGGGTGCTGTAATCCCCAAAGTACACTCCAGTCCAAACCAAATAAAAAAATATTTTCTGTGTTTGTGAATTGTGTGCGCAGTAGCCGCACATGCATCAACAAAGTAGTGCCAAGCGTGCGCCTGTGTCATAAGTAAAGGGCCGGCTGGCTTGACTGTTAAAGGGTGCTGTAACCCCCAAAGTACACTCCAAACCAAATAATTTTTTTTTTCTGTGTTTGTGAATTGTGTGCGCAGTAGCCGCAAGTGCATCAACAAAGTAGTGCCAAGCGTGCGCCTGTGTCATAATTAAAGGGCCGGCTGGCTTGACCGTTAAAGGGTGCTGTAACCCCCAAAGTACACTCCAAACCAAATAAAAAAATATTTTCTGTGTTTGTGAATTGTGTGCGCAGTAGCCGCACGTGCATCAACAAAGTAGTGCCAAGCGTGCGCCTGTGTCATAAGTAAAGGGCCGGCTGGCTTGACCGTTAAAGGATGCTGTAACCCCCAAAGTACACTCCAGTCCAAACCAAATAAAAAAATATTTTCTGTGTTTGTGAATTGTGTGCGCAGTAGCCGCAAGTGCATCAACAAAGTGGTGCCAAGCGTGCGCCTGTGTCATAAGTAAAGGGCCGGCTGGCTTGACCGTTAAAGGGTGCTGTAACCCCCAAAGTACACTCCACTCCAAACCAAATAAAAATTTTTTTTGTGTTTGTGAATTGTGTGCGCAGTAGCCACACGTGCATCAACAAAGTAGCAGCGCCAAGCGTGCGCCTCTGTCCCTTAAGTAAAGAGCTGGCTGGCTCATTTCTTAAAGAGTGGTGTAACCCACAAAGTGCACTACTCTCCAACAAAAATAAAAAAATATTTTCTGTGTTTGTGTGCGCCTTAGCCGCACGTATATATCAAATCGATATAACATAAATGGAGGACCAAACTTTCTCCGATAAAAATAAAATAGAGAAAGATCAAGAACCACTTCCTCCTAGTGCTGAAGCTGCTGCCACTAGTCATGACATAGACGATAACATGCCATCAACGTCGTCTGCCAAGGCCGATGCCCAATGTCATAGTAGAGGGCACATACAATCCCAAATGGCAAAGTTCAGGAAAATGACCTTGAAAAAAACATTTAAATCATCTGAAGAGAAACGTAAACTTGCCAATATGCTATTTACGACACGGAGTGGCAAGGAATGGCTAAGGTCTTTCCCTATGTTCATGACTAGTGGTTCAGCTTCACATGACGATGGAAGCCCTCCTCCCACTAAAAAAATCAAAAGAGTTAAGCTGGCAAAAGCACAGCGAAGAACTGTGCGTTCTAAGAAGATATCACAAATCCCCAAGGAGAGTCCAAGTGTGGTGGTGGTTGCGATGCCTGACCTTCCCAGCACTGGACGGGAAGAGGTGGCTCTTTCCACCATTTGCACACCCCCTGCAAGTGCTGAAAGGAGCACCAACAGTCTACTTGCTGATATGCAAATTGAAGATGTCACTGTTGAAGTACAACAGAATGAGGATACTGGTGTAGCTGGCGCTGAGGAGGAAGTTGGCAAGGAGGATTCTGATGGTGATGTGGTTTGTTTAAATCAGGCTCCGGGGGAGACAGTTGTTGTCCGTGGGATGAAAAAGCCCATCACGGTCATGCCTGGGCAGAAGACCAAACATTCCACCTCTTTGGTCTGGCAATATTTCTATCCAAATCCGGACAACAACTGTCTTGCCATATGTACCATATGTAAAGGTGAAATAAGTAGGGGTAGGGACGTTAACCACCTAGGAACATCCTCCCTTATACGGCACCTGCAGCGCGTTCATAAAAAGTTACTGTCAAGTTCAGAAACTGGCTAAGACTGTAAGCAGTCCAGGGACACCTAAATCCCGTTGTCCTGTTGTATCCAAGCGCCTGCAAACCACACCGTCAACTCTCTCCTCATTAATTTCCTCCTTAGTCAGGATCGGAAGTAGTCCTGCAGGCCATGTCACTGGCATGACTGACTCTCCTATCCGGGATTCCTCCGGAGGATCCTGCATTGCTATGCCTCCTGCTGCCGCTGCTGCTGTTGCTGCTGCTGGGAGTCGTTCATCATCACAGAGAGAAAGTAGGAACACCACTACTTTTACTAAACAATTGACCCTCCAACAGTCCTTAGCGAGGAGGATGAAGTACGACAGCAGTCATCCTGAAGCAAAACGTATAACTGAGGCCTTGACTGCTATGTTGGTGTTAGACGTGCATCCGGTATCCGCCATTAGTGCAGTGGGATTTAGACAATTGATGGAGGTAGTGTGTCCCCGGTTCCAAATCCCGTCTAGATTCCACTTCAATAGGCAGGCGATACCGATACTGTACAGAAACGTCAGAAAAAGTGTCCTCAGTGTCCTGAAAAATGCCGTTGTACCCAATGTCCACTTAACCACGGACATGTGGAAAAGTGGAACAGGGCAGACTAAGGACTATATGACTGTGACAGCCCACTGGGTAGATGTATCACCTTACGCAGCAACAGCAGCAGCGTCACCAGTAGCAGCATCTCAGAAACGCCAGCTCGTTCCAAGGCAGGCTACGTTGTGTATCACCGGTTTCAGTAAGAGGCACACCGCCGACAACCTCTTAGAGAAACTGAGGGAAATCATCGCCCAGTGGCTTACCCCACTTAGACCCTCCTGGGGAATTGTGATATCTGACAACGCCACCAATATTGTGCGGGCATTACATCTGGGCAAATTCCAGCACGTCCCATGTTTTGCTCACACAATAAACTAGGTGGTGCAGAATTTTCAGGAAAGCGACAGGGGCGTGCAGGAGATGCTTTGGGTGGCCCGAAAAATTTCTGGCCACTTTCGCCATTCAGCGACTGCATGCCGAAGACTGGAGCGCCAGCAAACACTCTTGAACCTGCCCCGCCATCACCTGAAGCAAGAAGTTGTGACGCGGTGGAACTCAACCCTCTATATGCATCAGAGGATGGAGGAGCAGCAAAAGGCCATACAAGCCTATACATCCACCTATGACATAGGCAAAGGATGGGGTATGCACCTGACTCAAGCACAGTGGAGAATGATTTCCGTGTTGTGCAAGGTTCTCCAGCCCTTCGAACTTGCCACACGTGAAGTCAGTTCAGACACTGCCAGCTTGAGTCAGGTCATTCCCCTCATCAGGCTTTTGCAGAAGCAGCTGGAGAAAGTGAAGGAGGAGCTAAGACAGAGCGATTCCGCTCGGCATGTGGGACTTGTGGATGAAGCCTTTCATTCGCTTTGCCAGGATTCCAGGGTGGTCAATCTGTTGAAATCAGACCACTACATTTTGGCCACCGTGCTCGATCCTAGGTTTAAAGCATATGTGGTGTCTCTCTTTCCGGCCGACACAAGCCTGCAGAGGTGCAAAGACCTGCTGGTGAACACACTGTCAGCTGAAGCGGAACGTGACACGTCAACAGCTCCTTCTTCATTTTCTCCCGCAACTGGGGCTGCCAGGAAAAAACTTAGCTATCCTAAGCAACCCGCTGGCGGTGATGCAGGGCAGGCAGGACCAAGTCTGGTCCGGACTGAAGGACCTGGCAACAATTTCTGACATGTCTACTGTCACTACATATGATCCTGTCACCATTGACAGAATGGTGGAGGATTACATCGGTGAAAGCATCCAAGTAGGCATGTCTGACAGTCCATACCTGTACTGGCAGGAAAAAGAGGCAATTTGGAGGCCCCTGTACAAACTGGCTCTATTTTACCTGAGTTGCCCCCCCTCCAGTGTGTACTCCGAAAGAGTGTTTAGTGCAGCTGGAAACCTTGTCAGCGAAAGGCGTAGGAGGTTGCTTCCACAAAATGTGGAGAAGATGATGTTCATCAAAATGAATTATCAACTCTTCCAGGGAGACCAGCCTCCAGAACGTACAGAGGGACCTGTGGTGGTGGATTCCAGTGGGGACGAGTTAATACTCTGTGAGGATGAGGATGTACACAACACTGAAGAGGGTGAGGAATCGGTGGATGAGGACGACATCTTGCCTCCGTAGAGCCAGTTTGTGCAGGGACAGATTAATTGCCAGCTTGTTTTGTGGGGGCCCAAACGAACCAATAATTTCAGCCACAGTCGTGTGGCAGACCCTGGCGCTGAAATGATTGCTTTGTTAAAGTGTGCATGTCCTGTTTATACAACATAAGGGTGGGTGGGAGGGCCCAAGGACAATTCCATCTTGCACCTCTTTTTTTTCTTTGCATTATGTACAGTTTGGGGCCTAGTTTTTCAAACTGCCATCCTGTCTGCCACTGCAGTGTCACTCCTAGATGGGTCACGTGTTTGTGCCGCCCACTCGTGTCGCTTAGCATAGTCATCCAGCTACCTCGGTGCAACCTTTTGGACATAAAAACACTATTGTGAGGTGTGAGGTGTTCAGAATAGACTGGAAATGAGTGGAAATTAAGGTTATTGAGGTTAATAATAGCATAGGAGCAGAAAAACCAACACATTCTGTGATTTTAGCTGTTTTTATGCTTTTTTAAAAAAAAATACAGATCCAAAACACAAAACCCAGAACCCAAAACACGGAAGGGTGGTTTTGGCAAAACCAATCCAGATCCAAAACACGAAGAAAGATCCAGATCCAAAACCAAAACACAAAACACGAAAAGGGGCCGGTGCACACCCCTAATATATATATGAGAAAAAAATATAATTTGAAGGTGTTAAAGTGCTAAATAACATGTTAAATTGTGCCACCCCAGAGCAGCCCAGCCACACCAACCCCGGGGGCACCGCACCCCAAACCCATCCCCAAAACTGACAACTATATCCAATTTGGGTCATATAATTGCAATATATAAGGCCATATGATAATGGCACATACAAATATACCTGAATTGAGAGCCAGTTTACCTTGGAGTTACCCCTACGTCCTCCTAATGGCACTACAAGAACCAGCATGCCCTCCAAACGTTCGTCCCATCTATGCTTCTCAGTACAGCAATACATGTTGGTAGCTGCTCAATCACTTCAGTAATATCACTCAGGTGCATGTAAGGGAGGGGTTATTCTATACTAGAAACAACAAAAAGTAATCCCCCAGCAATAAGATTTGAAAAACTACATGGTGGTAGATAATTCGGAGATCTCAGTTGCATATATTTGCAAAAATATTCTAGTATAGAATGGTCTGATGAAGGACCTGTGCCGCCGGGTTGACACAAACGGTGGTACGCTGGGTTTCGTACTTTGGACGCGGGGTTGCGTCCTGTGCCGCCGAGTTGACACAAGCGGTGGTACCCTCAATTGCATACTTTGGACGCTGGATTTCGGCCTGTGCCACCGGGTTGACACAAGCGGTGGTACCCTGGATTGCATACTTTGGACGCTGGATTGTGGCCTGCCACCGGGTTGACACAAGCAACTCGACACTGGAGTGCGGCCTTTGCCGTTGGGTTGACAGAAGCAGCTGGACGCTGAAGTGTAGCCTGAGCCGCTAGGTTGGCACAAGCAGCTGGTAGCTGAACTATGCACTCTGAACACTGAGTGCTGTCTGTGCCGCCTGGATGATACAAACGGCAGAGCGTGGATATGCAGACCGTGCCGCCTAGATGACACAAACTGCAAGTAGTAGATATGCGGACCGTGCCGCCTAGATGACACAAACGGCAGGTAATAAAAGTTGACAGGAGGACTGGGTACTCGACTGGATAACAGGAGACAACACCAAAACCGGAAACACGTGAAAAGCTATCACTGGCACTGGAGCAGCCTTCACACCAGCAGGAAATAGCCACAGGAGCCAATCCAGAACAGACCACGGATGATGGAGAGCTGATGGGGAGGAGTTCAGTAAACGAACGCCCGGCGTTCGCCTCACCCTGCGTTCTCAGTGCTGCGGCTTGTGACAGAAGGTCAGCAACTCAAGTCAACCCACTAGGCAGCCAGTGCATAACCCTAATATAATCATATTTTTTAATGAAGATAATGTTCTCTTTGAAATGCCAGCTACAGGCTGATATGTCTTTGCCAGCGAGCGCCATTCTGATGGACGTCCTTGTGGGTGGTCATGGCCAAATGGACAGATGATAATATAAACAACATCTTTAGAAGAAGAGCTCAATACCTGGCATATGTTAGAAATGTTGCCAGTGTGCGGGTGTTTTGAAGTTATGTCCTGGTTGCAGGTATCCACAGGTGACACAAGATGGGCACTTGTCTGGTTTTTTAACTTGTGAGAATAGAGATGTTCTTTGGGTATAATCAGTAATATCTGCCCTAACTAAGTAGTCATAGATATTTTATTCTCATTTATAGCATGCCGTAGGTCTTATTTGTTTAAAACTAGGAAGTTCTTGGTCACTGGACACTATAAGATGGCAATAAACACAGACAAGGCAGTTCTCTCAATTCATGATATGCAACACATCTGTGCCCCAAATTCAAAATATGCTACACAACAGTGTACCCAATGCAATATACAAAACACATGTAAATGTATGTGTGGCCCTCAGAGCAGGTGGTTGCATATGCAGAGTGCCTGATGTGGCGGCATGCTGATTGCCGGCCGCGGAACAAAGATTCAATCTGAAATGGTCACGGATGGCAGAAATCGGAGATCGGCGCTGGATTAGGCCTTTTTCTCCCCAGAGTATGGAAGGCTATGTGGCACAAATCTTTGATCAAATGACTCTCATCTGAATGACCACCATGTTGTGGAGGGCAATTTCTGCAGCTTTGCACAGGGTGCACCCTGCTAGAACATGGGGGCTGGATTGTAGAGGTGATGGCAGGGCCGCTGGAGGTGCACGTGAACCGGGTGCACCACTGCACCGGGCGCGTCAGTGTCCTCCAGCCCGATGCCGCAGGGAGGCTCCAAGCCGGACGCCGCTGAGATTTCATTACCAGTGGGCACCCGACTCCTTCCCTGCAGCGCCGCGGTAGCCGGAGGCGGGAGTTCTTTCCTGAACTCCAGCTTCCGACTCTCCCCACGAGCACTATGGGAGAGACGTCACAACGTCTCTCCCATAGTTCCGAGGAGCAGTCGGGCGGACACAGAATCGGGGTTTAAGGTGCAATTTTTTTTTGTTTGTGTAAGCGGTACTACAGAGGTATTACTATGGGGGCATTACCCTATGGGCACTACTACAGGGGCATTACTATGGGGGCATTACCATATGGGCACTACTACAGGGGCATTACTATATGGGTATAACTATAGGAGCATTATTATGGGGCATTACCATATAGGCACTACTACAGGGGCATTACTTTATTAGCACTACTACAGTACAGAGGCATTACTATGAGTTCATTACCATATGGGCACTACTACAGGGGCATTACTATATGGGCACTACTACAGGGGCATTTCTATAGCTGCACTGCTGAAGGGGGCATTACTATAGGGGCACTGCTGCAGGGGGCATTACTATGGGGGAATTACCAGGGGGCCCGCAAAATTACTGTCTTACCCCGGGTGACAAAAATCCTAGTTTCGGCCCTGGTGATGGGCTGCATTTAGCCTAGAGGCTGTACTTTGTACGCCCCTGATGCAGAGCAAATGCAATAAATGTAATGCACAAGCTCTTAAGGTTTACTAATACATGTTGATGTGCTTTTATACAAGCAACTATTATCCCAGAACTACTTAAATTAAAGTATATATATATACTTGTGCTGCTCTACGAGCCAATTAACTAATATATTACTCTGCTAGAGCAGCATCAAATGTCACTTACTACAGTTGGCATAACTGCCATTTATAACATGGTATAATATCCAATTATTAGTCAAAAATATATTGTCGTCATGGTATCATAACCTATTATAGCTCAAGCTATATTACAAATAGAGGTGCAGTGACCAGTCAACATATCGGCAGTTGCGGTGATATTTGTCACATTTTAGTAATTATAATAACATAAGGAATGTTTTGCTTAAATGGCACATCATAACGTATTGTGGAGTATACAGAAAATATATTAGGTCACAGCATAAGTCGTGACGTCTACTAATAACCCAAATGTGTTCAGGAAAGAGACATCAAATAGCCGCATATATTACCTGCCTCAGGTACCCTAGATAGATAGTATTAAGAAACATTAGTTTGATTTCAATAAAATAATAGACTACTCCCTTTGCACAGTGGCAGGGTAGCAGCTGCTGCATATCATTATAGCTAGTAGTGAATGATATATGTGCTTACTATCTGCTCACCAAGGAGTGATAATGAGTGTATTGAGCTTCTGCTTTTAGATCCAGTCAGAGGAAGGGACCTGATAATGATATTGCAGGAACCTACCCTGACTGAAGTCTAATGAGAGTGCCAATCAAAGTCAGAGAAGTACAGTAATAACAATAAGTTGGTAACACAGTATTAACTTAGAACCTATGCTGCTGCCACTCACATACCATATTGTAGAGACACAGAATCTCTACCTGTAGCCAGTCACATAGTGTGCTAGCGAAAAGAGGTTTGGAAGCAAGGAAAGGGTACCTGATTGCTCTGTAAGTGAACAGATAGTGGCTGGAGGTGTCTGTAAAGTAGTAAGTGTACCACCGCGCTGCCAGTGGGTATCCCGCTCGTGCACAGCGGGAGTCACAGGTCCAAGACGTGCGTTTCATTGATGCTTCCTCAGTTATCATTATTTTTAATATATATCCAATAAATGTTATGTTTTATGTTTTCATATGGAATATTTCAAAAGAGAGCCCCCAAACAATGAGAATTTCCTTTTTCTCCTAAGATGTTCTACTATTTTTATATACTCTCGTGGAAACACCTCCACCTGTGTGATTATGATACTCATAAGGTTCATGTTAATATTATTGTGGATAAGTTATGAATTGTACTATATCACTTGTATGATTTTCATTATCCTGTTCTCAAACTTTGTTCCCCATTTCCCCTTCCCTGGCATTTATAACTGCCATTTACTAACATGAAAAGGACAGAAATGTGCAAATAGGAAATGACCTCCATTTAAGCAGCTTAGTCACAGGAGACAACACACATAATAGAGACCTTTGACATTGTTTTATTTGGGCAGGGCGAAGCAATTACATAGTGAGAATGGCTATAAGCCTTCACTCACACAAACTGGAACAATCATTAAAAAATGCTGTTAGGATATGACTAGTGACTTGTACTATTGCTGTAGCTGTTACTCTAGAGGGTGGGTTATTGTAGGTTGAAGACCACCCCTCTGTCAAACAGCGATAATAATTTAGAGCAACAGTTCTCAAGCTCAGACCAAACTCCAAACAGGTCACATTTTCCAGGTCACCTAGGTGTAGTCATTAGTCGCTGACACTTTTTAATAGATCCACAAGTATAGTTACTATAGAAGGCAAGCGGGTAGAGGCTCTGTTAGATTCGGGCAGCCTGGTTACTTTTATGAAAGCTGAACTGGTGAACTCCTTAAATCGTAAGGTTAAAACTGTTGGTGTGACTTGCATACATGGGGATACTCAGTATTATGTTACTGCGGAAGTGAAAATAGAGACGCAGTGTGGTTCCTATGTAGTCTCTGTGGGTTTGGTTCATGGCTTGAAGTATGATGCAATATTGGGAAGAGACTTTGCTCACTTCTGGAAGTTGCGGGAAAGACGATTTGTTACAGCAGTAAATAACCCCGACCCATTTCAGTAAATTACTGATACAGTAGCAGTGGGAGTTTCTTCTGAGTCTGAGATGTTCCCTTTTTCTAGCATGGTTGGTGAACCAGAGAATGCTGAGAGTGATGGTGGGTTGCCGAATGATGATGCCTTACACTGAGATAGGAAATGTTGTTGAACCAGTTGATCATCTGCCTGATCTTGAAGTCAGAAAAGAGATCTGTGCCGTGGAGCAGTTAAATGGCCCTACTCTGGTTAAAGCCAGGGATAATGTAAAAGTGATTGCTGGTAAACCCGTAGACCCATATAGTTGGTTGTCATATCCTCACATGGCAGTAAACCAGGATTTATTGTATCAAGTGACTAAGAAAAGGGGAACATATGTGGAACAATTGGTAGTTCCCAAGGCATATAGAAGAACAGTGTTAGATCTGGCTCATGGTCACATAACTGTAGGTCACCTTGGGGTAGCGAAAACCACTGAGCTAATTTTACAGAGGTTTTTCTGGCCCAGCGTCCATAAAGAGGTATCTGAATATTGTGCATCCTGCCCTGAATGTCAGTATCATGCTCCAAGGTCACACTTTAAAAGTCAACTTGTCCCATTACCCATTATTGAGGTTACATTTGAAAGAATAGCTATGGATTTGTTTGGACTTTTAATGAATTACGCTACCAGATACCCAGAAGAGATACCATTGCGCAATACGTCAACAAAAACTATTGCTAAAGAATCAGTCCATGTCTTTAGCAGGTTGGGAATACCTAAGGAAAACATGAATGACTAAGGTACCCCATTTATGTCAAACATCATGAAAGAGTTATGCCGCCAGTTTCAAATTGCTCAGTTAAGAACCTCTGTGTATTACCCCAGACCAATTCCTTAGTGGAGAGGTTTAACAAAACTTTAAAACATATGTTAAGGAAAGTGGTGGACAATGATAGAAGAGATTGGGATTACTTATTACCTTATTTATTGTTGGCCATAAGAGATGTTCCCCAATCCTCCACAGGGTTTTCACCTTTTGATTTGTTGTACGGGAGACACCCAAGGGGATTACTTGACATTGCCAAAGAGACATGGGAAGGGCAGCCCAATCCATATAAAACTGTTATTGAGCATGTTTCCCAAATGCAGGAAAGAATTGCTGCAGTGGTGCCTATAGTGAGAGAACACTTGGAACAGGCCCATCTGGCACACCTGCGGGTCTACAACCGCAATGCCCAGTTACATGTCTTTGCACCTGGAGACAGAGGACCTTATTCAGAGGCGGCCGTACGGTCTACGACCGCACGGCCGCCTCGATGTTTTGCCAGTGCGCATGCGCACGAGGGTGCCGGCTCCCTCGTGCGCATGCGAGAGACCCGCTACGACCGACAGTGCTGGTTGTAGCGGGTCTCTTTCCAAAGGGGGCGAGCTGTCGATGTTGATTGACAGCTCGCCCCGTTTGGAAGGCAGGCCGGGGGGGTGGCAGCCCAAACGGAGGCGTTCCCATGGGAACGCCTGCTGTTTGGGGGAGGCCCCACTGACATCACTAGTGATGTAAGTGGAGAGCTTCCAGCTCTGACAGAGCCAGAAGCTCTCCGGGGCTTACGACAAGTGAGACCCTACCGTAGGGTCTCGTCGTAAGCCCCGATGGATGCGATGGTCTCTGACCATCGCGACCATCACCCGAGCGGTCGTTAGAGCTGTGGGTGTTAACCCACAGCCTAACAACTGCAACAGAGGTGGCCGGTCAGGATGCAAGTGGCCGCCCAGTTTCTGAGCGACCGCTTGCATCCTCCGACTGCCTCTGAATGAGGCCCAGAGTGCTGATGTTGGTTCCACAGTAGAAAATAAACTTTTGACTAAGTGGCAAGGACCCTTTGAAATTGTGGGGGAGGTTAATTATAAAGTTTACCAACCTAAGAAAAGAAAGTCAGAACAGTTATACCATGTAAATCTTATAAAACCTTGGAAAGATAGAGCAGCTTGGTCAGCCATCCCAGCCCCTCCGATAAACCCAGGGCCATTGGTTCCCGAACTGACATAACCCTGTCGGCCATTCAACAGCAAGAAGTTAAAGAATTTCGTATCAGAAATAGGGTTCTGTTTTCAGACATACCGGGTAAAACCACAGTCATTAAACATGACATAATCACTGACGCAGGGGTTAAGTTAACCCTACCAGAAGCCCAAAGGGTATCAAAAAATGTCCAAAGAAATTTTAAAAATGTTGGAATTGGGTGTAATTGAAGAATCGATAATGTGAGTGTTCAAATACCATTGTGCTTATTTGGTAAGCAAAAAAAGTAGAAGAAGAACTCCCACACATGAATGGTCTCAGTATGCTTTACTGTTGGCATGACACAGGACTGATGGCAGTGCTCACCTTTCCTTCTCCGGACAGGCATTTTTCCAGAAGCCCCAAACAATCTGAAATGGGATTCATCAGAGAAAATAACATTACCCCTGTCCTCAGCAGTCCAATCCCTGTACCTTTTGCAGAGTATCAGTCTGTCCCTGATGTTTTTCCTGGGCAGAAGTGGCTTCTTTGCTGCCCTTCTTGACACCAGGCCATCCTCCAAAAGTCTTTGTCCTGTGTCATGCCAACAGTAAAGCATCCTCAGACCATTATTGATACCGTTTAAACAGTATCGATATTAGAGAGAGATTTGATTGCACAGACCAGATTGCCCATACCTCTCATCCCAATATAAAATAACTTTGTCATACAGAAACAGTTTGCGGTTCCAACACACACAAAGGTATTATATTGTAAAAAGGGTATAATGAGCCTTAATCTATACAATGCAGCTATATACAGGATAAAGACAAAGATACAATTACCAATACTTCGCCATGCGGTCTGGATCCTAGACTAACAGCTGTCCATCAGGATTGCTGCGTGTTTCTTTAAGGTCAAGCAGAGAAAGAGGAAGGAAGGGGGTAGGGATCCAGACTGCATAGGAATTTATAGGTGTACAATTTCCTTTGAACATAAGCTGAATACTCAGAGGGGCTCCCGAATGGCCCTTTATTACTGAGTCACAATGGTTGTTGCTATTCATTTGTTAGTAGATGGTTGACGTCACTGGAGGTTGAACTGTGTTAGAAAATCCCTTCGTAGTACCCTTGGCATTCAAATCTACAGGGGAGGTGTACAGTGATTTTTACAGTATAGAGTGTAATTCTTGGCAGGTCTTCATAACTCGATAGTGATCCCTTCCATATTCATTCTGTTGGTTTCATATTCCTGTTGAGACAGAGGGAAATCGGTAGATACTACTCATGACCCATTTATCTTATTCCTAAGCCCAGATATCATATAACTGCTATTTAACATGTAACATTCACTGTATACCTTTAAAATACATAAACTTCTATGTTTGGAACATTTATTGTGTAAGTGGGTGAATATTTGTATGAGAGGAAAGAGGTGTTTGTGTACTAAATAGCATTGTGCGTATCTCAGTCAGTTTAGGGTTAAATGGGATATAAGTTTATTGTAAGGAAAGGCTGCTGTCCGTCGGGGTAAGGTTTCCGACAATAATACTTAAAAGCTGGCTATGCGATTGAAATGCAAAACAGTATTTAAACAGTATTGCTGTACTAACTTTGTTATGTGTTTATGTAATGTAAAATGGCGCTTAACCGTTGTGAGCACAGAAGCATGGCTCGCCATTCACAATATGGCGAGTTGCAGGGGCATGGGATGCGTGTGCATGTATAGCGAGCATGTGCAATTGCGCATGCGCAAGTGCGTGCGCGAATGCGGCGGGAGCGTGTGTTCGCATAAAATGGCCGTGGACGATCAAATCGTCCAATGGATGTCGTGTTGCGATTCGTGCGCAATTAAGCGATCGCAACCAATTTATACGGTTTCGACAGTCCACCCTTTGATAGCAATTATACACTATCACCATACGCAAGCAACAATTAATAATTGGTTATCTGATTAGCCATACTATAAGACATTAGTTAATGTTATTGTTATGGGATGGCATGAGTTGTTAATTTACCCATCAATGAAGCGCTCTTGGGGGAAGGGACATAAAACTAGCCTTATGAGCATACCACAGGCCAGACTGAAGAGGTCGTGACCATATGTTAGATGTGGGAACGCACCTAACCCATAATGATAATTTTGAATTGTGTAGAGACTTCATTTTAAGATGTTTTGAAATAGCATTAATAACACTTTTATGCACTGCTAAACAAATCCAAATCACATCATTATAAGGTACGTGTTCTTATGGGACTTCTACTATCATTCGGATCTTATTTCATGTGGACACTGTATTATAAAGTATTGTTCAATGTTCTTAACGATATGACTCCATGTGGTCATTTGAATCGTTGAATAATGCGCCCCTGGAGGACATAAAGTAGCCCCTCGTACGCATACCACGTGGACTCTAAGTCGAGGACCAATGGGGAGCTAGTATGGGAAAGCACCACTCCATGGAGAGGACAACCTTGGAAGAAAGGGGAGATGAAGACTACATTTAAACTAGGGTGTTCTAAAGAAACATTGACAATACTTTATTATACATGGCAATATGCAAGCAAACAGATCGTACTCTCTAATTCAGGGTTATAATGTAGGGTATTAGTTACATTAGCATTCACAGCATCATGGGTAACTACCATCATTATTTCATTTTCCTGGTTTCCATTGGAACAACCTTTTGCACACTTCCACACTTCATAGCCGCTGGAACACATCTGATACATATGCCAATTATTAGGATGACTACCAACACTAGGATCAGGAGTTTCCCTATACTCGCAATCAGTCCTTGGACCAACTCTCCTAGACCCGAGAACCATTTCATAGGGTTCAACCAGGAGAACCACTCTTCGACCTGTTCCTCCACTTCAGCGATTGAAGCATTATGGTTCTTCCAAAATTCCCATTTCAACTGCAGAATTTCATCCATTTTCCGGTCTATCACCTCCTTGGGGTCACTAGTGCTATTGGTGATATAAGTACAACATTTAACACCAAACTGGGTGGCTAGGGTTACGCAATACCCTCCAGTGACAGCAGTTAAATAATTCAGCACTAAACGATGTTGGACCAGCTCTTTCTTGTACGTTTGCAACTCCTTACCAGTGTACCTAAAGGTGTCATCATATAGCTCGGTGATATTATCTATTAATTTTGCGAGATCTTGAATATACCTAAAATTTAGAGATCCCCGAGCAATCCTGGTGGGATCAAGTGCAACTAAAATCTGGAAGCCAGTCATCTCACTTATCATTTGAGTGGCTTTATGCACATCACCAGGAATCATGTTTCTCTTATTTCTGTGTTCATAATGCGTATGAAGGTATGGAGAAGGTATGTTCCTATGGACATCAATCAT
This sequence comes from Taudactylus pleione, assembly GCA_031769625.1. NCBI lineage: Eukaryota > Metazoa > Chordata > Amphibia > Anura > Myobatrachidae > Taudactylus > Taudactylus pleione. The sequence goes on from JAUIMM010000015.1 coordinate 4,736,861, forward strand.
TTCATTATGTGCAAGAGTCATGACTTCAGGGAGTACCTTTCCCAAATAGCATAGTCCACTGGAACTTGGAGAGAGCCATTTATACGCTTTTCTACCACAAATATAATATACATCATCTGGGAGGATGAATGGGATGGAATGTTTCATGATACCGGTACACATCTTTTCTATGAATGATCCCATCCCTATCTCCTCCATTGACTAATACAAGTATCAGGTTGTATGATCTTCTCACAGTACCCGGGTGGTACTCTTCCAACCATCACTTTAACATTACTCCGCATATACCTGTACCTATAGAATTTCCCACTTGTAACAATGTTGTATAAAAGTGCTGAGTCTATAGATACATTATCGGCTCTCAGTGAGAAGGTCATTGTCTGATTAATTCCTGTGACTTCCCAATTCCCAGGTTTGTTGGGATTGGTGAAGTTGAAACATAGCAGGGATTTATCTACTTGATATTGGTGGAGCTTCAAATTAGGGGGATTGGATATGTTAAATTTTCTGTCCACCGGTTTGCCTCCCTGTAAGTCAATGACTTCAGAGACATTTAAGGGGAATGGGACTAACCCTACATTATGCTGTCCTTGAGGAACCTGTAAGCATACCCAACATTTGGTTTGGTTCAAAACCTTACCTACTAGGGAATGATAGTCCTCTAACGGATGCTCGCCCAAGTAAAAATTACTCTGGGTCTGGCATCGTGGGATGCATTTATCATTGACTACAGGCCCACAATTTGCGCATATACAATACTCTTGAGACAATAAAACTTCACACTGCCTCCGAGATTCCAAGAGAGCAGATCTTTTAACCATTACAGTGCTAATATTGGTCAGGTACTGGCCTTGTTTTTGCAGCTCTTTCTCTCCCAGCTCCTCTTCACCGACACCACTACCAATCTCTCTCTCCATCCTCCGACCACCGGCACAGAACCAGGACATCCCGAAACACAACAGTATGATATGAACTCTGGGAGGATACACAAAAGCAGTTACAACCTGAAACCCCATCACCATACCAGGTCTTACCAGCCTTGTTCAAGTGCTACTGATACAATTAGTAGCTTTCACGGAACAGGCTTGCAATCGACAGGTCCGGGTTCTCTGTCTCTCCCCTGGTCTGGTTCTCCTCAGGATTCTTGACCTTCCGACAATGGCTGGAATGGACCCAGGTGTCTCTCTCAGCTACTTTCACGGATGTTGTACTTGTCAGTAGCACTTGGTATGGTCCTTCCCAACGGTCAGTCAAACAACCTGAATGTAAAAAGTTTCGGATCATAACATACTCTCCAGGTTCAACATCATGACAGTTCATTTCAGGCATATCAGGTGATAACAGTTTTAGTTTCTGCTGCTGCTGTTGGAGCTGCTTACTCATCCCTATAAGGTACCTCACAGTAACCTCGTTGTTACTTTTCAAATCTTCCTGAGGGCTTATAATTAAATGAGGTTGCCTCCTGAACAGTATTTCGAATGGGGAAAGATTAAGAGGGGATCTAGGGGTGGTCCTGATACTATGGAGCACAAGAGGCAGAGCTTCTGGCCATCCCAAACCAGTTTCAGCAATGATTTTACTCAGCTTGTTTTTAATAGTACCATTTACCCTCTCCACCTTGGCACTGGACTGCGGTCGATATGGGGTGTGAAGCTTACTATTAATACCCATAAACTTACACATACATTGAAAAGCATCTGTGTTGGTAGCAGCTGGGTATGCCTGTACCCAATTAGAGAATACATCTATGCAAACCAAAACATACTTCAAGTTCCTGCAGGGTGGTAACTGGATGAAGTCAATTTGTATGACCTGGAAAGGGCCGTCTGCTGGAGGGATGTGAGATGGCTCGGTGGGCACAGTTTTTCCTATATTCTTCCTTAAGCAGGTCAAACAGGACATTGCCCTCTTCTCTGCTTGGGAAGAAAAGCCAGGTGCATACCAGTATGCCTTCACTAACTTACACATACCCTGCTTACCCAGATGGGTCAGACCAAGTGCTGCTTTTGCTAAGCTTGGGTAGTATGCCTTAGGAGCTACAGGCTTCCCTTGTCCATTTCTCCAGAGCCCAGAGGACTCTTGCTCACATCCCTTGGATCTCCAGCTTGCCTTTTCCTGATGGGTACACACACCTTGCATTTCAACCAGTTTATGCATGTCAACCGTTTCAAATACCAACACTTTATCCATTTGATTAAGTTTTAAACCTGCTGCCCATTTGGCAGCTTCATCAGCCCTGTTGTTACCCAATGATACTGGAACATCTTCGCAGGTGTGGGCTTTACACTTAATGACAGCTACTGTCTTGGGTAGCTGTATTGCCATCAACAGTCGTTTTATGTGATGTGCATGTGCGATTGGTGTGCCTGCTGCCGTTAGAAAATTTCTTAGACGCCATAGGGCCCCAAAATTGTGCACCACCCCAAAAGCGTACCTGGAGTCTGTGTATATATTGGCCGTTTTTCCTTTGGCCAACTCACACGCTCTCCTTAGTGCTACGAGTTCCGCCACCTGCGCTGAATGGGGTGGACCGAGTGGTTTGGCCGCTATAACATCTTTGTCATCAACCACAGCATAACCTGTACATAACTCACCTGTATCAGTCTGTCTATGGCAACTCCCATCCGTGTAAAACGTTATGTCTGCATTTTCTAACGGTGTGTCATCAATGTCAGGCCTAGCTGTAAAATTTTGATTTAAATACTCCATACAGTCATGCCTATTAATTCCTGTACCAAACTCACCTTCTACCACTAGTAACGATTCACCTTTACCTTCCACACTTTGTGCATCATGAGGTACACTAGGTAAATATGTAGCAGGGTTTAAAGTATTACACCTCTTTATAGTAATGTTGGTCGGTGCAATTAACGCTAGTTTCCATTTAGTGAACCTAGCGGAGGAAACGTGTCTGGTCTGGGCCGAATTTAACAGGGCGGAAACAGCATGTGGTGTATGTACAGTCATGTCATGGCCTAACACTACATCCTCACTCTTTTCCACTAAGAGTGCGGTTGCAGCTACGCTCCTTAAACACGTTGGGAGTGCTCTTGCCACAGCGTCCAACTGGGCACTGTAGTATGCTACTGGTCTATTGGCATCACCATGTTTTTATGTGAGAACTCCTGCCGCACAACCAGCAGCCTCAGTACAAAATAAATCAAAGGGTTTCCCATAGTCTGGAATCCCCAATGCAGGTGCTCTTATCAGACTGTCCTTAAGATTAAGGAAGGCTTGCTCTGACTCTTCAGAGTGCAAGACACGGTCTGGTTTTGTTGAAGATACTAACTCCTGCAGTGGTAAAGCCAGAATGGAAAAACCGGGTATCCATGACCTGCAATACCCACACATGCCCAAGAAGGTACGGATCTGGTGCTGGTTCTGCGGTAGTGTCATGGTCTGTATGGTGTGGATTCTGTCCGCTGTCAGATGTCGGAGGCCTTGGGTAAGACAGTGTCCCAAGTATTTAACCCTGGTCTGGCACGGCTGTAACTTGTCCTTAGCAACCTTATGCCCTGTGTGCGAGAGGTGAAGCAACAAAAGTTTAGTATCATTTAAACATGACATAAACGAATCAGAGCATAACAACAAATCGTCTACATATTGGATTAGTACCGATCCATTGGCAGGTTGAAAAGACTGTAAACAATCATGTAAGGCCTGGGAGAAGATACTGGGGCTGTCAATGAAGCCATGGGGTAGTCGTGTCCATGTGTACTGTACGCCTTTGTATGTGAAGGCAAATAGGTATTAGCAATCAGGATGAAGGGGGACGGAGAAGAAAGCGGAGCATAAATCTATTACCGTGAAATGGGTTGCGGTTGATGGGATTTGCATAAGGATGACAGCTGGGTTAGGCACTACGGGAAATTGGCTTTCTACCACCTTATTAACCCCTCTAAGGTCCTGTACCAGCCTGTACCCCCTCTCACCACTCTTTTTCACAGGGAAGATGGGACTGTTGGCTACACTGGCTGTACGGACTAAAATTCCCTGCTGTAGTAAACGCTCAATTATGGGGTGAACCCCTAACTCCACTTCTGGCTTTAATGGGTATTGGGGAATTTTAGAAGTGTGTCTACCGTTTTTCAGGTTTACCATGACGGGAGCTACATTTGCCATTAACCCAGTGTCCTGTCCACCCTTAGTCCAAAGGAAACAAGGTATTTGTTCTAACATTTCATCTACCTGAGCTGAACCCTTGTCTGATGTTATGGTGTGCAGCATTAACCTTTGGGGAGTGTCTAGCACATCCCTTACCTCATGTGCAAATCTTCCTGGGACATCCATAAATATCCCGTCAGGGGTACAATAGATAATACATCCCATTTTGCACAATAAATCTCTTCCCAGGAGATTAGTAGGTGCTGTTGCTGCCAGGAGGAAAGAATGCCTGGCATGCAAAGGCCCAATGGTAACCTCCGTGGGTTTGGTTAAAGGGTAATGCTGTACGCTACCTGTTACACCCATTGCTGGTACTGTCTGGTTTGTTATCTGTAGATTTTCAAGAGATTTTAAAACAGACCTGGTCGCCTCTGTGTCTTCTAGGAAGGAACGTTCAGTACCAGCTACATTAAACTTTATTACCGGCTCTTCCCTAGTACCTCCCGTTATCCTGACTGCCTGCAGACTACAGGTATGACCTAACCCCTATAGTTGGCTATCTTCCCCCAGCAAGGCATTTGCAGCAACTATATGGGCAGGATTTATCTGGTAGTTCTTATGGTTACGAGATGTATCAATACGTTGCTGTATGTGGGGTTCCTGAATTATGACTCTACAGTCCTTCCTAAAGTGTCCTACTTGGTTACAGTTAAAACATTTCTTAGCTGATATGTTGGGGAAATTTTGTTGAAGTCCGGGAGGAAGGGATTTTGAGTGTGGGTATGATGGTTTTGGGTGTGTGTGAAGAGTGTGTTGTGGTCTCGTGTGGTATGTGTGAGGGAATTGTATGGGTTGGGCCTGCGCAGGATGGTAGGTGTTTAAGACTTGTAACTGCGCAGGTGGATATGTGTCTGTTGGCTGTAAGTGTATATCTTCTAGAGCTCGAATGCTAACAGCCATCAATTTCTCGCTCTGAGCTTCACGTTTCCTGGTGATATTCTTGTCATGGTCTATTGCAGTTTCCCTCTCCAACCAGGGTGTGAGGTCTGAACTCGGTCTTTCAAACTGTCTTTTAGACAGTCCATTAGAACAGTGATGACCATTCCCCGGTAGTGCGTGCTATCCTTAATGTTTTCGATCCCAGTGTACTGAGTGATCGTCTGCAGCCCACGATTAAAGTAATCTTCTGCAGGTTCACTTTCCTTTTGTTTAATGGAGAAGATTTTACTCCAATTAACAACTAACGGGAAAAATATGGCTAATTGGGCAACTATACGGGCAATGCAATCCTGATTGCCTTGATCAGTTAAGGGGATGTCTGCATCCAGAGTACATGCTGTGATAAACTTTTTCACATCTGTACCTTCTGGGAGACATGCTCTTAACACCACTCGCCAATCCATGTTGGTTGGCTCATGGGCATTGCCTAGATCCTTTATGAAACGCTGACATTTTGCCAGATGTTTCTTGGGGTCAGGAAATTCAGACATAATGGAATGTAGTTCCGCCCGTGTCCAAGGACAGTGCATCGCTACTTCCCTTGTGGGTACGACACCATTCGCATCTGCGTTCCCATCGGGGACAATAATTGTCCTTACAGGGTGGATGCCTCCCACCTCTATACCTTTAAACCTATTACTGCAGCGAACGGTATTAGTAACCTCCGCTATTGAAGCAGTTGGTTCTAATACTTCCTGCACCCTTATTAAAGGAGCCTCCCCCACCATGGGTTCTACTAGGGCCTCCCCCCATGAGCTAAGGATCCCTCCCCCCCTCTTGATGCCATAGGGGCAGCTACTTGTACTTGCTGGGAAGGGACATTTAATAACTGCACAGCATGGGATACAGCAGACATTGCTACAGGATCACTTTCTGCATCATACTCCACTCTTTTCTTTAGGGATTTCACTCTACATATGTGATCCCTAAGGTTATTTAAAATCTCCATATTAAAGCTTCCAATCTTTGGGAAAGGCTTCTCACTCTTACTCGTCATCTTAACCCACACAGTACAGTGCGTCGTTGCGTACGTGCCATATTTAGTGTACATTATATGAAGAGCCGACCCGGTCGGACCTTGCATACAGAGCGCATCGTCTACCATCCCTGTTGACTGTTTTGCGCCCATTTTGCGAAAAAAACAACAACAATGATGAGACCGGTGGAAGAATTAACCGATAGGCTGCCTCCACGCACCTATTCTACAGTTAGCTAATATCTAAAAATAGGGAACACAGCAATACCTACTAAGGCAAGCACAGTACCACGTATAATAGGGAACACAGGAGTTATCTAGCTATAGATAAAACCACAGTAACCACCTATTGTCCTTTTGTCCCTGCAACCAGCCTCAGTCAGAGATGCCACACTCGTATGGTCCGGTCACAGCACTCAAAGGCCCTAACTGACCGATGAATATTACAACTACACTGGAAGCTATATTTTATCGTTAACTCTCTTTAACGATAGGAAATCAGGAGGATCCCCTCTGCCAGTATACCTGTTATGTATACCCTATATTTATTACCTAAAATAGGGACCACGAAGGCTCAACCTATTTCACAATCTCAATCATACACCTTACACACTTCTATATTGTGGCCAAATAACAAAATTAAAAAAATACCTTTCTTTTGATTAACAGCCTTTTGGAGATTACAGCCCTATCAATATGACGTATTTCAGTCTTGATAATTTATTTGAATTCTAACAGAAATGCTAGTCACATGCTTCACTTGCTATTGTGCACTCGGTTACAAACAATTAGATGTAATCGCTACACGTGGCAGGAAGTGGCCGTACATCCGGTCGCACGCACTATGCTGCGACTGTTTGAACGTGGTGTACACTAAAACCTTTGTGGCATTATTGTGCGATCGGTTGCGTATGAAATGCGCGGCCATTCTACAACAACGTGGGCAAGCACAAATCTCTCTCCACTATCCCAGATTCTAATCAGCCCTCTCTGAATTCGCAAACTGCGAGTCTCCATCTCTGAACAAAAATAGGAACGCAGGAAAAAAGTCTGCGGGTGCCTTTCCACCCTTTTGTTCCAAGACGAGGGGAGCAGTTCAAAAATACAGTGATGGGTGATATCCAATCCCGGATGAGCCCCCAAATTATTGATACCGTTTAAACAGTATCAATATTAGAGAGAGATTTGATTGCACAGACCAGATTGCCCATACCTCCCATCCCAATATAAAATAACTTTGTCACACAGAAACAGTTTGCGGTTCCAACACACATAAAGGTATTATATTGTAAAAAGGGTATAATCAGCCTTAGTCTATACAATGCAGCTATATACAGGATAAAGACAAAGATACAATTACCAATACTTCGCCATGTGGTCTGGATCCTAGACTAACAGCTGTCCATCAGGATTGCTGCGTGTTTCTTTAGGGTCAAGCAGAGAAAGAGGAAGGAAGGGGGTTGGGACCAAGACTGCATAGGAATTTATAGGTGTACAATTTCCTTTGAACATAAGCTGAATACTCAGAGGGGCTCCCGAATGGCCCTTTATCACAATGGTTGTTGCTATTCATTTGTTAGTAGATGGTTGACGTCACTGGAGGTTGAACTGTGTTAGAAAGTTCCTTTGTACTACCCTTGGCATGCAAATCTACAGGGGAGGTGTACAGTGATTTTTACAGTATAGAGTGTAATTCTTGGCAGGTCTTCATAACTCGATAGTGATCCCTTCCATATTCATTCTGTTGGTTTCATATTCCTGTTGAGACAGAGGGAAATCGGTAGATACTACTCATGACCCATTTATCTTATTCCTAAGCCCAGATATCATATAACTGCTATTTAACATGTAACATTCACTGTATACCTTTAAAATACATAAACTTCTATGTTTGGAACATTTATTGTGTAAGTGGGTGAATATTTGTATGAGAGGAAAGAGGTGTTTGTGTACTAAATAGCATTGTGCGTATCTCAGTCAGTTTAGGGTTAAATGGGATATAAGTTTATTGTAAGGAAAGGCTGCTGTCCGTCGGGGTAAGGTTTCCGACAATAATACTTAAAAGCTGGCTATGCAATTGAAATGCAAAACAGTATTTAAACAGTATTGCTGTACTAACTTTGTTATGTGTTTATGTAATGTAAAATGGCGCTTAACCGTTGTGAGCACAGAAGCATGGCTCGCCATTCACAATATGGCGAGTTGCAGGGGCATGGGATGCGTGTGCATGTATAGCGAGCATGTGCAATTGCGCGTGCGCAAGTGTGTGCGCGAATGCGGCGGGAGCGTGTGTTCGCATAAAATGGCCGTGGACGATCAAATCGTCCAATGGATGTCGTGTTGCGATTCGTGCGCAATTAAGCGATCGCAACCAATTTATACGGTTTCGACACCATTCATGTGTGGGGTTGCTTCTCAGCCAAGAGAGTGGGATCACTCACAATTTAGCCTAAAAACACAGCCATGAATAAAGAATGGTACCAATACATCCTCCAAGAGCAACTGCTCCCAACCATCCAAGAACAGTTTGGTGACGAACAATGCCTTTTCCAGCATGATGGAGCACCTTGCCATAAGGCAAAAGTGATAGATAAGTGGCTCGAGGAACAAAACATCTAAATTTTGAGTCTATGGCCAGGAAACTCCCCAGACCTTAATCCCATTGAGAATTTGTGGTAAATCCTCAAGAGGCGGATGGACAAACAAAAACCCACAAATCCTAACAAACTTCAAGCATTGATTAGGAAAGAATGGGCGGCCATCAGGCAGAACGTGGCCCAGAAGTTGATTGACAGCATGCCAGGGCAAATTGCAGAGGTCTTGAAAAGGAAGGGTCAACAATGCAAATATTGACTCTTTGCATAAACGTAATGTAATTATCAATAAAAGCCTTTGAAACTTATGAAATGCTTGTAATGTTACTTCAGTATACCATAGTAACATCTGACAAAAAGGTCTAAAAACACTGAAGCAGCAAACTGTGAAAACCAATACTTGTGTCATTCTCAAAACTTTTGGCCATGGCTGTACACAAAATAAATGCAAAAATACAACAAAGGGTAGGGAGAGTCCTGTTTATCAAAGAGCATACACTCTAACATGTAGAGGGCACAGCTAAACAACAGGAGCAAGTGTGGCTCAGAGTGGAGATTGGAAGAGCTGTAATAATGCATTAGTATGGGTGGTGTAAATATGAATAAGGTAAGCTGTGATAAAGAGATGGTTTTTCAGAGAGTGTTTAAATATTTGAAGGCCGTGGTAGAGTTTGATCAAGCGCTGCAGAGAATTACATAACTGGGTAGCAGCACGGGAGAAATCTTGTAGACGGGCATTATGCTCGGTATGCAACACAGCCGATGGCTGATATATCTGCAGATATATCAGCACATCATGCTGTGTGTACAAGCGGTCAGCAGAGGCTGCCGGTGACTGACATCACAACTCGGTGGATACATGTAAATGACCGCCCAGTTGTGACATCAGGCACGACACATCGGGTTGCCAATTGGTAAGTGTGTATGCACTTACCAATTGTCAGATAGGATGGCGAATCAGCCTTATTGCAGATCAGTAATCCTAGTGTGTACCCAGCTTAAGAGATGATTATTAAAGACAAAGGGTTCTATTCATGGAGCAGTGAAAAGTCTTTTATCAGTGATAACAGGGCTTTTCACTGCTGCTTCCAATTCACAGAATTGGTTACTGTGGAGAAAACTAATGCTGGGTACACACTGACAGATACATTGGCCGATCAATTGATCGACCAATATATCTGCTGCACATCAGACAATGGACATATATGTCTGCAGACATATCTGTCCATTGGCAGGTATGTATGGTCGGTCAGCAGACCGCCCGTACACACACAGCGGCAGCCGCGAGGAGGGGGGTGGGCCCCCGCCCCGCCCACCAGCCACTGGGTCCTGGCCACCGGGACCCAAGGGCACAAGCAGATGATGGTCATTCAGTGTGTATGAATGACCATCATCTAAAGATATATCTGCAGATCACTCGATCTGCAGATATATCTGTCAGGTGTGTACCCACCTTAAGATTTCTGCTATAGTAAGGTGACATATGCATATGCCGGTCGGTCACCACCTCTTATCTAGATGATCTAGAGTGCCCATTTACCCCCTCGCACTGCTCACTGCCCCCAGCTTCCCCCCTCAAATTGCCCCACCTCCCCCCTCACACTGCCCCATATGCCACAGCAGCACTGAAGTCAGGTGACCCTTGGGCCGTCGCATGCGCAGAAGGGGACAGCCATACCAAAAGCAGAGGACAGGAGGAGAAAATGCATCGCTGGACCCCTGGATATCGGATTGCATCACAGGATAGGTAAGTATACGTGAATTGCTCTTTATCTAAGCTCTAGATTACATCGAACTGATGCAATCTATAGTAATAAGTAACAATTCACCACCGCAGATCTACATATATTGACCCCAAGGACAAGTGCAGATCAGAAGTAGACAAGAGATTTAGGGGTATATTTACTAAAGTGCAGGTTTTTAGAACTGGAGATGTTGCCCATAGCATCCAATCAGATTCTACTTATCAGAATCTACATATTCTAGCCCCTTCTAGAAGATAATAGCTAGGATCTGTTTGATTGCCATGGGCAACATCTCCACTTCTAAAAACCTGCACCTTTGTAAATATACCACTAAGAGCAAAAGTGAGTTGAGATTTCTGGTGGACAATGGGGTGGGATTGTTGAGGGCTCTACAGGTAAGAGTGAGCCCTTTGAATTGGATTCTGGAGGATGCGGGGGTGGGGAGGGGGGGCAGTGTAGAGATTTGCAAAGTAGGCACACGTGGAACGGGAGCCAAGGCCAGGCTCAGCTTACCTTACCTCTCACTTACCATCCCAGCCCGGATTTGACCCGCAAGGAGGATACATCAGAGGGATAAGGTAGGGACAGTCAGAGCTGACAGCATTACAGCAATAGCGATCCTGAAACAGACTTCATCTCAAACAAATTCTCCTATAAGGAGCTATAAACATATGTTTATTAATCTGTGACTTTTTTACAGGTGCCACTAGTGTATTTAATATATATAGCGCTCATAAACCCCTTCTTTCATGCACTTTTAAATATGCTATAACTGTACATTGATCAATACGGGTAATAAGTCTGACCAACAAGTAGCCAGATCTCTTTCACATGCAGCCATAGACTTGTGTAGCCAAATTTGAACTATCAACCAGGACTCAAGCCATGTGGCTGGATCCAACAGGGCAGCATGGTCGTGTGGTGACCACAACATACGTGTGCATATTAATTCCAGGTTGTATACAGTTGTTTATCCAGTTTGTGTACGGGATGCCGGTGCTTGGGATCCCAGCGATTTATGATCCTGTCGCTGGCATCCAGACATGGTTAGGATACCAACACCTATCGATCAGTATTCTAACCCTTCCCATCTGCCTACCCCAAACCCTCCCCCCCTGGTGCCTAAACCTAACCACCCCCCTGCACTCTAAACCTAACCCTCCCCCTTAGTGCCTAACCTTTACCCTAGTGCCTAACCCTCACTCTAACCCCAGTACTTACGGTCAGGATGCCAGTGGTCAGGATTCTGATAGGCGGTGGGATTCCAGCGCCGGCACTCTAAGCGCCGGCATCCTGACTGTCGGTATTATGACCGCATCCTGTTAATCCAAGGCAGAAAAATATCAAATCCACAGAACGTATTTATCTAAAAAATGGATACTGATCAAGTAGCTGCAGTTGCTCTGAATAATCACAGTCTGGTCAGTTTATTTTTGATCTGACAAAGTGGAAAATCCAGAAAGCATGATATTTAAGTATGTGTGCCAGAAATAATATTACACACAAGGGGTGAGATTCTATTGTGTACATGAGTGGACTGGTAAAAAGAATGGGCAGTCTACCAGATGTATTTCCTCCTGGTAAATGGCACTCCTGACCATGCTCTCTGAAGTTGTCCACTCCAGTTACACAGACCCATAGAGGCAATTCAGGGCAACTGGGAAGCGAAGGAAGAACAACAGGGGCAGGTGACCCTCACTTAATAGAGGCGTAATGTACTACAGTACAGTATGTTCAGGAAAAGTATGAGACTTTGTAAAAGTGCTTATATTTAATATATTTGTCTTTAGCTCTCTATTCACTTTATCTACCTGTCTTGCCTCCTGCCAGTGATCTTTGCCTTTTTAAAAAAAATGACAGTTAACATTAGGAAATAACAATGAGTCAATGAAATTAATTTGCATGAACCAGTTAGAAAGATTCCAATAAACTGCAGGGATTATTTCTGTCATTAGCCTTCTGTAAGTGAATGGGTAACTATTTCAAAACAAAAAGCTAACGTAGGATGTGCTAAAGAACCAGACAGAACACAATCTGTTTTCTCCATAACACACACAATGTTTAGTAGCAACTTCATATTACTGTCTGTATCTTTCTTTTGCAATCACAATAAGAATCCGATGTAGTTGACAATACATCCTACTGAATGGAAATATATGATCATTTCTGTTTAAGCAATTAAGATGGTTTTATTTCAGATGGTCAGAATAGAAAACATGCATTGTGTCCTTAAGAAAATGCATGCAGAACAGCAGATTATAATTACAGAACAATCCTTAATAAATAAGAACTGAGTCTGCGGCACTATACTGTTTAGTGTAAAGTGTTATAGGTTAATTAGGTAACTATATAACCTGCAGCAAGAAGGATAGGCAAGCAAACAAAAATCACATACAAGAAGTGTCTCAATGTGCTGGAAATATTCCACATCAGTGGCAAACGCAGGATTTTGAAAGGGGGGCTCCCAATAAAAAAAAAATATAACCCCTACGTTTTTTTATTTACAAAAAAAGAAAACACCAGTCATCATCATGATGACAATGATACATGACCTAGAGACCATCATCATGAGATGGACAGGTGACAGATCATGTATGTGGAGGTAGCTAAGTCCATGCAGGAGCCACCACTGCCAGCCCAGACGCTACACCCATCACAAGGTGGCCAGGTAGCACCACACCCTCTGGGTATCTGCCCTAACTACAACAGTCACAACACTGCAGCTCACACTCACCATCCTTAGGCTATTATAGGTGGCTTCAGGCGGCTTCCTACCTCCGGAGGGAGTCCTGTGTAAGTGACTCTTGGGGCTGGGGGCTGAGCACAGTCACGGCGTTCACTGACCTCCTGGAGATGATTGCTTCCGCAACACAAGTAGTCACATAATCTGACTGCCGGGGCTCCAGGAGAGGGTTCCCGCACACAGAACCTGGCTGTCCCTACAGCTGTATTATGGTGGTGGCAGCAGGCAGGCACTGGGTGCCTGAGGATAACTGGGCCCAGGTAATCGGGCTCTGGCACCCAGTAATGCATCAGGACTACATTGTTTCAGCAGGACAGACAGTATAACCGGCGTTCACGCTGCCTGCTTTAAAATTGGTGTACACCCCCTTCCTCTCTATCCTACCAATAAGAAGGAAGAGGGACTATCAGTATGATCTGCAGCGGACGGTCAGTGCAGCTGCAGGAATTAACGCACTGAGCGGAGCTGCAAAGTCAGAATCAGCTGAGCAGAGCAGGGAAAGCAGACAATATTCAGCAAGGGGATGAAGTGGTTCAGCTGCGATGGAGTGGCAGCCAGGGGGGGTTTCTAGGTACTCAGAAACCCCCCCTGCATGCGCGTATGCACATTTTGTACATAAATAAGAACTATCTAGAGAACTCAATAAACGCAAGAGGTCGTTTTGATTAACATTGAATATACTTTCCTAAAAATATAAATACAGTAATAAGCTTAATGTGAAAACATCAATGAACACCAAAAATTGATTCATACAGATGCGTCCACATACATCTAGCCTCCTTGTGTGTTAAACAGCCCGTCTGGTCACGCCATGCTGTGGTGCGACTCAGTAGCGCAGTGTCTTTTCATGTGATTTGTTACCTTAAAATGCATCTTATTCGCAATGCAAATAGGATGCACAAGTAGCTTATGCCAATTAAAATGATATGCAGCATGCCTATATTATGTGTGCGGCTGTATTTGCATGCTTAATGCCGCAGCTGCATAAGCTGCTTGTGCGTAGTATTCGCATCACTTTGCTAAAAAGACGCATTGTAAGAGAAAAAGTTGCACGAAAAAATGCTCTGCACTACTGAGTCACCATGCGCTCATGCTTTATGTGGAACGCAACTTGTAGTGCACGGAGGATAGATGTACGTGGTCACAACTGTACAACAGTAGCCACTTTGGTAGAAAGCGGCTCTTTATTACAAGTCTTGTTGTGCTTCGTATATAGACTTAGGGCCTGATTCAGAGATGTACGTTCATCCGACATGCTGCAGCGTTTGGGGGGCAGAGTGGGGGCATGCCTGGTCACAGTTCCCCAAAACAAGGGCATGTCGACCCCTGTATTCTGGGAGGGACAAGGCCAGGGTCTGTGTCAGCGGAAGCAGATTCCTGCCCTATTACGTGACCTGACCAAAAGCCTGACCAAAGGAGCAACCATCGTGACCAACTCAGACCAATGGTTGCGATGGTGATGCCAACCTGCGACGTGGTCGCAGTGCTGGTAGCAAAAATGCAGCAAGGAGGTGTCTGACACCTCCTTCTGCAGTTGCATCTGCAATGTACAGATCTGCACAGCCGCTTGTGTGTGGCTTTATAAATCCGTCCATCTCTGAATCAGACCCTTAGACTCAAACAGATATACAAGTGTCACATATCAAATTAATCAGTGAAGTCTCCTGGTGCGTCCTAAGACACCCGATGCTAGCAGAGTTGCACTGGATCTAGAGGTTCACTCACGCTAGGCATGTCACGCTGCATGGCGTATTGAGGATAGATGTATGACTACACATCTGTACATCAGATACACTGGATTTGCAAAGTCCGGAGAGCTCCTCTCAACCGGTTGGTTCTGCTCTGATTAAGGTAAAATGCTCCACCTTCAATAACAGAATGTGTCCCAAAGGGCAGAGGTGTCAATTTCGATACCACCATAAAATGCGACGCTGGACATCCTGTTTGCTTTGTTTTCATCTATTTGGCGCACCTCAGCTTGACAAGCCCTCCAGTTCACCTGTCATTCTGGAGGCCATGGTAAAATAGTTGCAATGGTATTCGATACCCTGTGTCTCTTTTGAAAGATTTACCACCTTTCTGCATTGGTGTATTAAGACCGGGACAGGGGGTCATGGAATAGCTCATTATCTTGAAGACCTCCTCTGTGTGAGCCCACCTGATTTCCGCAGAAGTTCTCAATTGTTATTTTCAATTCAAGCCCTATTTTATTCATTTGGAGTCCCCCTAGCTAAGGATAAGATGGAGGGTCCCACTTCCCAGTTGTCTAATCTTAGTATTGTAATTTATACCATAGAGGGCTGTTGCAGATTGCCTTTGGATAAAGTACATAAGCCTCGGAATGCCATAGAGGTTGCACTGGCAGCAGGGAAGGATACTTTATGGCAAGCGCAGTCTTTCCTGGGTTTGTTTAACTTTGTGTTATAACGATGGGTCGCATCTTCTGTTATAAACTTGAAAGAGCGACAGTGGGGCTTGTTAGCCCCCATCATGTAATTTGCCTGTCTGCTGAAATGAAGACACTTGGCTATCTGGGCATTATTTTTAACAGATTATACTGGCATTCTTATCTTGATTTCCCAAGCGGTCCCCAACTCAGAGCTGCAACTATTCACGGATGCAGAGAATCCCCAGGTTTCATCTATTACCTTGGTGGGTGCTGGTGCATGGCCCCTTAGCCTTTTGATTGTATCTCCAAGGGCTCTACAATGGATCTCTTTCTCTTGGAGCTCTTTCATATAATTGTAGGTTTGGAGATTTGGAGCAATTGTCTGTGCAATCGCAGCATCATACTTTAGTGTGACAACCTTTGTGTGGTGCATGCTATTGATCATCAGCAGGCTACAGTACGTCGTTGCGTGTTGTGCAGTTGCTTTTGCAATTAGTGTTGCTTGTAGTGCAACATCGTTTTTAAAGCTAGCCATGTTACGGGTGTTGAGATTGGCATAGCGGATTCCTTGTCCAGATTTCAGTGGGTTAGGTTTAGGGACTTGGTGCATGAGGGTAGCCTGATCGGTGACCTCTGCCCTTTTTACATTTGGAAGGTGATCGAGTTGGCATGGAGGTCTTAGCAGGCTGATCTTTTACTCCCTGTAAATTGAGATCCTATAAGACTTCATGGGCCGAATTGGAAGAGCTTACATCACACTGTGGGCATAGAGGTAAGAATGTGCATCAATTGATGCTATCTTTAATGTGGGGGCTCTACTGTATGTCATGGGCCGGTCTAGGGAATCTGTTTCACGAACCCTCACTTTCTTATGTTCAGGCCAGGAACACCGGATTTTACTAAAAGTTTTTTTATATTAATATCACTTAATGGTTGGGCATGGTTGGCCCTCTGTTCTGTGATAGGAGGTGGCGATAGCGGTTGTGGTTGTTGCGGTTTTAGAATTTCAGAGCTGGTTGCCCCCTCCACGGCCATTGCTGGAAAAGTGCTTCTGGCTGATGTCACTGTAGGTGAGAGATCGGTGAAATGCAGGATCCGTTGCTCTAAAACAGATCAGTTAAGTAATGACCATTCAGTTATTAAGATCTGTCCGGTGGCTTTGGCTCATGCCTATTTGGCTGGGTTTTTAAGTTTAATTGATAGTCTCAAGTGTTCAGTCCCTCAACAGGTTTTTTTTTTAAATCTCTCACCCAGTTACTGTTTTTCCTTTCCTCAAACTGTACGGCCCCCCCCCCCCTCCCCACTACAAACTTTTAAATTCTCTTATGTGTTTTTTGTTTTGTCACTCCATTAATACTGGCATATGATTGCAAAATATTTTCTAGGCATTTTATTTGATTTATTTCTGTATTTCCTTCACCAGCTTTCTATGTATTCACTTTGACTCTTGTGATGTTTGAATTATTGGCCATTCGTTAGTTTTTCGTGCAGAAAGGGCTGCCTCTGCTGTAGTTCTTTGCTTTTTTCAGCTGGCTTGTAGAATTAGGTGGTTGACTCATCATGGACTTTGTTGGGCTTTGTCTTCTTTCGCAGGAAAGAATGACAGAACAGTCAGCTAGGGTGAAGATTTTTCTTTTTGGGGGTGTACTCATCTTGATTGTAGTCTGAACCACCCCAACGGAGGCAGCAGTACAGGTTGAGTTGCATACCACTTTTTGGTTTGTGTTGTAAGCAACCATAGGGCTGACACCATCCGTAATGCATGCTGTGTGTTTGTGTTGGTGTATTGCTGGGCTGCGCTGGTTATTGGCCGTCCTTTCTTGCCACCATACAGTCTTTAAGATGTTGATCTGTCAATAAATAGCTAACCTTTTTAATGCCATTTTCTATCTCAGTGTCAGTATTTTATTTAAGTTATTTAAGGTTATATGATTTACACACAAGACACACATTAGCCATTAGGAGGTTTAGAAGAACAGAAGGCAGAGTATGCCTGACGTCAGTTAAACCATGAGGCTATGGGCTGGATTTTGTGGGGTCACATTATATATTTTTAGCCAGTAGTTTTAGGGGGTGGGGTTACAGTTTGGTGTTTTATTAGGTTTGGGGTTACATGGTATAAGTCTCTTTATGAAGAATTTTCCGTCGATCCTACCCTTTAGTTTTCATTTAGTTGTTGGCTATTTTCAGGTTGCCTAATTCTGAGTGATTCCTGCTTGGCCAATCAGACAGGGGTCAGTATTGAATGGAATTTATACACTTAGATGTACCCAATGTTAGTCAGTTGGAGATTATGAAGCAAAATCACATAAAAAATGTATTAGAAAAAAACACTTGTTCAATAGTCTCTATACGACACCTTGAGGTAAATTTACTAAAATTCGAGTTTGGTCAAGTTTTGTTTTTTTTAATCTCGATTTGCATCGCTGAATCTCGGGTGATTTTCCCGTTTTCCATCTCGCAAATGTACTAAGAAGTGAGTTTAGCTGAAAGTGAGTTTTCCGATGGTGATGCAGATTGAAATATCTCCCCCGAGTTGCAAGTTTAGATGAGATTACTCACCCAAGATTGCAGTGTGTTCTCTCTGCAAATCTCCCCCGAGCTAGCAGCATGCACATATCAGTGAGATATGTGAAGGTTGCTTGTGTTGTGTTATGCCTGTAAAAGAAGGGTTAATTTATTTTTTAAAAAGATGTAGGGTCCCCCCCCAAAAGCCATAACCAGCCCTGGACTGGTCAGCCAGTCCTGGTTCCATAAATTATGGGGAACAAAACAAGTAGGGTTCCACCATAATTTTGGAACCAGCACCTGGCTGCGGGGCCAGTGCTGGTTTTAAATATAGGGGGGAAAAATTGCGTAGGGGTCCCCCTATATTTAAAACCAGCACTGGACCCAAACCAACCGGGGTGTAATGCCACAGCCAGGAGACCCTATTACCGGGTCTTCATTGCCAAAGCATTCTCACCCCAAGCCGGTCAGGCCAAGCTAGGGATCTTAGGGGAGGTTGGGACCCCCCAAAAAAGGGTTCCCCCCTCTCCTGAAACCCCAGGCTTGGACTGAAACCCAGGGCTCTTCCCTGCACCCCTGGAGCAGTGGGTACGGGGGTAATAAAGTGTTATATAGTAGTAAACTATTGTATTTCACAGTGGAACTACAGGTGAGAGCATGCCTGCCCTTTGGCACTTGTGGAACTACAAGTGCCAGCAGGCGGCCGGCACTCATACCCCCACTGTAAAATAAATAGTTAAAAACCCACAGTACAACAGAATTGTGAGTGAGCCCACTCCCTTGGCTGAGAAACAACCCCACACATCAATGGGCTCAGGATGCTTTACTGTTAGCATGACACAGGACTGATGTTAGCGCCCACCTTTCCTTCTCTGGACAAGCATTTTTCCAGATGCCCAAAACGAGCTGATAGGGGATTCATCAGAGAAAATAACTTTACCCCAGTCCTCAGCAGTCTAATCCCTGTACCTTTTGCAAAATATCAGTCTGTCCCTGATGTTTTTCCTGGAGAAAAGTGGCTTCTTTGCTGTCCTTCATGACACCAGGATATCCTCCAAAACTCTTCATCCTGTGTCATGCCAACAGTAAAGATTTCTGAGACCATTCATGTGTGGGGTTGCTTCTCAGCCAAGGGAATGGTATCACTCACAATTTTGCCTAAGAACATAGCCATGAATAAAGAATGGTACCAAAACATCCTCCAAGAGCAACTTCTCCCAACCATCCAATAACAGTTTGGAGATGAACAATGCCTTTCCCAGCATTATGGAGCTCCTTGCCATAAGGCAAAGTGATAACTAAGTGGGACGGGAAACAAAACATCAAAATTTTGGGTCCATGGCCAGGAAACTCCCCAGACCTTAATCCCATTGAGAACTTGTGGTCAATCCTCAAGAGGCTGGTGGACAAACAAAAACCCACAAATTCTGACAAACTCACATTGATTAGGCAACAATGGGCGGCCATCAGTCAGTATATGGCTCAGAATTTGATTGACATCATGCCAGGGCGAATTGCAGAGGTCTTGAAAAAGAAGGGTCAACACTGCAAATATTGACTCTTTGCATAAACCTAATGTAATTGCCAATAAAAGCCTTTGACACTTAAGAAATGCTTGTAATGTTACTTCACTATACATAGTCTAACATCTGACAAAAAGGTAAGCAGTAAATTTATTGAAAACCAATACTTGTGTCATTCTCAAAACTTTTGGCCATGGCTGTACACCCTTGCTGCTTTTGCATCATTGCAAGGATTGCAATTGGAAAGCTGCATGCCTGCACTTTTGCAATTGTCATCCCTGCTAAATTGGCCCACCATCACAAAGAAATGTTTCCTATAGTAATCCCAATTATGACCCTTGCTGTACCAAATGCAGCTAGGCATTTCAGACACCTACAGTAGTATTTTTCATTAAAAAAAATGCTTTTCTGTGCTAAATTATTCTAAAAAAATGTAATTCAATTTATCTGTCTTTGGAAGTCTTTATACTCATTTATAATCAGTATTTATGTGTAGCAAAACACATAACCAGAGTAAAACAGATCCACATTAATCTTGAAAAATATAGTCACATACATACAGTACGTGTTTAGAACAATACTTTCTATCATAACACATTTTCTGCATAGGTGTATAATTAACATCAAATCTTTTCTACACACACACACTAGTAAAATAAATTAATAAAAAATAAATAAAATGTACCATAACAGACTTGCAAATCTGCCTAAAGAGAGCAGACCAGGATTTCCAATATCATTGTGAACAACACCAGTTGCATTTGCTTTTCTGTAATGTGAACGCAGCAGTACAAGTTTTCATCACTAATTGCAGTTGCACATGTGAGGATACATCAGTAACATCGGGTAACAGCTGACCCAAACGCATAGTTGTGGTAGACCATACCCTATCACAAGAGCTGCTCATCTTCCTATTCGCACACACAGACAAACCTGCGTTTTCCTGACCACCCCTCGTCACCACCATCCTGTCAATCAACATCGGATGTCTCTCCGTGCTCGCTGCGTATGACGTACGTCCCCCTACATGATCGCAGCTGCTAGTTTGTGCAAGCACTGTGCTATGCATAGGCACGCACAGACACAAAACATCGTCTGCCTGCATGCGTTTGCTACCATTTCATCATACCATTCTCCTGTGCCAGTTCTGCATCTGAAGTCACAGTGGACCTCATTCAGATTCAGTCGTAAGCGGCCACTCGGTCGTACGCATCCGATGGACGCATGCGTACGGTTAGTTGTGCGCATGTGCGTACGAGACCTTGCGATCCAAAATGTTGTAGATTGTACGGCTTACGAACAGGAAGTGGCTTCCGAGAGTTGATTGACATGAAAGGCCGTTTGTGGGTGTTGACGGGGGTGGTGGTCTAAAAACGCAGGCGTTCCTCACCGTTTTCAGGGCGTTTTAGGGGTGTGCATAAATTTCCTGCTACGATCGACATAGAAGGCCGGAAGTAGTAAAAAGTCACTCTGCGAGCAGGTTAGAGGCCTGGCTGATCGTACAGCTTGAGGTTGGGTATGTGCTCTCTCAAGCACCAGAGTACAATCGATACTATCAAATGTGACTGATGTTATGTTTGATGTTTCTATTTTGTGCCACACAATGCAAGCAGCTAATACTCGTTTGTTGTTGCTAATAACACTGCTAATTGGCTTGTAATTAATTCAGTTGTGTTTGCATTAGAGAATAATAAGAATAAATAAATTTCATGGGGATGGCTTATTCTTTGAGGTTTTTTGTTAATTTTTTATGTAATTTGCACACAACACAAGCGGCCGCAACCATAAGAAGAAAATTAACATACAGCGACTGACAACGACTGACAAGATTGACTCGATCGCTAGCTGCTATCACTCGTTAGCTAGAGGAGGTGCTTTGTTCATGTTTGGGCGTCACTTTGGTTGCGATCACCCGGCCGTGCGATTGTTTTTTTTCTGATTCTCGATCGTTAGGTGTACGACCGAGCAGCCACTTACAACCGACTCTGAAAGAGGTCCAGTGTGTGTACTTCGCACGTCATCCAAGTACCATCTCATGATATCATTCTCCTGTGCCAGCTCTGCATCTGAAGCCGCAGAGTATGTACTTAGGGCCTGATTCAGAGCCGGACGCTCTTTCAGAGAGCTCGCTCTGAATCAGAATGGCATTTTTTTTTTTGGAACCGACCTCCTGGCCACTCTGTAAGCTGTGGGTGACCACCCACAGCTTTTGTGAGCAGCCAGGTGATGGTCGAGATGGTCGCGACCATCAGGCTTGCGTCGAGACCCTTGTGGTAGGGTCTCGTCCATTGCAAGCCCCAGTGAGCTTCCAGCTCTAATAGAGACGGAAGCTCACTACTGAGGCCACCCCCAAACGGCAGGCGTTCCTTCAGGAACTCCTCTGTTTGGCCAGCCACCCCCCCTGCCTGCCTCCAAAATGGGGCGAGCTGTTAATCACAATCAACAGCTGCTCCTTTTGGGTGCGAGACCCGTAGCGACGGAGCGCCCGTCGCTGGCCGGGTCTCGCACATGCGCACGCTGGAGCCGGCGTGCGCATGTGCAGTGGGGGACCATCGACCTGCTTGCAAGCGCTGTGCGCTCACGAGCGGGTTTGAATGAGGCCCTTGTTACGTCATCCAAGTACAATCTTCGTAAGACCGAAGTTTGTCAATTTAAGCCTAAGGGACATTAAACCACGAGTGTTTTGAGTGTTGCCAGTTTATTAACGTGTCGGATAGTGCCCCTTTAAGTTTAGTTGGTCGTATGCAGTCAATGAATGTTTCATGGGGAGTGGTCTAAGAGTATTTAATGGAGTGTTGTATGCAAATCTGCCTCTTTGTTACAATTTTTCCCACCCTCCCTCTTTTTGTTTTGTTTGTTGACAATCTGATGGTGTTTGTGTTTGCAGAAAGAACGACACTTCTAGTTAGTTTATGTTAATAGGTAGGCTTAGTGGGTGCAGTCTCATTTAAGTGGAGTAAGACGACAGCCAATTGTCCTGGACGGGAAATGGCTATACCACCTGGATCGGTGGTTGAAGTTAAAGGAGAGTTGATCACCAATGCTTGGCTTGTGTGTGTGTGTGTTTGTATTGAGCCGTTTGGTTGTTATTGTTCTGTGCGTTCTTTTGTACCGTCACCATTATTAGTATTAACTTATAGTCTAAAAAGATAATGACTTGTCAAAAATAAATTTGACAAAATATTTAAATGCCAACACTGTTGTCTGTGTCTTTATTTTAGAAGATAAGTTACATTGTATTTAGGAAGGTATTATATGGTAACGATATTACACGTTAGTGAGTTTATAGTGCCATTCTCCTGTGTCAGCCTTGCGTCTGGATCTACAGAGTGTGTACTTATTAGATTACCCCAGTAAAACTTCCAGTATCTTTTTCCTTTGCTTTCCCTGTGATAAGTGTTCTTCCATTTCCCACGTGCTGGATACCTGACCAATGGGCCACGACCTGCTTGCTGGGTGCAGCTTAAGCCCAAATCCCACTTGGAGGGGTCACTGGTGAACACCTCCCAGTAAGTTAGATCCCGCACCTTTGGTCAGGTCTAGCCAACATCCGGTACTAGTGGATGAGGAAGTCATTTATCCAGACCCCTCGCCTCCTGTTCCTTTCCCAACCTGGGTCCACGTTTTCCAATACCTCGGCAGAAGGTCAGCATAGCCTGTGCATGACAGTGAGAAGTAGCATGCTCTACACCATATTCAGTTGTATTGTGTTATTGTTATCCTAAGTGGAGTCAGAGTTAGGACCTTGTCTATAAAGATAATCACCTAGTTGCTGTTTAGAGGGGTGGCACAGAGCAGGCTTAAGTTAAAGAATCATGTGGGTGGTGTATTTGCATATCCAGTGGTAGCAGTACAGAAAGGTTAAAAGTGTGACCACGCTGAGCAACATTTGTGTTTGTTTGGTCTTCCCTTTTCTCAGGCTGGCCGCACTTCCGTAGCACACCTGTGCATGACTTTTCATCCCACCTCAACTGTGTTTATGCACAAATGGTGGGATGAGGTGACTGAGGCCCTGGGGGCTGATGATGATCATTCACCCAACGGGGCATGTCGTCCCCCTCTTCTGGGAGTGCCAAGGCCAATGTCTGTGTCTTATGATGCAGATTTACTGGCCTCGACCTTGCAGATGATGCAACCAATCTGAGTAGCCTTAGGTGGTCACGATGGTGATCCAATGCTGTGTGCATAGCATAGAACTCTGAATCAGAATCTATGTATGTCTTTATGACCCCTTCACCTATGCTGAATGTTTAAATACTGTCTTCCTTAAATGTTTATAATCCTGTGACTCATTTGTATTATATTATGTGTATACCAGGTTCTGAAACCACTGCACTGGGAAAGATTTCCAGATGATTTTACAAAGGCATGTAAAGCATACTGTCAGGATGCAGCCTGGGATCGGCCATTACTCACGTCTGCGATGGCGTCTTTGGGCTCCTAAAGAGTCCACACATCAGCCATAGAGACAAGCGATGGCTGAGTATTCTGCCCAGGATCTGCTAGAGCCTTCTGGTGTGCGTCCTGGTTGCCACGTTGCGGTCCTGGGTGCTGCCATGATGGTTCACGTCATCTGATCAGTATTCTCCTATGGTAGTTTTATGGTCAGTCTGCTGCTGTCTCTGGCCAATAACCAGCTACCAAGGGGTATATTAGGGCACTTTCTGCAACAGGAAGCTGCCTGTACAACTTCGCTCCTTTAGTGTTTTCTACTTTGTCTGTGTCCCAGGCTCCGCAAGTGTACCTCTTCTGTGTACTCTCTCGTGTATGCTGTCATCATCATTACTCAGCATCTCACATCAAGTGCTGGTATTCACTGCTACTTCGTGTGTCATATCAAGGGCTTGTTATTACCGCTACTCAGCATCTCACATCAAGTGCTGGTATTCACCACTACTCCACGTGTCATAGCAAGGGCTGGTTATTACCGCTACTCAGCGTCTCACATCAAGTGCTGGTATTCACTGCTACTTCGTGTGTCATATCAAGGGCTTCTTATTACCGCTACTCAGCGTCTCACATCAAGTGCTGGTATTCACCACTACTCCACGTGTCATAGCAAGGGCTGGTTATTACCGCTACTCAGCATCTCACATCAAGTGCTGGTATTCACCACTACTCCACGTGTCATATCAAGGGCTGGTTATTACCGCTACTCAGCGTCTCACATCAAGTGCTGGTATTCACCACTACTCCACGTGTTATAGCAAGGGCTGGTTATTACCGCTACTCAGCGTCTCACATCAAGTGCTGGTATTCACCACTACTCCACATGTCATATCAAGGGCTGGTTATTACCGCTACTCAGCGTCTCACATCAAGTGCTGGTATTCACCACTACTCCACGTGTTATAGCAAGGGCTGGTTATTACCGCTACTCCGCGTCTCACATCAAGTGGTGATATTCACCACTACTCTGCTTGTCATATCAAGGGCTGGTTATTACCGCTACTCAGCATCTCACATCAAGTGCTGGTTATCACCGCTACTCCGCATCTCACATCAAGTGCTGGTTATTACCGCTACACTACTCAGCGTCTCATTTCAAGTGCTGGTTATTACAGCTACTCAGCGGCTCACATCAAGTACTAGTTATTACCACTACTTACCATCTCTCATCAAGTGCTGGTTATCACCACTACTCACTGCTTACCATCGCTAATTTACATCTCATATCAAGTACTGGCTATCATTGTTATTCAGTGTTCATATCAAGTACAGCTTACCATAGTCATTTAGTATCTCATATCAAGAACAGCTTACCATCACTATTCAGCATCTCATGTCAAGTACTGGTTATCCTCACTACTAGCATATCGATTTCCAAAGTACCTTTCTCCGCTCATTGGTTTCAGGATCTGTTATAACTATTCTTCCAACATTGTCATTGTTTATATAGTCCTCTCATATCTATCTCTGTGTTTTCTTCAGGTACCTATCCCAGGGGCCGTGACCCGTTCACCTGGTGCAGCGAAACCCACATCACAATTCGAGGGGTCAATGTTGAAGACCATCAGGTGAACTAGACTCTGCGCCTTGGGGTAGGTCTCACCAATACCTGGGAGGGATGTATGAAGAGGACTTATATATTGCTGTCCCGTTTCCTATCACCTGCTACCCTTGGCCCCCCGGGCTGGATTCCAACTATGGAAGCCCTTAAACACCAGGGCTTGGCACATACTTGTCTACCCTCCCGTTTTGGCTGGGAGCCTCCTGAAAATCGGGTGCTGCTCCTGCCCCCTGGAAATGCAGGCAAGCCTACTGGTGGCCGCAGACCCCTCTGGGCCCCCCCCGAAGTTACTACAGATACTCCTGGTGCAGGGTGGTTAATTCCTGCCCCCCGCTTTACAATGCTGGTAATCTCGACATTGTATAGGAGGGGTGGGGCCAAAATGACACGATCACGTGACCATGCCCCCCGCTCCAGCTGCAAATGCCGGGTAATATGTTCGGCCACACCCCCCTGCTATGCCTACCTGGCTGCTCCCGCCCGGAGGGGGCAGCCATGTTGGCAATGCAAAGACATATATTTTGATGTCAGGCAGTATTATTTTCCTGCGCATAGCAACCAATCAGATTCTAACTATTATCTTTTAGAAGGTACTAGAAAAATGTTAAGTAGAATCTAATTGGTTGCTATGGGCAACATCTCCATTTATAAAAACCCACACTTTAGTAAATATACCCCTAAGGGTGTCCACAAGTGCTGTGTGGGCCTGACATTTCTGAAACTGTAAATGTGGAGAAGCCTCCTTCCACCATTTCTGCGCCATCAAATGTGAAGATTAGTAGCAGTAAAAGCAAAGATAGTGACATAAAAATGAAGGATGCAACTGTGGAAGTGCAACGGGATATGGGGGATATTTGTGCATCTGACGCTGTGATAAGAAGAAGGCCATTGTCATGTTTGGCATTAAGACCAAAAAAGCCACTTCTTTTGTGTGGAATTATTTTTACCCAAATTTAGACATTTGTCATGCCATCTGCACCGTTTGTGAGGCCAAAGTACGTAGAGGTGGGGATGTTAACCATCTAGGAACCTCCTTGCTTTTGTCATTTGCAGCGAGTTCATGCAAATTATTTGGGAAACTCTCAAAAATCCTATAAAAAAATAATAACAAGCAGTCCAGCATCAGCTACCAGCAGCATGGATAGATCCCAGCACATGCAATATCCACCACCAACACCTTCATCATCAATCTCCTCATTAAAAATCAGAGGTAGTCATCCTGCATCCAAGTTGCAAAGGCTAACTGACTCTTCCCCTATCCAGGATTCCGAAGAAGCTAGGGTGGCTGCTGCTGCTGGGGGTGAATCTGCATTACTGAAGGAACCAAGAAGACTAGTAGTTTAAAACAACAATTGCATGTGAAAAGAGAAAGCAAGAATGAACGCCACCATTCAGTTGCACAGCAGATCACTGAAGCCATGATGTGTATGCAAGCATTAGATCTGCGTCAAATATCTGCCATCAATGCATGTGATTTTAAACAGTTAATTGAGGTCCCTGTGTCTCTGCAACCAAATTCCATCTTGAATCCATGTTACCAGAACAGCAATTCCTCGCCTGTACCAGGACATTAAAAAAAAACATAGTTCTTGGCCTAGAAAAATGCCATTGTACCCACTATCCACTTAATCAAAGATATGTGGACAAGCAGTACTGATCAAATTAAAGATTACATGACTGTGATAGCCCACTGGGTGGGTGTATCGCCTTCAACAGCAGCAGCAGTATCTAACACACATCAGCTCATTCACAGTCAGGCTATTCTCTGTATCACCAGCTTCACTAAGAGGCATACCATTGTCAACCTGTTGGAAAAAGTTAGGGATGTAATAGCGAAATGGCTTACCCCACTAAGACTCTCCGTAGGGTTTGACATTTCCAATAACGCAAGTAACATTGTACCGAGCATTACAACTGGGTGAATTTTAACATGTCCCTTGTTTTGCATACACAATAAACTTGGTAGTTCAGAATATTTAAAAAAATTACAGGTGCGTGCAGGAGATGCTGTCTGTGGCCCGTAAAATTTCTGGTCATTTTCAGCATTCAACAACCGCATGTAAAAGATTGCAGCAGCTGGAAGAAAAGTTCCATTTGCCATTTCACCAACTGAAGCAAGAGGTAGTAACCAGGTGGAATTCCACCCTTTATATGCTTCAGTGACTGGAGGAACAGCAACAAGCTATCCAAACCTACACAACAAGCCATGACATAGGGATAGAAGGGGGAATGTACCTCACTCCAGCACAGTGTAGAATACTTTCTGTTTTATGCAAGATACTGAAACCATATGAAATAGTAACTAATGAGGTGAGTTCAGACTCTGCCAACCTGATCAGGTAATTCTGCTAAATATGTTGGACTTGTAGATCAAGTTCTGTATTCCCATCACCAGGACCAAACGGTTTGCAACATTTTGCACCTGGATCACTACATTTTGGCAACCTTGCTTGATCCTAGGTTTAAGTCCTATGTAATGTATTTCTTTCCACCTAACGCAGATTTTCGGAAATGCAAAGATCTCCTTACAACCAAGTTGTCAGCTCAAGTGGCAAATGACACAACATCTCCTACTTCAGTTTATTCTGCAATGCTGCTGCCAAGAAAAGACTGACCTTCTCCAAAAGACCTACTGGTCATGAGGATGAGTTGAACCAGAGTGAAACAACATTATGAAATCTGGTAAGGCTTACAAGAATTAGCCAAAAATATTTACACCTCTACTGTGACTCAACCTGATACACTAATCATCAAAAGCATGGTGGAGGATTATTTTAATGACAATGTACAAATTAGCATGTTACACAGTCTATTTGAATAGTGGGAGGGGAAAAAAGGGAGTTTGGAGCCCCTTGTAGAAACTAGCTTTGCATTACTAAAGGTGTCCACTGTCCAGTGTGTGCTCAGAAAGAGTGTTTAGCACAGTCGGGAACCTAGTGAGCAATTGGCAAAGGAGGCTACTTCCTAAAAATGTGGAATAACTGATGTTCATAAAAATGAATTGCAAATTCTATAAGGAAGATCTTTGCTGCCAATTACAACAAACTTCTGAGACTTCTGAAATGGTGGATTCTAGTGAAGATGAGCTAATATTGTCTGATGATATTAACAACACTAATGAGGGTGAGGATGAGGATGATAATGCCATCTTCCCACTGTAGACTTGATTGACATATTGTTAGTATGTTGTTAATTGTTAGACATATTGACACTGTTAGTCATCTTAAGCTTTTTTGTAGCTTTTTTTGTGGGGGCCCAAACAAACCAAGCACTTCAGCCATAAACATTGCAGTCCCTGTCGCTGAAGTGCTTGGTTTGTTAAACCGTGCATGTCCTTTCTAAGAGACAACATAAGGATGGGTCAGTGGGTGGGAGGGCCCAAAGACAATTCCATTGTACACCACTTTTCATTATGGGCTTTGCCAAGAATTTCCATGTCTCCTATTTACTTTTTTTTACAGTTAAATTATTTACACAAATCAATCTAATTTGGATTCTTGTTTTTTAATGTTTTGTTCCATTTGTCAAATTCTTTTTACTTTAAAGATAAATCAATCAATTAATTTATCAATTAATCAACTTCATTGGGATTTTGGATGCTTGTTTTGTTACAATGCTTTCCATTTTATATTTAAATTATTAACACTAATCAATTAATCAATCAATGTCTTCCACTAAATAATACTTCACCTCCATTTACCTATGCTGGCCTCTGGCCTCTTATCTACACAGTAGCTCTTGATTAAAGAAAACATTCTATAGCACTCTATAGTTAATATTAAACTGCCATCCTGTCTGCCACCGCAGTGACACTCTGTTTCCTAGATGTGCTATTCTTTTTTAAACTGCCATGTATTTGTGCTGCTGCGCTGTCAGCTAGTTTAGAAAGTCAGCTCGCTGCAGCTGTTGACCAATATGGGTGAAAACTAAAAAGAATATTGTGACCTGTGAGGTGATCCAAATGGACTGGAATGACTAGAAATTAATGTTATTGAAGCTAATAATACTGTAGGAACAAAAACAGGCCTAAATTACATGATTTTAGCTGTTTTATCTACTTTTAAAGAAATCCAGATCCAAAACCAAAACACTTGAGGGTGGTTTTGGCAAAATTAAAACCTTTTGAGGGCGGTTTTGAGAGAACCAAAACCATAACACAGGGGTGAGTGCACATCTCTAGTCAAAACAGACTTGCTAGATTTTATTTCATTTCTTAAATGTGCTCCTCATTTTTACTCAGCAAGTCTCAACTTTTCTGGATGAAAGCCTCAATCCTGTTGTAGGACTAGCAAGACTTTGGCCTGAAACTTGCTTATTATTTTGGCTTCATTACCTAGTGCTTGGGTAGCTCTAACTCCTACTGTTTATCATTACCAATCTATAGTTTGGCTACCTGCCTTTCAAAACAATAAACACCTCTGACTTGAGCCTAACAGAGTACCAGCGGACATTACAAAACCTTATTTTGACTAAGACTATAATTTGGCTTCATGGCTTGTATCCATATTTGGGAATATACACACCAGATTTAAACCCGGTGATACATATTATTGAGATACCTTACCTTACATTTTCTCTATCTTACTATGTTTACAGTATATATGTTGTTTGTATTTGTAATAGTGTTTTTTGAATATTATTAATAAAAGTTTAGTCTTAAAAATCTATTTTAACTAATAAGAGTCCCATCCCAATATTTCTCTCTTTTCTCTTTAAAATCCGCTTTGATGTCATGACTCCAGGGGGTAAATTTACTGAGAGTAATTTTGGAGTATGATGCCTAATCGCAGCTCTTTGCCGGAACATTTTCAACCACAAATCACACATTTACTAAGAAGCATATTTGCCTGACTATTGGCATTCGATGGTAATACTCACTATTTTGTGGCATATGCAAGTTTACTTGTATTGGCCCAAAATCGCACATGAATTCACAAATACCAGCAGAGTGTTTATCAGAAGCATGTACAGATCAGTGATATCTGCGCATGCAACTATGTGTAAAAAAGCCATTAAAGTGTTAATCTAAAAATAAAAATTATGTGGGGTCCCCCCCTTTAAACCGGTCCTGGTTCTAACTATATGGCAAAAAAATTAGTAGGGGTCCCCTGTATTTAATGAACCAGTCCAGGCTTCATGGATCCAGACCTGGTTCATGGATCCAGCCCGGGGTCCACTGTATTTTTAGAACCAGTATCGGACGCCACTAGCAGGGGGGGGTTAATGAAACAGTGAGGGAAAACCTTGACGGTCCCCTGGCCAAAGCATTCATCCCCCCAACTAATCAGCCCAGGTCATGGATTCCTTGGGCAGTGGGGACCCCCCAATAAAATGGTCCCCCCTCTCCAGTGTGCCATAGACCAGTGCTGAAGCCTGTGGCTATCCCCCATACCCTTAGGCAGTGGATGCGGGGTTGATAGTTGTAAAGAATGTAACCTAATATTTTCTTTTACCCTTTTACTAGTCCCAGAAAGCCTCCCCTGCATGCCGTTACATATCAGCATTAGGGCATTAAGGGCCCCCCTGGTACCTATAGTTCCCCTGTAAAATAAATATTAATATAATGACAGTACACACATACCAAATGTTTTACTCTTTTATTATACATGCATTCATTCACTCACACTCACCCCAACTAAAACTACATGCTTACCTTGCACTGGTAGGTCCTCTTGTCCGGTAGCATACCAGACAGAGATCAGCCCTCTTCTCCAGTAGCAAACAAACTGAATCCTGATCCAACCGGACAGAGCAGCGCTATATGTACATACTGTAAATACAGCGCTGCTCACAAATGTGACAGCAGCTACATGTGTTCCTGCACTTGGAGTTCCACCAGCCAATCAGCAGCCACTGCCATGAGAACAGGCCACTGATTGGCTGTGAGCGACTGTCTCTTATCCAGTCAGTGAGTCACTCACAGCCAATCGCACCTGCACCAATCGCACCAACTTTTCCCCGTCTCTCTATATATTTGCTCTAATCTAATCTTGTACTCACCCCAGAGATTTCTATAAATATACTAGCCAAGACAAAGGTATTTATCTTTTTGTTACACACCGGTTCACACATACATATATCTTCTACCACATAGTGGAACCAGTGCACTGACCTATCCATACTTGCACACATGGTGGGAGGATAGGTTTGGTCTTAGACATGCTCGGGGAGGAAATATCAGAAAAGCAGCTGAAAATGCATGATAGGAGAAAGGGGGAATGTCAGGGGAGAAGAGGTAGATCTGAGTATCATTAGCACAGAGATGGTGTAGCATGGTTAAAGACCTGAGGATTGCCCTAAGGGAGGAAACTGGGGAGCATCAGTGGAGTACAGTAAAGGAGTGCAGCCATAGATGTGCCTGTTAGGCAGTCTATCTGTTGTGGGTCCTTATCACAGGGGTAGATGGGAAATATTAAAGTGGCCCTGGAAGTGGCATCATCTGGTAAGTGTGGTCAAAAATCACAGTGGGCAGAGTCAAATCAAGAGGAGGTGGACTGCCAGTCTGGGTGCCAACATGCAGCTGGATAAGGGAGTAATCAGCAACCAAGGTTGCGATTTAACCAAACTGTTTGCCTGAGTGATCTGAGAGCCCGTGTCTTCACATGTGAAAAGGTTGGGTTTTGTCCTATTTTTGTTTCATTGCATATTATGCTTGAAAATAAAGCAGAACAAAATTATCTCAGGGTCTGATTCAGCAAGGAACACAGTTGCTAATATGCACGCAATCGGTAGATTGATTAGCATTGCGCATGCATCACAGTGTGCGAGTGCAAACTAGCAATTGCGATGGGAACTGCGTTTGCAGAGGCTACACAGACCCAGAGCAGAGTGATTGACAGGAAGTGCCGTTTGTGGGTGGTGATGGGGGGTGGTCAGGCGAATGCAGGCGTGCCAGTGCGTTTCAATGCTGGTGCATGGGCGTGCATAAATTATGCAGTGTGATACCAGACGCCTCCTATGGCCTCATAGTGTGTACTGAAGTAAGCAATTCCTTAGTGAGGGCTGACCTGCCTTAACTGTGCATATGGGTCTGATGTTACACGATGTTACCGATTGTTTCACTATGTTGCCCTAGTATAAGGTTGTGTGTGAGGGAAGTGGGCGTCCTTACAGTATGTTAGGCTGTGATCGCAATGCGATCGCAAACATTTGCATTTCACTGCTGATATTAGCAACTGCGTAGCGTGCGTATTAGCAGAATAGCGATCCTTGCTGAATCAGGACCTCAATACGCTAATAAAAAGATAGTCCTATCTGGTCGCAAAATATACCATTCATCATTAGGCAGCTAATTCACTTTCTACCACAAGCTTGAAGTAGATCAGAAGGTTTAAAGTTACAACTATCATGACACAGTTACATAACAATGAAGGCAACCATTACAGCTTAGGCTTTTTGAGTAAGAAAACTAGCATTCTTAATTTTGATAGCTGAATCAGTCTACAGTACATCATTATCAGATCTACACCTCTGCCAAAACCTGTTTATAATTAACTTTCGCCTTGTATGACCATTACCTGTGACCTGAGTAGAAAAATGTGCTGATTTTTTTTTCTTTTGAATATTGAAAGGTCCTTTTTTTTTTTTTTTTTTTTTACAGTTTCCATTTCTTCCAGTGTAGGCCAAACAGAAACACTTCTGTTTTTCATCATGGCTGACAATTCGTTAAGAGAAGGAAAAAAGTAAAATTTTCAGCAAGAAATATAGCTTTTTATTAGAGGCCATGTTCTCGGATATCATAAATATGGCAGTTAACTGTCAGAACTGACAAGGACTGGGAGCAGAGATCCAAAAAAATGGTTCTGGGAAGCTTCTCCTATTAGTTTTGATAATCTTTGACAAGATGAATTAACACAGGAACAAAATACCTCCCATCACGCTCAAACTTAGCTTATCTGTGGTGATAGACTTCCTCCACTCCTTATGAATTTATGGCAATTCCATAACCTTTAGCATTTCTGTTGACTGTTTCAAAGTACATTTGTCCCCTGTTTATGAGCATACGGTGATAGAACAACCTGTAGCCTTTGACATCATTGGGATCCCAACAACTGCACAGCGATACAGAATATGTTAGTGCCAGCATTTAATAACTTTGCAGCTTTCGGATAGGTATTGTTTTTAACAAAAGTGTTGAAATACTGTATTGATTGACTTCACAGTTCCCATAGTGCACTTCGGGGATGGTGCTAAATGGCTTGTGTATGGGATCCCGGTGGTCAGAATACTGACATTGGCATCCGACAGTCATAATCCCGACAACATCGGGTAAGTACCCTAATGCTAACTAGAAATTAACGGGTCCGGTTCTCAGAGAACTGGACCCGCACGAACTTCGTGATTCAGGGTGGGATCCGAGTCCGGCCCGGGTTTTCCCACCTGACTCGGATCCCAAAACAAGACAAAACGTCATCCTCCCACTGTCAAATTCTTGCGGGTTTTGGATACTATAAAGGTAACTAGTCATCGGTGCCATTTCTTTCCGGCTGTGGAGAGTGTAGTGAGCAGAGGGGTGCTGTGTCCATCCAGGGGCTTCTGTGTCCATCCAGGGCAGGGACTGCTTTGTCCATCCAGGGGTTGCTGTGTCCATCCCGGGGCAGTGGCTGCTGTGTCCATCCAGGGGATGCTGTGTCCATCCAGAGGCTGCTGTGTCTATCCAGAGCAGGGACTGCTGTGTCCATCCAGGGGTTTCTGTGTCCATCCAGGGGCAGGGGCTGCTGTGTCCATCCAGGGGTTGCTGTGTCCATCCAGGGGCAGGGGCTGCTGCATCCATCCAGAGCAGGGGCTGTTGTGTCCATCCAGGGATCTCTGTGTCCATCCAGGGGCAGGGGCTGCTGGGTCCATCCAGGAGTGCTCATTCCGTCCAAAGGTGCCCAATGTAAAAAACAAAATAAACGCTAATAATATAATTTTAAAAAATAATATTTTTTTTTGTGCTGTACCCCAGTGTACTATATTATTATTTTTTAACACATATTGTGAAACTATAAGTCATAGCGCAGTGTAATATTCATACACGTATTGTGAGTTGTGACACTGTAAGTGGAACCGCAGTGTAAATGGTAGCACAGTGTATTCATAAAAAATATTGTGACACTGTAAGTGGTAGAGCAGTGTATTTATAAAAATTATTGTGACACTGTAAGTGGTAGCGCAGTGTATTCATAAAAAATATTGTAACACAAAGTGGTAGCGCAGTGTATTATTCATAAAAAATATTGTGACATTGTAAGTGGTAGTGCAGTGTATTCATAAAAAATATTGTGACACTGTAAGTTGTAGCCAGGTGTATTATTCATAAAACATATTGTGATACTGTAAGTGGTAGTGCAGTGTATTATTCATAAAAAATATTGTGACACTTTAAGTGGTAGCGCAGTGTATTCATAAAAAATATTGTGACACTGTAAGTGGTAGTGCAGTGTATTGTTCTTATAAAATATTGTGACACTAAGTGGTAGCGCAGTGTATTATTCATAAAAATATTGTAACACTTTAAGTGCTAGCACGGTGTATTCATAAAAAATATTGTGACACTGTAAGTGGTAGCACAGTGTATTATTCATAAAAAATACTGTGACACTGTAAGTGGTAGCAGTGGATTTATAAAAATTATTGTGACACTGTAAGTGGTAGCGCAGTGTATTATTCACTCTGTGCCATGAAAGCTGAACTGCTACATGTTAGTGCCGCCCACTACTATCGCTTAGCCTAATCAGCCAGCTAGCTTGATGCAACCGTTTGGCCTAAACTGGATGAAATCAATATTGTGAGCTGTGAGGTGGTCAAAATTGACTGGAAATAAATGTTATTGAGGTTAATAATACTGTAATAATAAAACCAGGCCCAAATTATGTGATTTCAGCTGTTTTTTTTATAATTTTTTAGAACAAATACAGATCCAAAACCAAAACCCACAAGGGTGGTTTTGTAAAACCAAGTCCAGATCCAAAACCGTTGAAGAAAATACAGATCCAAAACCAAAACACGGGGGTCGGCGCAGATCCCTATCGCTAACCCATACCCCTAACCCTCCCTCCCTGGTGCCTGAACCTAACCTACCCCTTAGTGCCTAACCCTAACCTTCTCCCTAGTGTCTAACCCTAACCCCTAACCTTAAACCTAACCATCCCCCTAACCCCAGCTTCTTACTTTCGGGTTGCCAATGGTCGGGACACTGGAGCCGGGATCCCGACTACCTCAATTACTAAACAGCTAAAAAAGTGGTACTGTATCAGCAGTAAAATCAGTGATTTCTCTGCTGTTAATCCTATTTCTGTCCAAAAGCAGGAGAAAGGAATTAACAGCAATTTTTAAAGAGAGAGAGTGTGCTGATCTTGGGGGAGATGTATCATACCGTTGAGAGTGATAAAGTGGAGAGAGATAAAGGGCCTGATTCAGAGCCTCTCATGAGCACACAGCACTCGCAAGTAGATCGATGTTTGGCCACTGCACATGCGCCGGGTCCGGCGTGCGCATGCGCGAGCCCCGCCGAGCGACTTAACTTCAGTCGCTGCGGGGCTCGCTACAAGACCGGGTGGCTGTCGATGGTGAGTGAGGGGGTGGCTGCATAAAGGCAGGCGTTCCATTAGGAACGCCTGGCATTTGTGGGAGGACCTACTGACATCACAAGTGACATCACTAGTGATGTCAGTAGTGGACCTCCTGCTCTATTAGAGCAGGGAGTCCACTCGGGCTTGCGGCAGCCAAGATCCTACCCCAGCCCAATGGTTGTGATAATCGCGACGGTCTCCAGCCTGCTTGCACAAGCTGTGGGTGGACACCCACAGCTTTGCGAGTGGCCTCGAGACAAAAAAAAAATACGCCCACAGACCCTGCGAGCTGCCTGTGGCAGCAAGTGGGTCTGAAGCAGGGCCAAAGTACCAACCTCAGTGGCATTACTAGGAGGAGTGCTGGGCAGAGGGGCTCGTGCCCTAGGCGCAGTCAGACCAGCGGCGTGGGGGGGAACTGCCAGCTGTGGTCCAGGTCCATTTCAGTTAGTGTAGTGATGACAACAGTGAGTGCAGTCTGCACTACATAGTAAAACAAACACACTGGTGCCAGCGCCGGGTAGTACTATGTGGTGGCGGTGTGTTTGTTTTAGCAGCCAATGGGAGTTGGACAGACTCACATTGGCTGCTGCACCCATGGCCGGAGTTGGGCTGGAGCTCTCTCGTGAGCTCAGTCTTCCGGCTCCTGCAGTGGGTGAAGGGAGAGACGTCATGACGTCTCTCCCATAGTGACAAGTGGGCCGTAAGGCTGGAGGAGCGGAAGACGGTGGGTCTAGGAGGAGGTAAGTATTCTTTTTTGTTGTTGTCTGTGTATATGTAAGGGACACTACAAAATGGGGACCATTACTGGGGCACTGTATAAGGGACACTACATAATGGGGACCACTACTGGGGACACTGTATAAGGGGCACTACTAGGGGCACTGCATAATGGGGACCACTACTGGGGGCACTGTATAAAGGGCACTACTAGGGGGCACTGAATAAGGGTCACTACTTGGGGCAATGCATAGGGGGACCACTACTGGTGGTAGTGCATAGGGGGGCCACTACTGGGGGCACTATATAAGGGGCACTACTGGGGCACTGCATAAAAGGGACCACTACTGGTGGCACTGCATAGAGGGACCATTATTGGGGGCACTGCATAGGGGGCACTGCATAAGGGGCACTGCATAAGGGTGACCACTACTAAGGGCACTGTATAAGGGGTACTACTAGGGGCACTGCATAGAGGGACGACCACTACTGTGGGCACTGTATAAGGGGCACTACTGGGGGCACTGTATAACGGGCACTGCATAGTGGAGACCACTATTGGGGGCACTGTATAAGGGGCACTACTAGGGGCACTTCATAAGGGGGACAACCAGTGGAGGCACTGCATAGGGGGGACCACTACTGGGGGCACTATTTAAGTTGCACTACTGGGGGCACTGTATAAGGGGCACTACTGGTTGCTCTATATAAGGGTGCACTACTGGGGGCACTGTATAAGGGGCACTACTGGGGCACTATTACATGGGCACTGCTAATGGGGCCATTACATAAGGGGCACTACTATAGTGGGCATTGCAAGAGGGTGACTATTACTGGGGGCATTAAGGTGCATATGGAATAGAAAGGAATGTTCACAGAGTGATGTTGACATGCCCCATTTTTCAGTGACCCAGCCCCTTGTGAGATGTGACCACGCCCACTTTTTCGGCGCGTGCACATATGAGGGGGGGCCCTCTATTTTTCATTCTGCCCTGGGATCCAAATACCCTAGTTACCCCCCCTTGTGTGACCTGTCCACTTAGATTATATTAGTGTGGAAA
This sequence comes from Taudactylus pleione, assembly GCA_031769625.1. Lineage (NCBI taxonomy): Eukaryota > Metazoa > Chordata > Amphibia > Anura > Myobatrachidae > Taudactylus > Taudactylus pleione. The sequence goes on from JAUIMM010000015.1 coordinate 4,774,783, forward strand.
GGGATGGGAAATACAGGGGCAGAGTTATGATGTGAGGAAGGGAATGGAAGAACGCAAGAAGGAAAGACCTTGAAAGTAACACTTTGGGCAGGACCAGTGATGCATTGTTTTGTATAGGACATACTTCACCTGGCTCTGATGGTAATGGGAGATGTCTTTGGTTGGACCTGCTTGGATTGTTCTCCGTGCTGATCATCATTAGACTGTGCAGAATTAGTATTCATGAAACATGGATGTAATAGTGTGTGAGCAACAGAGTATGGGATTTAGATTGTCCTGGCTGAAATGTTCATGACAGCTCCAACTTTTTTGTTTTTTTTCGGATATGCGGGGGAGTACTGTATACTTGATATACTCAATGCATGGTGATTACAAAATAGAAAAAAGCAATCACATTTAGCATGGGGACATTGCTCACTATGTACAGAGTAGTAGGTGCACTGATGTGCTGGACTTTATAGAGCAATACAAAACATGGCACCATTACTGAAAGTTAAAATGCTGAGTGGCACATTTTAGGGGTTTTCCTTGCTGTGCTGATGGGTGCATGTCATTTTCCAATCAAATTATGTATGGCCAATTTGACAGGCAAAACCAGTGCTGGTGGCTATTATATATAAAATATGCAGACATACAGGATCACAACCATGTCCACCACCACATAACTGAAGATTGACAGGTAAGTAATTCAATTAGTAATTTCTAATTTTTTGTTCTTAGGGTGCAGTTAAATAAATGCTGAGGCTCTAAGGACCATGATTCGACAAAGTTTAGAACCCACCACCACCCTCAGAGCAATACATGTGGAAGTCTTGGTTCAAGCCACCCAGGTTTATTTACACCTCCCAAGTCTCCTCTTCAGCCTCCCACGACGCCTGTTCCAGCCCAAACCAACCTTAGGTGTGATAGCCTATGGGTGTACATAATTGTATTTAACCTAATGACCTACGCTCTATTTGCTAAAATAGTGTGTGTGTGTATTTTAGCATAGTTGCCTAACCAACGCGTATCCTGGGAGACTCCCGGCTCACTGTAGAGTCTCCTGCTGCCCCAGAAAGTTAAACAAAACTCCCGAATTCCCCATTGTATCAGCAACAGAAATGCCCATAGGTGGAGCTAGACATGCCCTTTGGGTAGAGCATGACATGTCTCTACAACGGCACACCAGCTTTCTACTACCAGCTATAATCTCCCTCAGTTTTCAAAAGTAGGCAAGTATGAGTTTAAGTGAGAATTAAAGTTTTCAGCTACAGAACGCGTGTTTTCGCTAGTCCTCTTGGATTTCATCTTCCCCTCCATTCATGCTGTTCCCTTTTCACTCTACCTCTCACCATACTCTCTTTCTTTATCGAAAGATGGATCAGTATATCTTTTTGTTTACTATTCATTGTATTGATGATTTCCTGAATATTATTGGCATGTATTTCTTGTTATTGCACAAATGGAATATTGTATGTATTATTCGGTGCTGTCATATAATGATTTATTACTAAATAAAGTGGTTAAAAAATTAAAAAAATGCTTTGTGAATTATCACGTTTTACGTGTTTACATGGCTATATATAGTAGTTCTATGAATCATCTTTTTTTTAGCATTTTACACATACAGTAATAAAAACATTTTTAAATGCTTGTAATCCATATAAAAAATTTTCTACATGGGCAATTAAAAAATTCACTTATTTAAGACAGTATATTGTGTATTCAGTATGATCTGTGGGTCTGATTCAGCACGGATTGCAAGGCTGCTTTCACAATCACCTGCTCGCTGCGAAAATATGCTATTGAATGCGATCGCACGGCAACTGCAGCACTATACCAAGATTACCACTGTATAAAGCCGCCTACTTCCCATTACATACATTCACAAGTCTGCGAAAACATCGGTAACATCGGACCCATACGCACAATTGTGGTTGAGCTTGACATGACTCACAACCTTCGAAGCTTTCTGCTGCCATGTAGACCTCTGGCTGTGTATGCCATCACTGGGAATTAATTATGCACGCTTCTGTAATGGCGTCAAACGCACAGGCACGCCTGTGTTCCGCCGACCACACCCTCGTCACCACCCCCACACGCACACTTCCTGACACTTCCTTCACGGCAACCTGTGCAGCAGGCCACATTTATACACAGAATAAGCCTCTGACAGACAGCTCAATTGCAAGGATTACACAGGTTGCTGTGAGGATTCCAATTCCACGGCTTCCTATCATACTCAGCTGACTAGTGGATCTTACTGAAAGCACTCTGGTGAGACTTATGTTTTTACATTGAGTATCGATCTGTTATTCCTTCAACTGGAAAGATTATTTGCGGTCATTCTCAAAGTAGAGGGACTTCTGAGGAGTTCCGTAATATTCTCTAGTGTAAATGAATGTTGATCACGTTACATTTACTAATTTTAGTGCATTTTAAATTGGATGGTTGGTATTGACCTTGAGTGGTTCTATAGCACTGATGTGTATATTTATGCATGTTACCTTAATGTTATTAAACATTTTTCTATATATTTGTTGTACTTTTCCAAATCAAGTGCTACACTATTTTCTCTCTTTTTCTCTTAGTGTTGTCTCTTAGCAGGTGGCAGATCCTGCTGTTGGAGATGCTAGTTTGAATTAGTTTCATTTATTGATTGGTTGAAAGGCGCACTAATTTTACACCATTCTATTGTAGATGTCGACATGATTGCTGCATCCAGAGGAAAAACTAGAAAAAATGGAATAGTTGGAAGTAACAGACCTAGTTGCAAATGTGAAAAATATTCACTTCACTATTCAACATGCTTTGGATCCACCCTGTACTAGTTATGCAACTAAAATATTCTGTTAGAGAAATATTATTCATTTGTTACTCAGACAAATGCTTTGGAAAGCTTACAAGAATGTGATCTTCAGAAAGACTTTGATCAAAGATGTGAAATCCTCATTTGCAAAGCAGTCACAGAAGCTGAAAATAGACACATCGATTGGTGGAAATTTCGTACTAAAACTATGGTTCATTCAAACATTCCTCTAAAACTACAAGATCATCTTGTTTCAACACATCTACTATAAGCAATGCTTTAAACAAGACACATGCAGATGCCAAGGCTACCAGGATGTGGAAAAGCAGGAGATGGCAATGAAATCGGAAAATGGCACCATTGGAAACCACTTTAGATACAGGATGCTGTATCAAGAAAATGATGCAGCTGTAGCTGAAGCTCAGGCTGAGCTCATTGCAGCAGCATTAGATCAAGAAAGCAGAGAGGTTTGGACTGAGGGCCTGATTCAGAGCCGCTCGTTCGCTCCGAGCGATGTTCGCTCATCTGCGCATGCGTATGGGTCGTAATGCGCATGCTCCAACCAGTCATTGCGATCGGAAATCGTGTGTTCGCAAAATAGCGAGTGCCTGCTAATTTGAGTGACAGGATGAGGCGTTTGTGGGTGGTAACAGGGGAAGGTGCTTTAAAATGGGGAGAGGAGATCCGAACGCAGGTGTGCCAAACGGTCAAAGCGGGCGTTTTAAGGGTGTGCATAATTAACAAAGCAGCGTCATCGGCCACGTCACTTGGTTGTCTCTTAGCCTGAACTGTTCGCATGATTGCAGTAGGAAAATCCAAGCACAAGCACTGCGAGCAGTTCAGACGCCTTTCGATGTACTCGATTAATCTAATAAATAGCGGAGATGATGTATGATGCGAACGGCCAGGGGGCGTCTTTACAAAATAGCGAGCGCATATTTCGGTCGCTCGCTCAGACATAGAGGCGTCAATAGACCGCAAAGAGCGAGCGTTCTATTAAAATATCTGGCCCCTTTTTCTGAACAAGCGAGCGCAAATAGCGTCCGGCTCTGAATCAGGCCCTGAGTAAACTAATGTACTCAGAAGATCCCAACAAAAGCACTAGGGAATATGCGCTAAGCCTTAATAACAAACTGAAAAGCTTAGCGTCCTTACACAATAAGGAATACGTTAGAGATGCTAAACAAGAACAAACACAAGAAGAGTTAGATACTGCTCCTTCAAATTTACACTATAGCAGGTATATCCTTAGCAGGGCCGGTTCTAGATATTGTGGAGCTAAGGGCGAAAGTTCCCAGTTGCACCCCCCCATTTTATAAATGGTGTTCCTCTGCACGCACCTCTGGCGCGTGTGCTTCCGGAAAGGGGGCATGTCCTTCCGGAAGTGCTGGGCTTCCCCCAAGCTCTCCCCTTACAATGAATAATTGCCGTACACAGTAATGCGTCTTACACATTATGCCACATGCAGTAATGCCGTTTATAACACATTATGCCACACGCAGTAATGCTCTGTATAACACATTATGCCACATGTAGTAATGCCCTTTATAACACATTATGCCACACGCAGTAATGTCCTGTATAACACATTATGCCACACGCAGTAATGCCCTGTATAACACATTATTCCACATGCAGTAATGCCCTTTATCACACATTATGCCGCAAGCAGTAATGCCCTTTATAATACATTATTCCCAATTCAAATTATGCCACACGATAGTCCCTTACTCATGTTATGACACACAGTTCCCAAATTAGTGCCCCTTATACACAATGCCCACAGAAGTAGTGTCCCTTATACAATGCCAACAGTAGTAGTGCCCCCTACACAAAGCCCCGGGAATGGTGCCCCCTGTGCAGTGCCCCCAGTAGTAATTGTCCCATTAGTAATGCCCCATTGGTAATGCCCCCTATACAGTACCCCATTAGTAGTGCCCTCAGTGGTAATGTCCCCTATAGTAGTGCCCCCATTAGTAGTGGCCCCAGTGGTAGTGGACCCATTGGTAATGCCCCCTATAGTAGTGTCCCATTAGTAGTTCCCCCAGTGGTAGTGGCCCCTATAGTAGTCCCCCCAGTGGTAGTGCCCGCGGTGGTAATGCCCTCTATAGTAGTGTCCTCAGTAGTAAATGCCCCATTAGTAATGGCACCTATAGTAGCACCCCATTAGTAGTGCCCCCAGTGGTTATGTCCCCTATAGTAGTGCCCCCAATAGTAGTGCCCGCATTGGTAATACCCCCTATAGTAGTGCCACATTAGTAGTGCCTCCAGTGGTAGTGGCCCCTATAGTAGTGTCCCCAGTAGTAGAGCCAGCAGTGGTAATGCCCCCTATAGTAGTCCCCCCCTATAGTAGTGCCCCCAGTAGTAGTGCCAGCAGTAGTAATGCCCCCTATAGTAGTCCCTCCCTGTAGTAGTGCCCCCAGTAGTAGTGCCCGCAGTGGTAATGCCCCCTATAGTAGTCCCCCCTATAGTAGTACCCCCAGTAGCAGTGCCTGCAGTGGTAATGCCCCCTATAGTAGTCCCCCAGTGGTAGTCTCCCCTATAGTAGTGCCCGCATTGGTAATACCCCCTATAGTAGGGGGTATTACCATACCATAGTGCTCACTGGGGGAGCTGTGTTGTCCAATGCAGCATCGGATATTCTGCAGGAACATCGGCCGGTTAAGGAACCCATGGGGTCATGCAACGCAGCCACCGCAGATGAAAGAAGCCAGGAAATCTCTGTCAGCCGACGAAGATCCTGGCCTCTTTCTCTCCCTCCCAAAGGTGGCAACATGCCTCCATTTCAGGAAACGGAGTCCGTCGCCGCCCCCTCCCGCCCACAAATGACAGCATACTGTCCCTCTATATTACTGCAGTCTGCTACAGTTGTGCTTCACAGCATTCTGTTCCAGTATATTCCTACAGCCTGCTCCAGTTGTGCTTCCCAGAATTCTATTTTAGCTTTGCTACTAATATGCAATCCTGAAAACCTGCATTTGCTTAAATATTCCAGCAAATAGGCAAATCCTGAAAACCTGCACTTGCCTAATCCTCCATCTATTTGCTATCCTGCATGTCTCCATCCAGCCTTAGAGTCTGTCCCTCGGCCAACCATTCTGGCTGTGGATAAATCTGCGGCACCTGTCTCCCTCTGCTCCCCCTGTGGTCTGTATGAAGAATAGCATCATAAGACCATCCAGCTTCACTCACACTGTATTGCATTCAGTTAGCCCAAGGGGTCCTGACCCAAATCTCAATCCTCCTAGTGCTGTGACATCTACCTCATGATCAAATTACATCAGGCAGAGTGACACATTGAGTGACACGTTGAACCATACAATTCAATGTACACCTCAACATACTGAAGTTGATAAGTCAGATGTTGCAGACTTTGGCTAATATATGGTTTGTCATGAGTTAATTAACACGGGATACACAAAGTTTGACGACTGTCCAGAGAACTATAGATAGGGCAGGATTAAGGTCTGTGGGGGCAACTGGGCAACAAATGTGTAGGGCCCTCTGTCAATAAAAGTTGTGTATACATCCATACACACATGCATATATATGTATGTATATATGTTTATATATATATATATATATATATATACATACACACATATATATATTTATAGACACACACACATATATATATATATATTTATAGACACACACACACATATATATATATATATATATATATATACAGTTGACACACACATCACATAGACACAGATACACACATGCATATAAGCATTATTGCTTACTTCAGAGGCAGCAGGCCAGCAGCAGCATCAGGGAAACGGAGCCATATGCCCGGAGGGGCGGGGCTTAATCGCGGGCCGCTGCAGGTGGTCCATAAAAGAAAAGAAAAACAGTTCAACTTGGGGATGGGGCCGGCTGGCCAGGGACAGTTTGGAGAGGCCCTTTATGTGTGGGGGCCCCGGGACAACCGCCCCTGTCGCCCTCCCTATAATCCGGCCCTGACTTTAGATCATGATATCCTACTTCACAGTAAGTGATCTTTTGACCAAATGGGTAGAGATATGGGGCCTTGTTCAGAGGTGGATGCAGTGGTGTTGTCAGGCGCTAGAGGCCAATGTTTTCAGTCTGAGCATGCCTTCAAGTCGCACTGTGCATGTATCCCAATGGTTGCTGCACAGAGATGCAGATCGAAAATGCACGCAGATCCACACAATTTTGGTTGACGTTTCTGAAAGGTAACAGGATGTGGCTATCCAGACACGGGTATGTCAACGGCGTGCCTTGGTCAGCTAGTGCATCTGATGCAGTTGCACTGACCTTAGTGGCCATATTCAGATGGAGAGATTGCACCTGCCATAGAGTAGTTGCAATCTCCGATGGTGCATCCAATTGTGCATATTAACACACACAACAGCGGATTAGCACCACAGCCCGTGGCGTCTCAGTAGGAAACCTATCGGCTGTGGAATTAGCATAAAGACAATTGCGTGAAAAGACGCAGTTGCAATACCATCCATCTCTGCCGTCAGAATGTTAAAAAAAGCAAGTTGGTCAATGTAAACAATCTGGGAAAGGCTTGAAGTGTGTTATGGTAGTCCAGAAATTATTGAAGATATATTCCTGAAGAAAGTTGAACATTTTTCCATGATTTCCAACAAAACCATTAAAAAACTATGAGAACTTGGAGATCTGTTGCTAGAATCAGAATCAGCTACACCTGACCCAAGTTTACTAGGACTCAACTACATTGATACTGCTTAAGGAGTGAACCCCTTGTCAAGCCAGTTCCATATAGCATACAAGAAATATGGATCTTCTGAATGTACTGTATAAAGAAGAATATCAAGTTGCTTTTTCTCCTTTTTTCATTGTTTTCAAAGTTCATTCGTAGCTTAGCGAAAACTAGGAATGACCCAAGCTTTGCCTCTGGCACCTTGACCATAGACAGTACAGGTTATCCAAAGAGTAAGGAAACTGCATAAAGGTACAGTACAGTAACCCCAGAACACCTATTTCAGTACACAAGACTGAGGCGAACACGCATCCAAATTATTCCATTAAAACAGGTAAAAAAAGTAAGGGATCCAAATAGACAATACCCTCTGCACAAGAGACCTCACCCTCTTAATAAATAGTTTTAGAGATAAACCTTTAGAAAAGCAAACTAGTATACTTATATATCCTTTGGAATCTGGTTTACAAGCTGTTCTTCTACAACTCACCTCTCTAGAGCCTGTAAAACTATTATTAAATGTAAATGGTGACAGTGAGAAACACATGGCTCAGGCTGCTTTATATCCAGATATCTTGAAGTATAATTCTCTAACACAAAGCACAGTGGGAAGCAGGAGGAAGAGAACATATAAACGTCAGTCACTACTAGATGTACCCAGGTTTGCGGAGAAGACAATAGTAGACAATCTTGTTCCAAAGTGTGCCTAGTAAACGTGGAGCCCAAAGGTTACCCGAATTCTGTAAAAATGTACACTATTTTGGATGACCAAAGTAATAGATCACTAGCTAAGCTAGAGTTCTTTAACTTATTCAACATAATGGAGAACCCCTCTCCATACACACATCAGAAAATGTGGATGGATTAATGAAAGATGCATCAGGAAGATGAAGAAGTGGATATATAGTAGAGATTGTAGATGTTAGGCTAAAATGAACCCTTCCTACCCTTATAAAGTGTGACCAGTTGCCAAACAATAGGAGAGTGACTCCTACACCTGACACTACATGTCATCATGCTCACTTGAAAGTTATTGCTTGTCGCATACTGTACCCCTAATAAATGATGCTGCACAAATCTTTCTTTTACTCAGCATATTGGTCTCCATGATGCACCCTATGGCCAAAAGCTCGACTTATGATGGGTAATAGCTGGGGAATGGGATTGAAATACCGGCGGCTCAACAGCAGGCGGTTCAAATCCTGACAGTGACAGTGTGACAGATTGAGATCCCGACGGGCATTGGTAAGTACCCTAACCCTCCCCTCTCCTCCCCTAACCCTCCCTTAGGGGTGCCTAACCCTAACCTCCCCTCCTAATGCCTAATACTAACCTCCCACCAGGGGTGCCTAAACCTAACCCCCCCTCCCTTCACCCTAAACCTAACCCTCCCGGGGGGTGCCTAACCCTGACCCCGCCCTAGAGCCTAACCCTAACCCCCCCTTCCCCTAGCCTAACCCTAACCTTCCCCGCGGTGGTGCCTAACCCTAAGTCCACCCCGGAGGTCCCTAAAACTAACCTCCCTATCCCTGGCAAAATGTTATACTTACCCGTCAGAGGATGATCAGGATGGCGGGGGTCGGTCTTCCGGCATCAGGCTTAAGATAGGCATCGGCATTTCGACGCCTATCTTAAGTCCCTTGTCGGGCAGGTCGCGTTGGGATTTAGACCGACGGCATTGCGTCTCCCGGTCTAGCAACTACATCCCATAGCAGGTGATGGTTGCATTGATAATGTGCGCATACTGGACAATGTAAGTGTCTTCAATACAAGTGTCTTAGAAGATGGCCATATATACTTTTTTGAATCATATCCTAATTGCTTCCTTGAAAAAGAGAAGAATAGTGTAACATACTCATATTAACCATATCGGCGAAGACCTTCCTGCACAAGAGAATGGTAGTTATAGTCTTAGCTATTATGTATTCTAGACAATGAAAGATGACTCCTTCGAATTATGGAAATTATTCAAGGACAAATTAAATAGTTGAATAACCTCACTCACTTCCATTTCTATCACCTACACAGTAAGTTGCAGGTCCTAGTAAAATTCACATCACTGAGGCATAAACAAATGTAAGAGCACTTTGTAGCCTTTATGAAAATCATATTTGACAATGGTCAAGCAGAACAAGCTCCTTCACTTAAAATGGCAAAGAATGATGGCATTTCCAAATCTTCAGAATATACCACCCACATGAGCCAGGTCAGATAGGAGTGGTGTTTGTCTCATGTTCTACATTTCAAGGTATGTCATTAAGCAATGACCTCATCATTGGACTAGACTTAATAAGGAGGCTCTTAGGAGTGTTGCTTTACTAAATTAAATTTTGCTATAACTGCCAACATTCAACAGATTTGTTATTGCTTTGTTGTGAGAGAAGATAATAAAAGTACTTGAGGCTTCTTTGGAATTGCAACAATGATGTGACTGATGATACTGAATACCAAATGTAAGTACATGTTTTTTGGTAACAGTTCTTCATCTGCAATGGCTAACTATGGACTCAAATGAACAGTCCAGCAAGGAGAAAAGTAATATGTTGCTGATGCAAGGCAGTTTATCACGAACTTTCATGTAGATGATGGACTCATATTATTCTCCACAGATTACAAAGCTATTGATCTACTCAAAAGAGCACATGCTATGTTTATTACCATTGCTAATTTGAAATGCTATAATATAGTCTCGGACTGTACCAGGGTTATGTAGGCATTAGAGTCAGAAGATCGTGCAAAGGATTTGAAGAACTTAGATTTAGGCATGGATTCACTCCACCTATTCAATATAGCCTAGGGATAAGTTGTGATTTAAAGACAGATGCTTTCATGTTCCAGGTGTCAATTAGAGAGACCATACACTAAACAAGGCAAGCTTTAGCAGTAATTAGTATCTATGACCCATTTGGGTTTGTCTCTTCGGTAACTATACAAGTTAGGCCCGTATTCAATAAGTTTCGCACCCGCAAAACTTTTTCGCCTGGCGGACTTTTCGCCTATATCGCGTGTTTTGGGTGCGGAAACTTTTTGCGCGGGTCCCCGCGATTCCCTGTATTCAATATGAAAGTACGCAAAAACGGCACTCGGCGATACTTGAACAGGTGGAAAGTCCTCTCCAAAATGGCTTAATCAGCCTGGCACCCCCCAAAAGATGCACTGACATGGGGGATCACTATGGTTACCCCCGAATTGGCCTGCTGGAGGAATTTGGTGTATTGAAGTGGTCTCAATAGGTGCTGATTTGCATATTTGCATAAGGGGTGAAGAATAGCATTTTGTTGTATTTTTTGGAGAAAATAAATACTCCCAGCAAATTTTGGCTACCTGAATTTGGGGAGTAGCACATTTTAAAGTAGCTAACGTAAAGTAAAAAAAATTAGAAAAATCCACCTACTGCAAGCAGTTGCAATCAAAAAAACACCTGGGGCATACTTGGGGACCCCCCAGGAGTCTGTTTCACTAGTTTTTAGCTTTGTCCCCCAACTTTGTTTTTTTCCACCCCCAAAATGAAAGTACTTTTTTGGGGTGTTCTTAAGTCTTTTTCTTTTAATTTTTGATGCAGTTTACCTTTGGGGGTTGTGTTTTAAGGCTGCATGGGGGTTTCGGCAACGTTGCACCCCAAAACCCCAATTCTGCACTTTATTCCGCCTGCTATTCATTGGCAAAATTTTTTTCGCTGGGTACATTGCTTTGACTTTCCGCCTAGGCGAAAAGTCTCAGAAATTGAATACGGTGAAAAGTTTCCGCCTGGAGAAATGACGTCACCGGCGATACTTTTTTACCGAAACTGACTCTTCGCCTCAAATTGAATACGGCCCTTAGACCTTACTCAGAGAACTTTATACAGATTGATAATATTGGGACACGCTACTACCTTAAACCAGGCAACAGATATGGGAGAACTGGAAAAACTCTCCAGGCTTTCTAGAACAATTTAACGTCTCACATTGCTATAACTCTTTCATGTTCATTGCAGCAAAATGCCAAGATATTTGTATTTTCTCAAATGCGTCTACAAAGGCCATTGCTGTAGTTACTTACCTAAAAGTGACAGAATCTAATTGAACCTACCATGTTGGGTACACTCTAAGCAGAATGTTAAAAAGTTAGCACCACAACCTGATCACACCATTCCTAGAATAGAACTGTGTGGTGTTGGCATGTGAAAAAGGATTTTTTGAAGGGATGGACAGTGATTTTGGAGCAAATATTTGCCAAAGATTGTACCTTTGTGCACTAAAACAATGAAGTACAATAAATATGGGATACAAAATGTCCTCAAAATAAACCAAAAAATTTATAAAATGCAACTGCATTCTACATGTGATTTTAACATATAGTAATAACAATCCTGCCTCATTTCCAAAACACTAATGCAAACCAGTGGCAAACGCAGGATTTCTAGAAGGGGGTTTCCAAATGCTTGATTTTAGAGTGAGTGTGGCCTGTCCATGAAGTGGGCATAATTATCCAGCTTTAATATGTTACATACAAAGTGTATTGTGTGTCATAATTCCAGCATATACAGGACCAGCGATAAGAGTAAGCCATTAGATGCGGCAGTAGGGCCATCCTGCCTGAGCTGAATGTTTTTTTTTTTTCAGATGTGGGCACCATTCCTGAGCATGGGAGCAAGTCTGGGACTCAGTCTGGAGGGGCAGCAGAAGAACTTAGCACTGCACTGGACATATATGTACATATCGGTCTCCTTATGTACTGGATAGTGTATTATTATACAGTATTAATAATTAACCCTATAGATGGTCTATAGCAGTGCATCCCGAACAGTGCATGTTTTCCACATCTCCTAGTTGGTGCACAGGTATATTTATTACTGGCTGACACATTTTAAAAGATCCACAGGTGGTGCTATTCATTTAATTTGTGATACTGAGAAGAACATGCAGCACTAGTAACATTCTATTATATTATTATTTCTATTGTGGTCATGGTGTGTGCTGGGGAGGGGGGTTTCCAGGAAGGGGGAAACCCCCCCTGCGTTTGCCTTTGCAAATAAGCCCTGCAGCAATACATTTGGAATCCTTTATTTTTGCTCTGTTTTCCTCTGTTGTGGTGTTGTCTACATCCTATAAAGGAGTCATGTTACATTTGGTAAAGTTCTTCTCATACACTGCTGCCATAGGGAAGACATCCCTTTAAGGAACAGTCATCCTGTAGGATAAATGTTTTGATTCGTGCACAGAGAGACAATTGTAGGTCCCATATTGATAATCTGAATTATAGATACGGGATTGGCACTTGTAAATTGAATGAGGGCAATAATTGTGGATCAATATTTTCCTGTCACGCCTGAGCTTTGGATTTGGTCAGAACAGACGTTGGAGGCTGAAGAGGAGACTTGGAAGGCGTGGATGAAACTGGGTGGCTTGAGCCAGGACTTCCTCATATATGATGTGAGGAGTTATATAAACTGTAGAGGATGATGGGCCCAAAGGCGAGGACAGTAAATTAAATGTCTTTATTGAACAGCAGGTTGGAATGGGAATTTGATATATGATACTGAAGTGATGTGCAGAATTGGATTAGGACCGATGATGCTGGATTGAGAATTGGATCGGTTTGAGACTGATATTGATGAATTGAAGAACTTGATCGGTTTGAGACCGCTATTGATGATTTATAGAACTTGATTGTTTTTTTTTTTAAATCGATGTTTGAGGGTAACGAATGGAACAGGTACTTGCAGATATCGGATGGGACCGATGTTTGGAGATATTGGATGGGACCGATGTTTGGAGATATCGGCTAGGACCGATGGAGGCAGATAGAAACAATTCTCTGTGATAAAACCAGACTGGAGTGTTAGATGGAATGGAGACTTGTAACCAGAATTGGAATTACACTGACTGGAACCGTTCAGATACAGAGTACCTGGGAGCTCAGCACAGAGCTGTAACTTCGGCAGAAGTGACATTGGGCCTGATTCAGAGCCGCTTGTAAGCGGCCACTCGTTCATTCCGAGCGATGTTTGCCCAACTGTGCATGCGTACGGATCGTAATACGCATGCGCGAACCAGTCAGTGCGGCTGAAAATCGTTTGTTCGCTAAATAGCGAATGCCTGCTATTTTGAGTGACAGGAGGAGGCGTATGTGGGTGGTAACAGGGGAAGGTGCTTGAAAACGGGGAGTGGAGATCCGAATGCAGGCGTGCTTAAAGGTCAAAACGGGCGTTTTATGGGTGTGCATAATGAATACAGCAGCATCATTGACCACGTCACTGGGTTATTTTATAGTCAGAACTGCTCGCAAGATTGTGGAAGGAAAAACCACCCACAAGAATAGCGAGCAGTTCATACGCTGGTCGATGTACTCGATTAATCTAATAAATAGCGGACATGACGTAGGATGCGAGCGGCCAGGGGGCGTAGTTATCCAAAAAACGACCGCAAGTTTTGTTCGCTCGTTCAGACATAGAGGCGTGAACAGACTGCAAAGAGCGAACGGTTCATTTGAATAGCCACCCCTTTTTTCTGAACGAACGACCGCAAATAGCGTCCGGCTCTGAATGAGGTCCTTTGTACTGGCAACAGAGACCAGTCAGGAAATGGAATTTAAAGGGGAGGATCCCCAGTGATTGGATCAGCTGTTCTGGGAGCAGCGCTCTGAGTGGAAGAAGAGGGTCAGGTCAGGGGCGTATCTATAATGGGTGCAGGGTGTGTGGGGTACACGGGCCCCCAGGTCCAGGGGGGCACACATCAACACCCTGCACCCATAGTCAATTATACTTACCTGTCTGCTGATCCCGAAGTGCTGCTCCGCAGCGCTAGACCGGCGCTGTAGAGCAGCAAACACTCACTGGGAAAATGACAAGGGTCATTTTCCCAGTGATCTGTGCATGCGCAGAATAGATGTCCACGGGAAAGTAGGCGCGGGCGCCATTTTCCCGGAGACCTGCGTATGCGCTGTAGATTCTGGCACGAAGCATACAGCGCTCAGTGCCGTTGAGCCACCGTCAGAGAGGAGGGCGCCCAAACGGAGGCTGCACATGGGCCCCCTCCTCTCTTAAAATGCCCCTGGGTCAGGTGACTCTGGTGTGCAGCTTGTGCGCCATCATGCTGGGAAGACACGCTGTGAGCAAGGGACTGCAGAGAGCCATTTCCATGCTCAGCGACAGGACACTGATTGGACGGGGCAAGAGCAGCACAGACAGACCTCAGCACCAGCCAGGATCAATGTGCAGTGTGAGCGGACCTCTGTGCTATCTGGGAGTGATGCACAGCGCGAGCAGACCTCAGCCCTAACCTGGACAGACACAGGAGAGGTAAGAAAGTGATTTTTAAGGGCTGGAGCATGATATTTCCATTGCTATCCTGTGTTACCAAAGGTGTTGGAGATAAAGACATGAAACTGCTATATGAAGGCAAAGAGATGCTGTCAAAGAGGTTCTTTTGACTTTGCCTTTTGGGCATTAACTTAATATAAGCATTGTATACAGAGTACAAGCATCCAAAAGGTGCAAGAGTAATTATTGCAGAACTGGAGCAACATTACTAGTGAACCTGAGGAGAAGTGAAAGCTGCTTGACTTCATTGAGATGGCGTGGTGTGTGAGGTGGCTATGGTTTGGAAGGAAAGTGGAGAAATAGTTCCTTGTCCAAGGTGAGGCCACCTGTTTCAGACAGGATCGGTATGATTTGCCATTGGACGCATGCCCATCGGTTCAAATCCCGACAGCAGCTAAGGTAAGTATAAACTAACCTAACCCCCCTAACCCTCCCTTAGGGGTGCCTAACCCTAACCTCCCCCCCAAGTGCCTAACCCTAACCCCCCTCTAAGTGCCTAAACCTAACCCACCTTCCCCGCTGCCTAAACCTAACCCTCCTGGGGGGTGCCTAACCCTAATCTCCCCCCGGGGGTGCCTAACCCTAATCCCTTCTTCTCCTAGCCTAACCCTAACCCCCGGGGATGCCTAACCCTAAGTCCTGCCCGGGAGCCCCTAACCCAACCCTCCCCCCACCCGCGGCTGTCAGCGCCTGGCACCCGGCTTACCTTCCATCTGTGTCGAAGCCGGAAAATTGGCTGAGACAGGATTGGTTTAAAATTAGATCTGCGCTACGCCATTTTGCGAATTGCAATGAGATGCCATTTTGCGACTGGCCGCCCAGCGCCTTTTTAGTGAAACTCGCCACTATAAGTACATACAGTGATGCTATTATTTAGCGTCGTGAGTTAAAAGTCCTCACCACATAAATACAGTCAGTCGCTAAAACATATAAACTAAGTATCCCTGCAAGACACGCACCATAACGTACTCCACAAAACACATAGTCGCACAACGCTAACTTGCGTCATTTCCCAATTCCCCAATACTTACACACGGCACACTTACATGAAAGGTTCCCTAGTATTAAAGTGTAAACAAGATTTATTCAGTGATTATTAATGTTGTGTAATAAAGGTTATTTGATATCTAAGGTTTAGTAAATGGTAAGCAGACCGTGTCTGGTGTTGTACTGATCCACTGTGGGCCTGATTCAGAGCCGGGCGCTCTGAACGAGCGCCCGCTCTGAATAAGGGCGTTTTTTTTTTTTTTTTGGTGCGTCCTCCTGGACGCTCGCATAGCTGTGGGTTACCACCCACAGCTTATGCGAGGGTCCATGATGATGGTCGCAATGGTCAAGACCATCGCGACCATCGGGCTTGCGACGAGACCCTGCGGTAGGGTCTCGCTGCCACAAGCCCTGGAGTGATTTTGGCTCTGTCAGAGCCAAAATTACTCCCACTGACATCACTAGTGATGTCAGTGGGACTGGCCCCAGACGGTAGGCGTTCCCATGGGAACGCCTCCATCTGGGCAGCCATGCGCCGGCACGCCCACCAAAGGGGGCGTGCTGTTACTCACCATCGACAGCACGCCCCCTTTGGTGCGAGACCCCGAGCAACGGCTTCCCCGTTGCTCGCAGGGTCTCGTGCATGCGCATGACGGAGCAGCCTCTGTCGTGTGCATGCGCATTTGTGTACCATCGACCCGCTTGGGAGCATCCTGCGCTCGCGAGCGGGTCTGAATGAGACCCTGTGTCTCCACAGATATCCGGTACCATCGGTGAGAAGATCGGAACAGACGTCTGCAAACTATGGACTATAGAGAGTTAAAACATTAAAATGTACTCTGTAATGTTAGCAGCTTAGATTTGCATACAGTGGGGAAAAGGATACAAAGGGCAGTTGGAGGCTGTTTGTGTCCATTTGAAATTGTCCTATACAGGGCTGGCTCCAGGGGTCAGAGTACCCTGTGCTGGTCCATTATACGGCGCCATCTCTCATCGCGCGACTGAATTTGGGGGCATGGCCTAATTATCATAGGCCACACCCCTATGTAACGTTATTTGGAGGCGTGCCCGCATGGCACGCCTCCAAATAACATCAGGCTGGGGGTAAAGCCCAGCAATCCGTCACTGGCTGGGCTTCCCCCAGCCCTCTTCCGTCAGTGAATGGATGCTGCGCGCATGCGCGCGGCATCCATTCACACTCTGGGGGTCTGGCACCGCCGCACAGCTGTGGCAGTGGGGGTCCCCAACCTCCCAATTAGACCACCCGCTTGCCACTTCGGCCCGCGGATGGAGCAGCGGGACAGTACTGTCCCGCTGAAATCGGGATGCTGGGGAAGGGTGCCGCCCTCTAGGGGTGGCGCCCTTGTGCGATCGCACTGGTCGAACACTCCTAGAGCCGGCTCTGGTCCTATAAACGATCCTGTAACAGAAACACCTTTAAGAAGAACCAATGGAATCATGCCAAATGTGTCTATTGTATTTCCAATCCCTGAAAGAGTATATAAGTGCATTCTCTGACCCCAGTCTTGAGTCTTCTTGCTGTGCTGTTGACGGAGGTTTCTAATGCTGATGCCGGTATCTGGGTCCAGAGCGCGGGCGTATATAACAACTGTACCTTGGGTCTGTATGATTTATTTGCGCTAATTGTCTTTAGATCACAGCGTGTAACCATCTGTTTTTATGTTGAATAATAACTTTTTGTGCTTTGGAACCACATTCAAAGTCTGAAGGCATTTATTTACTGTGCGACTCATTACGCTAAATTGCGACAATTCTAGAAGGTATAGGCAGGATTTAGAAGGTATAGGCAGGATCACATAGAGGTTTAAATTAGGTATCGATATCGGGATGCCGGGCGCCAGGCTCCCGGCGTAGGTAAAGTGACAGGTGTCGGGATTTTGATGCTTGTCATTAGACCCTTGTCGGGGTTAGAGAGTCGGGATGCTGACGGTCGGCATTTAGACCGTCGGCATCCCGACTGCGTACCGTTTCAGACAGTGTCAGCAGTGGCAGTTTGCTCTTATGAGCATGCTGCTGCCCCCAACTTCTGTGGCCGCATCTATGCTTCTGCGCAGTAGGGGCTTCATAGACCAACATGATTAAATCCTCTCAATTCAAACTATTTAAGGAGGCCTCACCTAACAACAGGTGTTAGGTGTTTAGTCTTCCTACAGACATTTCAGCCCTAACTCCTGTGCCTTGCTTTAAGTGCTCTCAGTGAATATCTATTGCCAGAATGGACTTATTACAAGACTGCTTATTACCTGTGCCTGCTATTTATGTTATACCTGTTGCCAGACCTGGATTGTTATAACTAAGACTGATTATTTCCTGTGCCTGATATTTTGTTATACCTGTTACCAGACCTGGGGGCCCATTTATCAAAGGGAATTTGAGGTAAATTCCCAGAAAACACCTGTTTTTGGGGGTTTACCTCAAATACTAAATATCCCCCGGATGTATGAATGAGAGACCGCAGCAGGTATCTCCGATACCAGCTGCGATCCCTCCATTGCCGCTGGCAGCCGCCTCCCCCATAGGTTTCTATGGGGGATGCGATGCTGCCAAATGTATCAATATCGGGAATGCGATAGCAGGGGCGCCAAGAGGGGGAGGCGGGTACAGATTACCGGTGCCCGGACTTCCTGAGGGGCCCGGCAGGGGCCCGGGTCCGGCGCCGCTCCCCCTCCCTCACAGCAGCCCAGCACACAGCGTGTGCTGAGCTGCAGTGGAGACTGCCTATGCCTGTGGGGGGGAGCAATCACAATGATCGCGCCCCCCCTGGCTTTGGGCAGGGCTGAGGGGGCCAGAGCGCCCGCCTCCCAGCGCGCAGCACCGTTTTGCGGCGCTGCAAATTTGTTTTTGTTTTTTGGGAAGGGGCGTGGCCATGCCTCCCGTGATTAGTCCATGCCCCCTATTACCTGGGCCTGCCGCTGCTCTCATCGGGCCTGGCAGCTAGCGCCATCTGAAGATAGTGATAGCCGCTGTAACCTATGGGGATTAACCGCATGTCAGCCTGCGGAGGGATCCTTTCGGAGCCCGTCACCCTGCATGTTGCATATCATACATTCGGCCGCTATGATCGCATTTTGCAATGCGATCATGGGCGGTACTGCATGCCCTGATCGCATTGCAATATGCGATCATTAATTAATGGGCCCCCTGGACTATTACAAATTACAATACCTCTTATTTGCTGGACACCTTGTGAGCTCCTGTAACGCATTTAAACTTGGGCTCTCTCTTGGCTGTATCTAATCTCCTACTGTTGTGGAGTTACTAAAGGCTGTTTGCATATTCACTGGCTACTACACAAATCCAAGGGTGGTTACCCTGAAGCCATCTGAACAGATGAGATCACTTTTTATTTGGTTCCTGTTTACCTGTTTCCATATCTCTGTGACCCTCTGCTACTGGAATTCAGTTTGTTCAATATAGAGGTAAACTGTAGTAACCATGTCAGGCAGTTTCTAATGAGAAAAGCTTCCCCATCTGAGAGGCCCTAGTATTACCCACAGGCAATAGTGAGATGACTACCTTGTTTATGAGTGTACCAAACTGTCTATCCACAAAGTGCTTTGGGGATTACTTGTTGTAATAGGTTTAACATCACTGACATTATAACTGCACGGTCAGTTGCATCAATTTATTTGGTGGCACTGCTTACAGATCCTCAATAGCTACAGCAGTATGGGTGACCAAATTCTCTGCAATGTATGCAGCATTGGTCAATGGATGATTTCCACTCAACTCATATTGTCATTGTACTGCCATATCAGTACACTTAAGTACCAGTACAAATGGGGAACAGTTTCTTTAAGAAAGAATTTTCTTTAAAATGTTCTACTAATGTTTATTATTAGTGTTGCAAGTTTTATTAGGTTTTCTTTTCAGTTTTTCATGTGGGTCAGCACTCATGATAGCCGTGTTCCAAGCACATTGCCGTTGAATAAAAACAATTTTAATTTAATGAAACAATGTATTTAAAGATCAAATATCTGATGTATGTCTAATCTACCAAGGTTATTAATTATAGGCAACCATTTAGGGATCTTATGTATTGTACTGTAACAATTCCACCTTGCTGTGAATCATTAAGTAAAGGTGGAGAAGATATCTGGACCTCTCCTGTCTCCTTGGTGGAGTGCAAAGCCTGAGCCAATTTTCATAGTTTGTCATAACCACTTGGACCAATCACCAGCCTTTTAAATGTGACTCTATAATAGACACTTAATGCAAATAGCTGGGATGTAGTTAGTATCCCGGCAGTCGAGATGCTGGACCTCAGAATATCGGTGTTGGCTTCCCGATGGTAAGTATTAGGGTTAGGGTTGGGGGAGGGTTAGGGTTAGGCTGCAGGGGGTGGGAGGGTTAGGTTTAGGCTGCAAGGGGTGTTAGGGTTAGGCTGCGGGGAGGAGGCTTAGGGTCAGGCTGCGCGAGGGGAAGGTTAGGACACTTACTTTAGTGGGTAGGGATTCTGACTGTCAGGATGCCACTGTCTGTATTCTGACCGCCGGCATCCCGTACCCAACCTTAATTAGCTATCTATTTCATTTTTTACACATTTTTTAACTCTTTAGTAAATCTCCATCAGAGAAATCAAGTTTCAGTGCAGATATAACTTTAACAGGTACAAACATCTAATGATTAAAAAGTAATACTGCTTGAATCATATATATATATATATATATATATATATATATATATATGTATATCATATACACTATATATGTATATATATATATATATATATATATATATAATTATATATATATATATATCATAATATGATATTCATTATTAGTGTAATGTTTTAGCCATTACAAACCCATAATATATGCCAGCTGTGCATCCCGACGTTTTGTTTTAGAAGTGTTGCGTATAATTTAAAAAGAAAAAGAAAGACGGCAGAAAGCATTTTTTTCCAGACTCACATGTTATCGGAAACATGGAAAAAGTGATTGTAAGACTGTTTCAAAGTGAAAACGAGTTTGAATAAACACTTTTGATTACTGACAGACTTGTGGAAAATAGCTTTTTTATCCTGTACAGAAAACAAGAGATAGAAAAAGAATTGTATTAGAGCTGCCAGGTGC
The DNA here is from genome assembly GCA_031769625.1 of Taudactylus pleione. Classification (NCBI taxonomy): domain Eukaryota; kingdom Metazoa; phylum Chordata; class Amphibia; order Anura; family Myobatrachidae; genus Taudactylus; species Taudactylus pleione. The sequence continues at coordinate 4,795,656 of JAUIMM010000015.1, forward strand.
CTCTGTGTAGTGGTTGTGAGTAATATTTATGAACAAATTTAGAAATATCAGAATCTTTTTTTTTTCTTAAACAAACAAAAGTTTAAAAATATTTCCCAAGTTCAAAGCATCACACACACGGACCTGCCATGAAAATCCTACCTACAAAGGCATTTTGCAGAGGCAGCAGTAATTGATAAATCATACAGTCTATGCTGGCTCTAGCGCAGACATTACGAAAATAATTCAGAGAGGGAGATGTACTAAGCTCTGGAAAGTGATAACTTAGAAAGTGATAAGCTACCAGCCACTCAGCTAATAACTGTCATCTTACAGGCTGTGTATGAAAAATGACAGAAGCTGATTGGTTGGCAGTTTGTCACTCTCCAATTTATCACTTTCCAGAGCTTAATACATCTGCCCCTTAAGCTGGCTGCACAAAGGGACAATCTTGTTTCTGTGCACAAGTGCCAGGGCCAATGGACCAAGCACCCAGTGCTCAGGGAGTGAAGAAGCTGGATCAGGTCATATGTAGCACGCTATAAACAGATTTAGAGCATCACAAAAGATCATATCAATTGAAACCAAACTCCCAGCTGATCACAGCATACATGACTCAAAGTGACATGTAACCCTCTTTGGCACTACTAATGTGCCTTCCTTTTTGGCACTTGATCCAGGTACTGTATCACGAAGGAAATGGCAAAACCATACATACATTCAAACAAATTCAATATTTTACCTCTCAGCACTCAATTTGCTGAGCTGCCAGCAGGAGTTGTCATCTTTAACAAGGTACAGTAGAAGAACTAGGCTGAGATTCTCTGCCTAATCTGTTATAAGAATCCAGTAATTATTATGCACTTGTCTCACCCATGATAACACCAGATATTAGACCACTACTTAAGGAGTACAAAATTAACACACCCAATTGAATAGCAACAACTACTGCTAGAAGGAGATCATTGGCTTCTTAGTTACCAATACAGGGCATTGCTGCAGGAATTCCAGATAGCTATACACAGGAATATGAATGGAACCCTGACAGTTATGCAGCCTAGCAGAAGTAACTGTAACAGACCTCCCCATAGTACAATATCACTACTATGAAATGAAGACCTTCCTTCCACCACAAATCTGACCAAAATATTATGTAAAGTTGGTGATGTTTTGCATGAGTATTGCTTTTGGATTTGGATATCCAGTAAAATAATGCACCATAATGGGATTTATATTACCTTAAAGGACACCCAGGATGCATGACTGGAGCAACTTAACGTCAAAGCAATAGCTAAAGCACACATTCAACTGAAGCTTAAACATCAATGTACAACAGATGATTCAGGCAGAAGCAAAGCAGCAATGGATAAAGGGCCTGATTCGGAGCCGCTCGTTTGCTCCGAGCGATGTTCGCACATCCGCGAATGCGTATGGGTCGTAATGCGCATGCGCCAACCAGTCACTGCGGCCGGAAATCGTGTGTTCGCAAAATAACGAGTGCCTGCTAATTTGAGTGACAGGATGAGGCGTTTGTGGGTGGTAACAGGGGAAGGTGCTTGAAAACAGGGAGTGGTGATCCGAACGCAGGCGTGCCAAAAGGTCAAAACGGGCGTTTTAAGGGTGTGCATAATTAACAAAGCAGCGTCATCGGCCACGTCACTTGGTTGTCTTTTAGCCTGAACTGTTCGCATGATTGCGGTAGGAAAATCCAACCACAAGCACTGCGAGCAGTTCAGACGCCTTTCGATGTACTCGATTAATCAAATATATAGCGGAGATGACGTATGATGCGAACAGCCAAGGGGCGTCTTTACAAAATAGCGAGCGCATGTTTCGTTCGCTCGCTCAGACATAGAGGCGTCAACAGACTGCAAAGAGCGAGTGCTCAATTTAAATAGTCGGCCCCTTTTTCTGAACGAGCGAGCGCAAATAGCGTCCGGCTCTGAATCAGGCCCAAAGGACACTAACATCTAATGTGACATGATATGCACCACAGAACTCAACTAGGTGGACTTCTGCTATGATACTTTCTGATTCATACCTGAAAACTATATAGTATTTCCGACTCCATTGATGTGATCTGTGTTACACTCCTATGATACAGCAGCTCACCCCTAACCCTACCAACAACAATTTTTCTACAATGTCAAATAATGGTTGCTTTAATACCTATGGGAAGTTTCACAGTATATTTTGTACTCACTGTTAATGGATGATTATTGTATTATTGATGATTATTGTATTATAGTTATTAAACACATTTACTGTTTGTATACCCTTTTAAGAGCTATCCCCTTTGTATACTATCAACAATATCAAATACAGCCATTAACTCATATTTCAGTATGTTGTCATTTAACAATGACTCAAAAACCATCAGTGGCTAATTCCATACAGGTCAAATACATGTCTATGTAGATTACTTCACTAAAATACTCAACAAACTTTTTCCTCTAGCCCTTAATAGCAGGGCCTATACAAATCCATCATATTAATCCTTAAATTGATACTATTTGTGGTATCTTACTATGAATCAAATAAGGGGAGATATCAATTTAAAGGCTTGATACATGCTAATTATGGCATATATGCTCCAAACACTAATCAAGTGACTTTCATAGAAAACATTCCGGGAGATCTGATTCTCTTCTGGAGTAGCATCTTAGCAAAGGTGGTGACTTTAACACAAAATTGTATTCTCAGTTTAGGTGGTGACTTTAACACAAAATTGTATTCTCAGTTCAGTTACACACTCTTCATTGCATTGTACAAAACCAAACTCTGGAGTAAAGACTACACATTCTATTCTCATGACTATTCTATCTGGAGCAGGATAAACAACATAATTTTTGGATCAACGAAGTATGCAATACATATCTGAGGTTTTTAGTAGCAGTATAACTTGGTCAGACGTGAGTTTAACAATCAGATTGTCCACAATGAGAATGGGGACATTATGAGGTTGAAACCGACATGCTGACATTTTAATAATGCTATTTAAAGCATTATAACAGCATTGCCATTACTACTTTATATATATGATGGTAAATCATTTTGTTTGAAGTAGTAAACCCAGCACCATTAAAATGCTTTATATCACATTATTAACATGTCGGCATTCTGGGTTCAATCTCACCGGGTCCACGTTCTTATTGTTTACAGTCTGAATGTTAAACTCGCCACTACATCTCAGTCAGACAATGCTTCAGTATCAAACAATCTTGCACTCAGTGTGACTCCTCAAAAGGAATTTTGGTAGTAATTACAGTGCAGCTTTACATGCCCAGAAGTTTTGGATAAATTCTAATCCCATATTAACTAGTTTAGCTCTAAATTACATAAAAAAAAGTTTTTGACCCACATCATAGGGAATGGGTATGAAATACCGCCGGCCACATGGCCGGCGGTTCGTTTCCCATCAGCGGCAGCCCGACATGAGCAGAGTTCGAAGCAGCGGAAGCCTGACAGCGCTGGAAATCCCGATCGTGGATAGGTGAGTATCTACTAACCTAACCTAACCCCCCTAACCCTATCCCTCCTTAGGGGTGCCTAACCCTAAATTCCCCCCCAAGTGCTTAACCCTAATCCCCCCTCTAAGTGCCTAACCCTAACCACCCCCTTCCCCACTGCCTAAACCTGTCCCCCGGAGGGGTGCCTAACTCTAAGTCCCTCCCGGGGGGTGCCTAACCCTAACCCTCCCTCCCCCTAGCCTAACCCTAACCCTCCCGGGGGGGTGTCTAACCCTAAGTCCACCCCGGGAGCCCTAAACCTAACCCTCCCCCCCCGCGGCTGTCCGCTCGCGGCGCCCGGCATCACTACGATCGGGATGCCGGGCGCCGGTCTCCCGGCGTCGGGGAAATGCGGGCGTCTACATCTAGACGCCCGGCATTTCACCCTTGCCAGGATATGACAGTCGGGAAGCCGGCTGCCGGTATTTAGGCAGTCGGCTTCCCGATTGCATACCCATCATAGGCATCCATGCCTGGCTCCTGCTGATCATTCAAGGGTTCTCCCCTTCTTCTTTATCGCCTAGCCATGGCTCATTCCTCCAGCTCTACTAACTCCTCCCTTTCTGTTCTCCCTCCCCTCCCCCCCTAAATACATCTCCCTCCCGCTTCCCTCTCCCCTACCGCTTCCCATCTACTAACATCTTAACCATTTTAACCATTCCCAACAAGTTACTCTTGACCATAGAGGCATTACTAATTGGAAATGTGACTGCCGTTAGTTAGTTATAAATGTTTCTGAACGTGTTTTTCCCTACCCGTTTTCCTTTAAGCCTTAATACTCTGTTGTTTTTTTTTTAAGTTTCTGACCTTACCAAATGGGTTTATAATTTAAGGGCATGTGATGTGATAGTTTATATGGACTAACAAAGGATGGACTGTTAAAAATTAAATAAAATATTGGTCAAATAAATCAACCAGAATTGCTTATAAATTGTTTTCCCTGTGTGCGATGCAATCACTGGTTCTAGCGATTGCATATTACCACAAATGCGGTTGTGCGTAATAGCTTCATAGCAAAATGTAACCGCATCCCTTGTATTATTATCACTGTACCATCACATTCCCATAGAGACTCTTTGTACAAAAGGTATCCATTCATCAAAGAGGGACATTAGATATACTTACGGAGTCTCAGTCCAGATTCAACATCGTTTATTGCCTCTCACTATTCTAATTCAATATTGCATTGTTTATTAAACAATTCTCATTGTTCATGTCTATGCTAAATTCACTAGTTCTTATCCCAAATTCAACACTGTAACAATGACCATTGTCCTTGTATGTACTAACTGTTGGAATTACAAACAAACCTTCTACCTTAAAGGTGCGTACACACTAGATGATTTTTTTCAAGTTTTGCCCAATTCCCCCAGATCGGAATGACAAATTGTTAAAATAGTTAAGCGTGTATGCACTAGTATGAGCCGCCCGATATGTCGGCCCGTCGGTGGAGGGGTCGCCAGTTGCAGCGCTGCGTACATACATCATCTAGTGTGTACACACCTTTAGGTTGCAGAATCTTAGCTTTGTGGAGAATATTTCTGATTCCAAAAAAGAGAGACTCTTTCCACCAATTAACCACCGTGTTCTTGGATGGTCCTTAGCCCTGACTTATAGGAGACTGATCTGTGTCCCTGAAACCTGATGTTTCCAATTATGTCATTTATGAGCCTATCCCTGTGAATATATTGTACTTATCTGACCTGTTCAACGCCAGAGTATTTCAGAGGCGGCCCTTTTGAGAGATTAGCTATGCATGTTAGTCTTGTTGATATTTTGTTCTGTTAATTTTCCCCTTTTGTATACTTCTGATTCTTCTTGTAAACTCTGTTTGCTTTGAGTGTGCGACCCCCTCACATATTAATAAAATATTTTTGTGCTTTGGAACCACAGCGATCGAGACAGACAATCACTTATTTGCCTTTAATAGTATGAGGACTAATATTAGTATCATGAAAGAGTAAATCTGGGTACACACCTATACAATCGTCAGATCGCTCTCCCGATGTTGGGTGAACTGTCATTGAATTGTATAGGTGTGTACACTATCCCGATGCACGAGCCCTAGCCGATAAATGGTGTAAAATGCTCCGCAGTGGTCAGCCACAGCTGCTCGCATCTCATGTACAGTTTTCAGCCGATTCGACAAGGCGATATCATATGAAAAGTGCAATGTGTACACACTATCGATCCTCTGCCCGTTCTAGCGGTTATACAACTCCAGCAGCGGCGCCTCTGTGGGTGTTGCCTTGATACGTAGTCTCGTCTTCATCACTACATAAATTACCCATGTTGTTGTAATAATCACCCTCCTTTTGTTAAAGACAGCTGTATTTGTCATAAAATAAACAAATGTATTATAGTTACAGTTTTAACATTAACCCATGCATGAATCTACACCATGTTCTCCTTTCTTCTCAATATGTACTATGAAATATAGCATAATACCTGGAACATTATAGTGAATATTCACTCTACACCTGTTTCCACCCTATATACAGCTATGCAGCATGGTATGTTTTTACATGTGGCTACACCATGTCCCTCTTTCCTCTCAATATGTACCTTGAAAAATACCATAATATATGGAATAATATTTAAAGTTTAAATATATGGTGAATAACCACTTTGTTACTACCCTTATGGCAAACTAATATAATGTATTTACTTTTTTAAAAATACACATTTTTTTTGGACAAAAGTGATTTGTTAAATCAAATGTTTGCATCCACATATATACCGTCATATATTGATCCTGCAAAACTTGAATGATGGCCTCACAGGTCTCTGGTATGATTTCTCCCAGGGCTTGTGAGGATATAGTTGTGCTTTACCTCAGATCTGCCAGTGTCCTCCCAGTCCCCAGATAGCGCAGAGTAGCCACCAGTCTCTGCTCAGCAGAAATAGGCCACCTAAAATTGATGTCCTTATGGTGACAATGTGGGAGAAACTCCTGGAAGGTAGGGTAATCCATACCCAGGAAATTCCAAAAGTCATCAGGGATATCTCATGGATCTCCAGTACTAATAACATATGATGCTTGTCTTCATATTCAGCCAGACATGTTGGTCAAGGTTCATCAGGAATGGGAAAAGAGGGTAGCCTTAACACTGCAACATGGTGGATAGCACTCTGAACGTATCCTATAAACGTTATATGAAAACTCGAGAATGAATAAAAATACAGTAAAACAAAGAACAACATTTTTTTTAAATTAAATTCTGCATGTTTGATGTCACATGACTACCTTCCCAATGAAAAAAAATTAGAGTTGCATCCAAGATGGCCAACTTCAAGATGGCCGCCATACTAGTGACATAGCCTAAAAAGTTCCCTTCACTCCCATGTCATATGTGTAGACACTGGATTAATATTTTCATATTCATTTCCTTTTTATAAGGGTGTTTCCACACTTATGGACCACCCTGTATAACAATATATGGGTCCTGGGTGTGCAGTGTGGGCCCCATGGACCCTGCACCCATGATAGATATGCTATTGCTAGTACTATGAAGCTAACCACAGAGACTATGCATGCTAAATTATTGCAGTTTTAAGAGTGCATACCTACAGAAATAAACGCTAAGCATTCTGTCTTACTGTATAAAAGTTCAAAGCACAAACAGGTTAAGTATCAATGTTTTAAATGTCACAAGTTGGAACATAAGGCCTCAGATAGCAGATTAAGTGGCACCTCATCACCTAAATGTTACAGTGGGAGTGAGTCAGCTTTAAATGTAGCAGAAATCCACAATAAGGACTGCTGATACATGGACTCAGGAGCTACAAGACATTTTAGCTGTAATGAAAATTGGTTCAAGTAATTAAAGCTAGATACTTTGCTCTCTAGAGCACATGCTCCATCTTCCCGAGTATCACTGGGAAGATGGCGATGCGGACAGTGGCATATTAAACCCTGTGGAGGCCCCTAGGCAGTCGAAATCTCGGGGTACCCCTTGCAAATTATCTCCTAATACATTTTTAATTTTACCAATCAACAATTTCAATAAATCGTACATAGGTTGCACTGAAAACATTTTACCAACTGTCAACTGACAGAAGATGAGCTATTAAGAGACAAACTGTATTGTGAATCTGATGTCTTTGGTTTATGTACTTTAAGTTGTTAATGGGTACAGTACATTGCATTAATACAGTATTTTCTCTATAGAGTCCTTAATGTAAAGGTTTTGTTTCTAAGAGTTGATTAATTTTTTCTATCTTTTGGAAACAATTTAAGAAAGCTTGATTTGTAATTCTCTTTCAAGATCAAATCAATATTATTTTGATCTGTTGTCGCAGGAGCCCTTAAAGACGCAGGGCCCATTCTGCCTATTTGGTAATTTGGCACTGGACACGAGTACATGGGCCCCCTCGGGCATTAATACGCCCCTGGTTACAGCAGTGTGTAATTAATATTGAAGTGAAAGTGCCACTCAGTGCTACTCAGATTTTGATACACTGACAATAGCCATTTCAGTAAGTCTTATTCAGGTGTCACATGGGATCTTTTCACTCTACGTTTACAGCATAGCATCTAATCCATATCAAAGAGAAGATGTCACATTAGCTCAGTTTTTGAAACACCGACAATAGCATTTCGAACAAATATCCAGAGCACTCAGAAGTAATGCTCGCCAATTGAAAAACATTATATTTGAGCAGAGCCTGTGACACAGAGTGTTTTATGTGTTCATTATAAGCTGTCATCATTTTCAATAGAGCTTTGTTTTTTTAACTTACATTTCTATTGCTTTGTCGGGATACTGCTGAATTAAAACATACTGCTTTGCAGGTCTCAGTCAGACCCATATAAGAAACATAATTTAAGTTTTAAAGTTTTGGAAATATTAATGCAATATTTTGGGTTCGGCTAGGTTACCTTCAAAGGGTATTGTGAGCAGAGATTTGAATAACACAGGAGGTTGTCACGCACATCGGTCTGTGCTACCTGTATTTCATAACACCCACTCAGGGTCCAATTTCATTCATTTGGCAATGGCCTGTGGTATAAATACTTTTCTCTTGAAAGTAGAAAGAAGTGGATGAAATATCTCAGCTATAAAATGTCAAGTTGCTTTCCAAAGCAGCTCCAATCTCAAACCACATCAAGACCAATGTCTGAAAAGACAATCAGAACCTAGCCTGATCGGATGTCTTTCTTCTTGAGACTGTAACGTGGCTGGAATGCTTAGGGTAACAGCATGGCTCTTCCCCAGAATACTCCATGACTTGTGTTTTAAACCAATCCCTCTGTTTATTTTTCGTACTATTTTAGTAAATTGAATAAACCACAGATCTGATTCTTTTGTGAGGTCAAGGGATTTCAAAACAAGGCTAGGCATTCTTTTTAAAAGTGGCACATGTGATCTGATGTAGTAGGTATATTTATCTCATTGAGACATGCAATCATTATTATTATTAGCATCTATTTACAGTATCTAGTGCCACTAATTATACAGTGCTGTACAGAGAATATTTGTCATCCAGTCCCAGCCCCATTGAAGCTTATAGTCTGAATTCCCTAACACACATACGCACATACACACATCGGTGTATATTTACTAAAGTGCAGGTTTTTAGAAGTGGAGTTGTTGCCCATAGCAACCAATGGGCAACAACTCCACTTCTAAAAACCTGCACTTTAGTAAATATACCCCATAGGGAGAACATACAAACTCCACATATTCCCTGGTCAGGAACCAAATTCATGAACCCAGTGCTGCGAGGCAAGAATTCTAGCCACTATAGCCCCATAATGATCATACATAGGACCCACCGATGTGGATTTTCCATGCAGAACCCATACATGTTAATTTACTAATACAGCATTTGCTGCTAACCTCTAGAACAATATCTATTTTCCAAAATGTAGGCTAATATGATTTTAATCAATCTGTGTCTTCTGACAGTTTTTCGGTTTTGCGGCAATGTGTAATCAGCATATGGAAATATCAACTGTCGCAATATAGAGAGAATAGGATTTAGTAATTGTTTTTTCATACAGGCAATAACAGATGTCCAATAGGTAATACAATTTCCTTGTGTAGTATAGTTCTGGTTCATAAGGCTGGGTTATGACAATTCTCAGAAGAACAAAGAACAGACCCTTTGTGGGTGGCTGATAATCTTTCCATGATTATGTTTTAGAATGCAACCTTCTTACTGTCCCTGTGTTGTTTTTCAAGTGAGCAGAAAACCAGACTGTGAAATTGCACACAGTAATTAAAAGCTCACAATGCAACTAAGACAACAGGGACTGGATAGGCAATTGGTTTCATTTCACGAATACAGTTCAGTTCTGTAATTAGATATGCCACTGGGACGCACACCTTTTCCATAGACAAGGACTAGTTTTTTTTATTTAACACAGCTGGAAGCAATATAATCGCATTCAACAAAATTTTGTATATGTCATTTGCAGTTTGGAAATATGGGTTCTATTAATGGGATTTTTTTTGGTTTAGCTTGAAGAGTGATGGAACACAGCCAGTTATATTAAAATCTATCTGATCATATGCAATAAATATCAGGTTATTCCGAAAAGCATAGACTTAAATGATGTGACTAAAAGGTTATAGGTGAGTGAAGTTTGCATGAGCCATAGTGGCCATGTAAGCAGAACTGTATTCAGTTTCCTATAAAGCAAAAATAATTATGGTATCAGAATTAAATTATGTGGAGAAAATAACATCAGGTATAGGCATACTTGCCAACTCTCCCTGATTGTCAAGGAGACTCCCTGACATAGTAGCAATCTCCCTGACTCCCTGAAATAGTAGCAATCTCCCTGACTTCCTGACATAGTAGCTATCTCCCTGACTCCCTGACATACTGTAGTAGCAATCTCCCTGACTCCCTGACATAGTAGCAAACTCCCTGACATAGCAGAAATCTCCCTGACTCCCTGAAATAGTTGTAATCTCCCTGACTCCCTGACATAGTAGAAATCTCCCTGACTTCCTGACATAGTAGCAATCTCCCTGACTCCCTGACATAGTAGCTATCTCCCTGATGACATAGCAGCAATCTCCCTGACTCCCTGACATAGTAGAGCTCTCCCTGACAACCTGACATAGTAGAAATTTCCCTGACTTCCTGACATGGTAGCAATCTCCCTGATTCCCTGACATAATAGTGTCACGGCTTGGCGTGGACTTGGACCCGGAGTGGAGTCGGATGCGGAATGGAGGCTAGTTTGCTGGAACTGAAAGGGAGCCGGTCTTAATGGAGTATGACTCATGAGGTGACTGGGTACACGGAGGGCAGTTCAGCTGAAGGGACGCGGACTGTACTCAGAGACCGGGGACAGCCGGTCCACAGCTGGTAGCGGGTACAGGTGGCAAGCTGGTATGCAGGGCTGGAGTGGTACAGAGCTATGAGGTGGTTACACTGAGACACTCTGGAACTGCAGCATGTACAGAGCAAGGAATCACAGGAACTAGCCAGGGGCGTATCTACCCCTTGGCCAGGAGGGCACTCGCCAGGGGCGCCGGTCTATGGGGGGGGGGCGCCGCCCAGCGGTGCCACCTGTGGCCAGGGGGTATAATCACATAGTAGGCCACTCGGACACTTCCTGCTGGACTGACCGACGGGTTGGATAACCCAGTCCTACTTCCTAAGCGACAGCGCCATGTGCCGACCAATAGCCATTCCTCCCACACTGCCTCTGAGCTGGCCTGAATTACGGCAGCAACAGCCAATCAGCTGCCACCAAATCCTGCCCCCTCACTGACTGACGGTGGTGCAAACTAATCAGCAGCTAGCGCCACTGTCCAAGGCTCCGTCAGTAGTGCCAGCTGCTTATTGGATTGCGTCGCCGTCAGTCATCGCTGGTCCCACTAGCGCACGCGGGGGGGGTTCTAAGTACCTAGAGACCCCCCCTTACAGACTGATTCACCCCCTACACTGGCTGCAGTGGGGCGGAGGAAACACAGCAAGCTCCGCCTCCATATAAACCGTGAATCGCGGCATTTAAGTTATGAGGGGGCGGGGCCTAATGCATCTACGTGCCAACCCCTTTAACAACCTGTACCAGCAGCAGCTGCTGCATCAAATGTGTAAGTATGCATGTGTGTATGTGTTAGTGTGTATGTGATAGTGTGTGTATACTCTGCATGTGTTAGTGTGTATACATGTGAGCTATGTGACCCCCCTCCCACAACAGCCATTGACCTACACCTTCAGCTCGCTGCCCCCCAGCAGGTGGTACTTTTGAGGCAGCTTTCGCACGTTCAGCAGTTTGGAGATGTTCTTTCTCTCCATGGCCTCTGGGAAGCGGTGCGGCTCGGGCTGTGGGAATGGGGTAGGGGTCTATTGGCTGCACCTGTAACAGGTGAGCACTGTCTAGCCCTCCTTTGCAGGTGCTGGCCCATCCCAGGCTCCATGCATGGCGGACATGAGGAGGAAACAGCAGCCATGGGCAGGAGGATGAGACCCTACTCCGAGCATGTGCGACCCCCGTTCCGCTAACTGAGCCTGCCTCTGCAGAACATCACACCATAGGGGGGCTGCATCTGATATGGGGTCTGCAGAGCATAACATCTTAAGGGTCTGCACCTGATATGGGGTCTACAGATCATATGCATGTGTATAAGGGGTACTACTGTGTGAAGTTACATGTATAAAGGGTACTGTGTGGCGTAATGTGAATAAGGTGTAGTACTGTGTGGCGTAACGTGTATAAGGGGAACGAATGTGTGGCGTAACATGAATAAGGGGTACTACTGTGTGATGTAACGTGTTTAAGAGGTACAACTATGTGATATAAAGTTATTAAGGCAACTACTGTCTAGTATATTGTAAATAACAGACATTACTGTGTGGTGTAATGTGAATAACGGGCACTACTGTGTGGTGTAATTTTAATTGGCACTAATGTGTTGTCACACCCTTTTCCCATGATGCTATGCCCCTTTATTTTTGGTTTTTAGAGGAGGGGCACAAGTCCCTTACTTTGCCAGGGAAAGACGTTGCACTGGCAACTAGAGGACCTCTTGACAGCCCTTTAGTACCCTCAGGTAGTGCAGGATTGGTTGCTAGCATTCCCTGGACAGCTGTGACCTGATTGGCTCCAACCAGACACCTGACCAGAATTTAAGATGGCCGCGCCCAGCAGTCTCCAGCACAGAAGTGCTGTCAGTCACACCTGCTCACACTTCGCTCCAGATGGGCCCCCTCAGTCTGTGGAGACCCCCTGTGCCCAGCGCCGCTCTCCATGGCCCAGCTCCAGCGCCGGAGGGACCGCGCCAGAGCACACGGCAAGGTAAGAGCAGCGACCCTGGCAGCCTGACAGCCTGGATCGTGACAAGTAGAAGTCTCCCTGACATAGTAGAAATCTACGTGACTCCCTGACATAGTAGCAATCTCCCTGACTCCCTGACATAGTAGCAATCTCCCTGACATAGTAGCAATCTCCCTGACTCTCTGACATACCGTGTTTCCCCGATAATAAGACACTGTCTTATTTTTTTTTGGCTCCAAAAAACACCATAGGGCTTATTTTCGGGGTAGGTCTTATTGACAGCCCCTTATGCAGGCCCCCCTGTAGCAGTGCCCCTTATGCAGGCCCCCCCCTGTACCAGTGCCCCTTATGCAGCCCCCCCTGTAGCAGTGCCCCTTATGCAGCCTCCCTTGTGTAGCAGTGCCCCTTATGCAGCCTCCCTTGTGTAGCAGTGCCCCTTATGCAGGCTCCCCCCTGTAGCAGTGTCCTTTATGCAGGCCCCCTTATTGCAGTGCAAGTACGTACTTACCTGAGTCACCGCCGTCTGGGATGTCCCTTTCACCTGCGCGCTGACTGGATCTAATATGATCCAGCAGGCGCGGCCGCACAGGATCCTCAGCGCGCGGGTGACGTCATGACGTCACCCGCGCACTGCATGACTGGGAACGCTGGTCTCTGCAGCGTTCCCAGCTCAAAAAGAAAAAAGGTAGGTCTTACTTTTGGGGTAGGGCTTATTTTAGACCGGGCTTCACAAGTAAGGGTAGGGCTTATTTTCAGGGTAGGGCTTATTATCGGGGAAACACGGTAGTAGCAATCTCCCTGACTCCCTGACATAGTAGCAATCTCCCTGACTCCCTGACATAGTAGCAATCTCCCTGACTTCCTGACATGGGGCCTGATTCAGAGCCGCTCGTAAGCGGCAGTACGCTCGATCGATGAACGAGCGAGAAAATGTAAATTCCAGCGCTCGCTCGAAAGTTCGCTCGTAGCTAATCTTCCGCCCCAAAGTCTCCCAACCCCTCCTCTAGCTAACGAGCGAACAAAATTGCGACCGTCCATCTTCCAATTTGGTTGCAGAGAACGCTCGCACAAGTCCAAACCGGAAGTGGGCCTGTCAGATTTCGATTACCTGCTCGTTCATTCTGCATGCATACTTTAATCGTTTCATGCCAATCAATATATTAATTAGCTTAATTGCTCTTCACATGTTTGCAATCCGTTTTTTTTTTTCATTTTCAAAAAACTTTAATCTTGTCCGTGTGTCATTTTTCCCGCAGAATACGTACAGTTTCAACAATGTTTAACTTTATCAAAAACACATGTTTGAACCAATGATCCTATTGTCTTCCTGTGTTTGTGATAGGCATATTTTAGTTTTTTCATTTCTTTATTTAAATTACCTTACGAATGTCACTGCATCAAGCCTATCATAACTCACATTATATTTTTTAGCCTGGAGGACACATGACTCATACAATAACCAATAGAATGGTTCCTGTTAATTTACCAACTACATTAGCCAATCAAATTTTTTCTCTGGCCTTTATTAAAACTGTTTTTTTTAAAAAAAAACCATTGCCATCATGAGAGCCTCCGCGTTTACCAGGCGGGAGCTTTTGGTCCTAACGGAGGTGATGGACCGTCGGATCACCAGCCAGCCTCCCCCATCAGCAACCGCCAGAAGCGATCCGCCTATACGGAGGTTTGCCGCCGCCTGCGCTCCTTCAGCTCACGCCGACAGATTGGGCAGCTCGAGCGCAGGTGGTCGGATCTGCGCCGCCGCACGCCACGCTTGCTGGCCTGTTTTAGACAGCGGATAGCTGAAAGTAAGTATTTGTTTGTTTTTTTTCCTTTCTTTTTTTGCTGCCCTATCTGCATGTGCATGTTTTCAGTCTAGCCCTGTTGTTATTTTTTGGACAGGCCTGCGTGTGCATGTTTTCAGTCTAGCCCTGTTGTTATTTTTTGGACAGGCCTGCGTGTGCATGTTTTCAAATTTTAAAATGTTCTAACATTTGTGTAGTTGTTAATTTGTGTCCCAACCCCCCCACCCCAAAAAATATTAAAAACATTTTTCTCTACTCATTTAGGGGCTGAACGCAGAATCCGCCATCGCCGCAGGCACAGACGCCGGGCTCGGCCCCTCAGTCCAACGCCAAGCACAGCAGCCACTCCCCAACTTTCCCCCAATTCCCCCTCCACCCCTGACCGGCCACTTCCTGAGGCCCCTCCCTCTGGAATTTGTAGCCCCCCACAAATTCCAGACTCCACTCCCCCCCCTTCTCTTTTCTTCACCCTCCCCTCCCCCCCCCGGCACTTTTCATCACCATCAAGCTACTCCCAGATCTCCCCTCCGTGGAGCCTACATCACTGTCCCACCTCCGAGGAAGAGGAAGATGTAGGGCCTACAAACCCCCAATTCCCAATGACCGGTAGGTTTCCCTGTTATAAATTTGAAAATTTGTCTTGTTGACCTTTTTATTTTGATAGACAATGTATTGGTTTTTTACAAATGATACATATCACACATGTCCAAACACTCATACTTGGGTAGTTATTGTTTACCCTAACAAGGGTACTTCTTATTGTTTGTGGTTGCCTTTTTGTGTGTTCATTTGTAATTTAGTATTTCTGCCATCTTTGCATTTGCAAGTACTTTGTTTTTTCATCATAACTGGATCTTTGTTTACACTTTTTATTTGGGAGGAATTGGTTTTTTAAACTTCTAATGTAAGGTTTGTGTTTTTTTCTCTTTGTTTTTTCCAACAGAGGACCAGAGGTGGATGCATTGTATCCAGGAAGGTTTGGCCGCCTTGCTTGGCCACATGATTGCCATGTTAGTGGTCCTTGACCACATGGCGGCGGCCCTTCGGCGATATTTTTTGTTTTCCTTGTTTTTTTTGGGCAAATTATTGTTTTGAAATTAAAATTTCATTGCATTTTAACGAGTCCCATTCATTGTCTGAAACAATTACATTGTTTAACCTTCCATAAGTCCACTATTTGATCATGTTCTTTAAAGTAAGGTAAATTATATTGTACAAAGTGCTAGGAAGTATGTAAGCCAACAATCCACTACTACACACGAAACCTCCAACAATCATCACCCGCCACCTCGACTCGAGTCGCCAAAAGCCATAAATAGTCTTTATTTTCCCGCTCAAATTAAGGACGGATCATAGGAGCGCACAATCAATGATGCGAATGAATAATACGGACGCATGTATAAATACGTCACGGAAAATCCAAAACGGTCTGCTGTAGTTCAAGTTGTTGTGCTCAAAATGGCTACAGAGCAGCAAAACAATGGCCAAGAGGCGCCCGGTAAGTATTTGTCTCTTTTGGCTTAAATGATTATTTAGAACCCGAAAATGTGGGAGGAGATAGCCAGTGCTGTCAATAGGATGGGTGAGTTTGAACGTCTACCCCGAGATGTCAAACGCCGGTACTTCAAAACTACATTTTTAAAAAAAGTGGTTACAGGGCCAAATACTGCAGGAATAATGCTAACTTTTTCACCCACAGATGGACCGATTATAAATATCGGCTGAAACAAAAACTGGCACAGAGGGCTAGGCAGGCAAGGGGGACAGGTGGGGGTCCCACCCCTGTGTCATTGGAGCTTAATGACTTGGAAGAGCTGGCACAGGGGTGTGTGCAGTATGAGGAGGTGTTTGGCGTGTCCAACATGGATACGGACATGCCAGACTTTGCGGCTCCTCATGTTGTCCCAGGTAAATGTTGTTATGTTACCAACTCTGAAATGTGTTTGTGACAATATGTAGATTCTAATGTTACTCTTTTCTCATTTTTCTCACAGAGACACAGGCAGATGAGTCTGCTCCAGAGGGGAGCCTTGGCCGCAGAATTTCTGCTGGCTCTGCAGGGGAGGAAGCAGTAGATCCGGCTGGGGACCCTGCAGAAGCCAGTCCAGGGCAATCCCCCTCGCAGGCAGTGGCCCTCCTCACGGATCTCAATTTTAAATCGGATCACCACACGGAGATTCTGCTGAGGATGGACGCCAGTCTGCTATGGGTGGCGGAGGCCATGGAGCAAAATGCTGCGGCCAACGTGACCATTGGTCAGGCCCTGGTGGAAAATACCAGGGCCAACATCCGAATTGCCAATGCCCTGGAGCAGCTCGTTCGCCAGCACATGGTGGAGCCGCCCTCCCTTCCTGCCGGAACATCAGGATCCTCCACCTCTGGCACAACAACAGCCATCCCTCCAAATGTGCCTAGCCCTCTGCCTATTCCAGAGGCCCCAACATCTGCCTCTGGAGAGGCCAGCCAAAGGACATCCCGGACCCGGTCTGGCTCCCATCCTGCCAAACGGGGCAAAAAGCGATGACAGCACTGGCTAATTTTCCCACAATCTTTCTGTGCTTGCCCCATATTCCTTAAGGGCCAAAACTTCCCTCGCCTTTCTTGTGAATTGTTTTTAATGTG
The DNA here is from genome assembly GCA_031769625.1 of Taudactylus pleione. NCBI lineage: Eukaryota > Metazoa > Chordata > Amphibia > Anura > Myobatrachidae > Taudactylus > Taudactylus pleione. The sequence continues at coordinate 4,812,812 of JAUIMM010000015.1, forward strand.
TGTTATTTTATTTATGCAAAATGCCACTATTGTTTTTTTATTAATTTTTGGCACAATTTTTGACGTAAGCCAGAACTGCAAACTGGCAAATGCACATGAAAATATAAAAATTTTTGGCAGAAAATAAGTAGTCCTGGCAAATTTGGGGTACCTGTAAATGGGTGCTAGAATCTTTTAATGTCTCTAAAGTGAAGTTTTAATAAAAGTGAAATTCCTCCGTCATAAAAGCACTGGCAACCCCAAAAACACTTGGCCCCTTCTTAGAGCACCCCCAGACCCTTATTTTGCTAGTTTTTGTCCCCCCACTTTGTGTTTTTTCGTCCCCATAATGAAAGTACTTTTTTGGGGTGTCCTTAAGTTTTTTCCTGGAATTTTTTGATGCAGTTGTCCTTTGGGGGGCTGTCCCAAGGGTTCTGAGTGGTTTCCCCACCTTTGCACCCCAAAATAAAAATGTTGCACCTCTTTCCTCCTGCAATTCATCTTTTTCGCCTATTACATTGCATTGACTCTCCGGGTACGTGAAACGCGGGTGGAATTGAATACGGAGATAAGTTTCCAACAGGCGAAAAAATGCAATCGGCGAAACTTTTCACGGATCTTGGCATTTCGCGTCTAATTGAATACGGCCCATAGTAGCAATCTCCCTGACTCCCTGAAATAGCAGCAATCCCCCTGACTCCCTGAAGAGTGTAGCAATCTCCCTGCACCTTACCCACATTATGTAGCTGTTATATGCTTGGTGAAAAAAAAACCTGAGATATTTACATTCCAACCCAATGTAATTTCCCTGCATTGCTTATAATGCACAATGATCCCTATGGCTACTGCATAAGCATTTTCTGAAAAGTATCAGTGTGTTTTCATGAACAAATAGATCTTACTATATGCTTTGGGGCTCATTTACATTTGGATGTCAGTCAATATTATGACACACCTCCAATATGTAGCAGTACACGCCCACTTTACCGCCACGTGCAAAGGTGTGGCTTTCACAATCTCCTGAAATGCTTTCAAAAGTAGGCAAGTATGGCTATAGGTAATTAAGTGTAAGTCAATGGTGTCTGAGTAGCCATTTTCTTTGCTTTTCATTGAAACACTGGCTTTGTCCATATCCGCATGACATCCTACATTTGTACAGGGGGTTAAATGTTGGAATGCAAGTTCCCTCAGTATATCATGTGAACATTAATATGTTAGAGAGTTTGTCATGCCCGCCCACTTTCTGCTCACAGAAGAGCATCCATCCTCTACTAGACTCATTACAGAGCCACCTTCCCCGGGGGTGTGCCTAACCCTAAGTCCCCCCGGGGGTCCCTAAACCTAACCTCTCCATCCCCAGGCTAAGTTTTATACTTACCCGTCGTGGACGCACGGGATGGTTGGGTCGGTGTTCCAGCATCGGGATTAACATAGGCGTCGGTATTTCCACACCTATGTTAAAACCCTTGCTGGGATTATGCTGATGGCACTGCATGCCCTATCTTCAATCTCTGCAGCTCTAATATTAATTAGTAGACACAAATTTTCTATATTGGAGAAATTATTTACTCTACACCTAGAGCAACATATCTGAGATGGCTCACTACAAGTACTACTACTACTACGATAGACCATAATGCAATGTAGGTGCAATCTTTGGAGGAGTATACCTACAAATGTACAAGAGATGCCGTCTAAAACAAAACAATTACTAAATTTGAAATATCCACATCATTTTAAATCTTTAAAATCTGCTCATTTCAAAATTAATGTATGTTTCTAATAACTCATGATTAACGTCAAGGCTAGAGATGTAACTAGAAATGTCTGGGTGCATAGTCATTTTGACAGGGGCTCATAATAAAGTTGTGGGGCTACAAAGCACTGTCACAAAATTATACCCACAATCGCCAGTCAGTAATCAGCAGGACAGAGTACAAATTGCATTATTACCAATTAAGCACATCTGTCTGAATTATAGATATATAATCATTTTATCTAAATTTTTAGCCAAATTCTAGAAGTCCCTGAATATTATTCATTGACAGATTTTTTTTTTTTTAAATAAGTAAATAATGTTTTTAACAACAGTAAATTTATGTTAATGTTTTCATCAACACCAGCCCTTTGGGACAGTCATATTTCTAAATAAGATATGTTTGTCCTTACTGTACTGGACCTTCATGTCTATATCCCCAACCCAGCTCTCTATACACAGTGGCCTGAAATTGCAAGTTATGTTAGACTACAAATGCATTTGTAATAAAATACACATTGCAGTGGAAATTAACTTAAACCAGACCCATAGTCTTATCTTTTCATTTTAGCATTATTACTATATAACCTAGTCTTTCACCCACATGTCCCCCTCCTTATTTGCCTGTACCCCACATCCCACTAGTCACATTTCAGCCATGCCCCCTCTTCACCAATCTGTGCCCCCACATGCCATCTCCTCACCTGCTTGTTCCCAAAACTAGAAATTTGCGGTTAATTTTTCCTGAAAAACAAACACACTCAAACTTTGGGGTTCCGAGTTGAACCGAGTCCCGGCACCGAATTTTGGGTTTTGTATTGCATGTAAAACAAGTCCAAATTACACGATTTTAGCTGTTTTATTAGTTTTAAAGAAATCCCAAACCAAAATTGAATCCAAACCAAAACACTTGAGGGTGGTTTTGCCAAAACCATAACATTTGAGGATGGTTTTACCAAAACCAAACCATGGGGGTCCGTACACATCTCTAAACATAGCCCCTTCTTATCTGATTGTTCACGGTGACAGCAGAACATCCTTTTTGCAAAACCAAACTAGCTGCTACTGTAGCTGTAATTGATAGCATGGAGGGAGAAGGATTTGACTAAAAATATTTTCTGCACATTAAATAAATTGTATTTAGTTTAATTTAATTTAAATTCCTAATCTTATTTTGCATTTATGTGTACTGCCTAGTTCATTATTTTGTCTCTCACGTAATCTACTAAGAACTACTTGGTCTATGCTAATCCATGGGTGTGTCAACACCACAAAAAAGAGCCACACTTACAGTATTCATAACTGGTTCCAACTAGGTAACATTTTTGTAAACCAGCACAACTACAAAGCACCAAAAATTAGATAAACAAAACTACTGCACACCAGGTGGGACATTTTTATAACAAACAATGCTACATTTATTTCCTTCTTTGTGACTTTTTTATATTTTGCTGGTAAAATGGGATCTGACTCAGGGGCTTACTCACAAAGCTTATGTACTACAGCAACAGTCCTTGTTTTGCTACATCCAGACAGACTGTTTTGGAGCATGTTATAAAATGCTCTGATACTTCCGATACAATCCTTTAAAAATATGCTCATAAACACCTATGAGCAATTTATTTTCTTTCTAGCAATTGCCAGGTACAGACAGTTCTCATTTTCCACGCTCCTGAATGTGATATGAAAGAGAAATTGTCTATGGAATTTTTAAGGGCTAACATGTACAACATACCCCTTAAGGGATGCAATCAAATGATTCTACCGAAAAAATAAAAGAACAAATCACAGTCAGGACTAGACGTTACAAAGAAAAAATATTTTTATTAGATAGACTACAAAGTTATAGAAGACATGCAACATTGTTGTGATAAATGCCAGCATGATTCTGTCTGTGCATGGGTTAGAAGGGAATATTTTTCATAATGTTGCCCACTGAGGAAGAAAAAAGTACACAAAGAATCTGTAAAAATGTAAAACACGTTCTAGATTGCTACACAACTAGCTCAAAACTGTTTTCTACAGATCCTTTTATTAAATCTTATATAAAAAGGTATAAAGTGTAAGGCTGTAGTTTACAGTTTATGTATAATGCATGTAAAATGGATAAGTCCTCTTAAAGACATAATTACTGTTTGATGGGTCCAAAAGAAATATATTTATTTTGTAATAATTTTCTATTATGTTTTGATTAATCAAATTATTTTTTGGATTGTTTACAAAATGTACTACTGCCATTTTTACACCATGCTGTTTCTATGCAATATACATGTCCCATCTCATCTACAGTACTAGCTACAAAGATTTTACAAAGAACATTCAGCATCCAGGATAATCCTGTCACAGCAGAATATAGTATTGCTGCTACAGTATCATACACAGTGTAAATCCCCTTAAAATAAAGCTCATCCCATTCAAGTCATTTAACATTTACCAACTTTGGTTAATCTCACATCTGTCCTTTTAATCAATTGCTGATTAAAGACAGAAAAATTGTACCTGCACCTGTGCAGGGAAAGGGTTACCTCTCTGTCTCCCCAAGACACATAGCTGCTGTGCCGATTGCTGGATCCAGCCTAATTACATACCGCACAGCTATATATTGTTGTCCTCTCTGTTAACTATGCTTTTTGTCCGTTATATATTTTTTTTTTATAATTAACTTTACATTTTGAGAGCCTTTTAGTTATCAGCTTGCAACATAATCATTGTGCTCAAATTAGTTTCTAATTTTGTTCAAGCCATTGGAAATAGTGATTTGTAAAATATGAGACAAAAAGAGGGATCAAGGACACTTGGATATGTGTTTATTACACCACATAATTAATGCATCACAAGAGGACATAATGATAGGGATCACTGATCCCATTGTAGTTGGAATGAGCATTCTTGTTAGGTGTTTTTCATACAACAGATCATAAACATTCCTTTTTAGATTTTTGACCCTTCAATAATTTTAAAGAATGCCTATAGTTAAAAGGGACCAAATATACAGCAACAGAAATAATTAGTGCAATGTAGCTTGGTCATATATATGTGTTAATTAATTTCCATTTTTTTTATTACTTTGTTTGAAATTAACACACTATTTGGTCGTACCAATCACATGTTCAATAATTGAATTAAATGCCTCTCTTTTTTTATCAAATACTTTTATGTGGATAACTGTGAGAATTTATAGTGGAGCTATGACTAAATAGCACAAACTTTTGCACTGACACACACACACATATATATATATATATATATATATATATATATATATATATGATCTATTACCCTAAGTAATTGTTTCTCTAAACTCACACATTTCGCCGCGACAATTCTCCAATCCAATTAAAAATGCCTATTCGCACTACTCGCAGTGGAGGGGTGCGAATTGACTGCCAAATGAGATTTGCAATAAATGCATGAAAATGTGGGGAGACCATCCTGGACCACCCAAAATGGATAATTTCGTTAGCAGGACTCTAAAGACAGCTGTTTGTGGGCATTAGGAAGGTACTGTAGGTTTTGAAATAGCTGATTTGTGCTTTTTTTTAATGCAAGAAAATGTAAAAAAATAAACTTTTTTTCGTTTAATCTCAAAGAATTAAACGAAAAATGCAAAAAAAAACAGGAAAAAGGGTGATTTTGGGGTACTTTGAGGGCACCTTGAAAAATGGAAAAAAATGATAAAAACAATTATTTTTCAACTAAAAAATTATTGTAATTATATTTGGGGTGCCTAAACTAACAAAAAAGTTGATTTTTAGGTAATTTGAGGTTTTTTTTTTATTGGACTAAATAAGCTAATTAGAAACTTCCAATTGCCTAATTGGTCATTAGGGTGTGTGTCCAAGGGGTTCAGCACAGTGTCCCCACATTTTAACCTTAAAATAAAGATTTTCCTTTCCATCTCTCACCCTCAGGGAAACTTGTGAATTCAGTCTGACTGATCAGTGCGAGCTGTTAATTGGATTGCAAAATGAATTTGCTATGCAAATTTGAAGTGAAAATCGCAATTCGCACCTCACAATTCGCACCTAATAGGATTGACCCCTAGTGTTTCAGATAAGTTTTTTCTGTAACGTAGAGCAGCATGCCTAAATTATATGAAACGGACCCATTCTGTCACATGACTCCTGACCTTCCTCTCCCATTAAATTGTTTAGCAGTGCTCATCACTGTAAGTGTAGAACAAGCACCTGGTAATTATGTCACTTGTGTTATGTGAAATGACTGAGCAATAGCAGTTATTTTTTCCTTTCTTTCTAAGGAATTACTATATAACACATTTCTATCTTGACAAGGGTCCCTTATCAGTTATGAAAAATAACAGTACACTAGACATGAAAAGATCTCAAGGAAAACTGATAGGTGTAAATAAAAACCTATGAATTCATAATACTTTATTTGGCTGATTCACTTACACCTGTGGAAGGACATATTTGTGCTGTGATCAGTCTAATGTTGTATTTTTACTGCATGAAGTTGGTTAGGAATTTAAGGAGTGGCACCAAAATACTGCAGAGGAAATTGTTGTCATTTATAGAATTTTTGACACCAGAGACTTTTTTTTCCAGGACTTTAACTAGTAAAAAGTTTAAAACCTTCCAAAGCTCTGCCCTCGAGGTCTCCAAAACTGAGCCATATGGCTGGCTGTTAACTCCATCAATAAAATCTCAATGAGAATTTCCGTTCCCTAAACCAATGCTTAAGTGCCATGAAATACCTGAAAATTGCAGAGATCTTATAAATAGACCATCAGCTTCCGAAATCACACATAGTTCCCTTTTCAAGCTGACACTCCCAGTCCTTTCTCAAATAAATGGACGGTGGGTGCCAGACTGAATTTGGCGTCAGGAGCTTACAAGAAATCTCACTCTACTCATAAATGTGTAAAAGATTTTGCATGGCAGTAGAAGGTACTTAAGTGAAATACAATCCGATTTCTTTCCTACTAAATGGCTGAATCATATAGTGCTTTTAATACGCTTGATAGAAAATATAATAGAATGCTTAAAAATTGCACACTTTTAAATGAAAATCCACTCAGCAGAATACGATTTCTCTAAAAATGCTAATGGGTCTTTATAAAACAATATTAATTGTTAGCATCAATTAGAAATAAGACCTCTCACTGAATTCAGTAAAGAGGAGTCAAAACCAAGTGGCTGTACAGTTTGTAAAGTAGACATTTGTTTGATCAAATTTTAAATCATTATGAGGTCTTTTTACTAAGCAGTGTTAGGAGACAGAGTGAAAAGTGATAAGAAAGTGATAAGGTGCCAGCCAATCAGCTCCCAACTGTCATTTTTCAAACACATCCTGTGAGATGACAGTTGGGAGCTGATTGGCCGGCACCTTATCACTTTCTTATCACTTTTCACTCTGTCTCCTAACACTGCTTAGTAAATAGACCCCTCTTAGTTTACATTTGTAATGCCAGGTTTGCCTATTAATCCATCAATTCATATCTTATATAACGGGCTTAAGTGTCTGTCTAGAGCAAGTGCAGTGTAAGCAGATTTGCCCATGCATACCCCCTGCTGACAGCTTTGTTTAACTGGCAGTAATGAGAAAGAACTGCAATGGAAACACCAGAGGAGAAAGTCTTGGACTGGGCTCCCACTTTACCTTCTTTGTTGGAGAAAGTCTCAAACCAAGCTCTCTCCAATCCTGCTGGAGAAGGTCACAAATCACCCCTCCTACTCTGCTGGAGGAGGAGGTCCCAACTGCGCCCCCCAAGGGAGTCGAAAGTACTGTGCCAGGAGATAGAGTGCACAGCAGTCTAGACCAATGAAAGTATGAGACTCCCTCTTCTCTCCTAGGAGGTAAAAGATGAGGTACACATAGAGAGATTGGAGGAGGAGGAGTGAGGGAGGGAGAGAGGGAGGGAGAGAGAGAGAGAGAGAGAGAGAGAGAGAGAGAGAAAGAGAGAAAGAGAGAGAGAGAGAGATGAGAGGAATAGGGGAGAAAGAAACAGATGGCAGGAAAAGGGAGAGGCAGATATAAGAGAAGGTGGGGTATACGGAGAAGAGGGCATGGTATAAGGCTAAGTGGACAGCCATCCTAAAACAAGCTGGCTGTTCATGATGGTAAAATGATCAGTGAAGAGTAAAACATGAAGCGCTAATAGTGCAGTATTTAGATACATCAGTGGCAAACATAAAGTTGCAATATACATGTGCACCAGATAAAAATATAAATTGAGCATGTAGTCTCTCTCTGTCTAATGGCCCTCTTTTCCTTTCTTTTATCCTTATATAAAGATAAAACAGACAAGGGAACCCCAAATAGTGTAGTATTATGTCATAATGCATTTTTAATACATATTCATGTACATGAACAATAAAATGACTAGAGATGAATGACTTGGTTTTGGCTCGGATCTTCCCACCAAACTCGAATCTCAGGCCAAGGCAAAAAAAAAAATCTGTGCTAAAATGTCCATGAAATATGACGTATTTTGGCTCGGATCTTCCTGCCAAGTTCTGAAATTCAAACTTGGCAGGAAGATCCGAGCCAAAACCGAACTGCTTATCGGATCACAAAATAACAGGCTCATGTGGATCACAACCTACTGTGATGTCACAAATGGCTCACAATATAGTAGATATGAATCTTAAGAACCTGAAATCCACAAAAGTAGTGATGGAGAGAGTTAGTAAATTGACAGGCTACAACAGTGCCCCAGTGCATTTCATCCACGATTTGGACTTCATCAGGGGAAACAAAATGCAACTTCAATTGCAATCATCATTGATTCTTCTATGTACCATTATTGGTTGTTCATCTGGGGGTCCGAATCAATTAGGAATTCACAGCCTCACCCCCTAGAGGCCAAGGCCATGTCCTTAATAGACCCTGGCCATTCCACAGTGCTTCATACAGTGGGCCCTGTCATTCACAACTGTGATATAATTGTGAGTCAAGGAGCAGCAGCTAGGCTAAAGTTGAAACACAAACCAACCAAGACACAAAACAAACCATCCTAAACACAAGAAGATGTCATATTTATTAAAATATCATAATTATTAATTGTTTTGTCTATAAACTTAGATTTTGTCCATAAGGTAAACTGAGAAAAAGATTTGTCCTCATTAGAAATCTCTGACAAAGGGCTAAACGTAATAGCCTATGCAATGCAGGAATCGGCGAGTTCCCGATGAGTCTGCTCAAGGTTTGAAAGGGGCAATCATTTAAAAGGTAAAACCAGCCTGGCATTGCAGGTAATTTGAAAGAGCTAATTTGCATATATGCAGATCTGCTTAAAGTGATATAGCTGGTAAGGGGACTGAGACAGGGGGCTGCCTCAAATCTAAAATGTCCTTTCTGGCAGATACATTTTGATCATTTTTCCTGGAGACCAATCTGATTGAGGTATGTTCTCTTCTGATTTTTTGCATATGTTCTTATCTGAGTTTTTTTCTCTCTTTTTAACCACTTAACTGGCTAATTTTTTATCCAAAAATTTCAGCAAAATTGTTGATTTTTTTAATATTATCAAATTATGGAAGAAATAGCTATTTAAACCTGAATTAAAATAATTTTATTTACAAATACAGATGTGTCCTCATACTGTACACCTGTCCCTTTGCACCATATGGTGCAGGACATCTGGTGTCTTTTCCTCAATTTTGCTACTTTTTCCAGCTACTTTTTCCTCATTGTACTACTTTTTTTCACAATTTTAAGACTTATTTCACAACGAGTGTACTAGGGGCTTGATTCAGAGAAGGATGCTAATGTCACTGCAGCTGGCTGCAAATTTGTACTCAGCAGTTGTGCAAATGTTACAGACACCTGGATTTGTTTTGAGATGCCCACCGTTGTCTGCAAAACCAAGTGACTCCGTACAAAGATGCAGCATCGGTCAAAGATCAGTTGATAATGAGCCTTCTGAGTACCCCTATCGCAGTCACAGACTAAGACACACCCAATAAATGGTTGCGACACGTCTGCATTTGAGTCGCCACCCCCGTTGCCGCCCACAAACGGTCCCAGCCTGTCAATCACTCTGCGAATAAATCCTCACTGCGAGCGGCAATTGTAATGGAACTTGACACATGCAAAGTGCAACTCAAACATTGGCATTGCATCCATCTCTGAATCAGGCCCTAGGTACTTAGGTGTCACAAACTCTCAGGCAGATTGTGGATGCAACCCATATTCAGGGAATTGGCTAGACCAATTCCTGAGGCGCGGAGTCTAATGTGCCGGCGGTATTCACCAGGGACCCTCGCAAGAAGGTATTGGCTTGGCTGCGTCTGACACACAGGTTGCGGCCCTCAGGTTAGGTTTCCCTATACAGGTGCTGGGAGACTTGGTTGGAGTGCAGAAGACTTTGCGTAGTCGACTAGCCGGGTCAGAGCCAAACAGACGAAACAGTACCAGGGGGCAGGCGTAACGGGTCACAAGGAATAGCCGAGGTCAGAACCAGATATCAACGCAGAACCAGGGATCAGGCAGAATCAGAGTCACGAACAAGCCAAGGTCAGTACCAATAATCAGGATATGCACAGGAACACTGGAGTATGGTAATGGAGCCTATACTCTGGCACTGAGGTGCTCCCAGGAACTTCCTTATATAGGTCAGGGTTCAATCCAGCCCCAATCAGCAATTCCCTAATCCTGACCTGACTCTTATTTTACTTGCAGTACGGGGCGCGCGCCCCTAGGGGCGCCGCGACCGCCTACAAACCATCATCAGAGGAAGTCTGCAGCAGAAGGAGCTGGAATCTCCCAGTCTGCCACTTGCCGGAGGACACAACAGGGAGCCTGAGGGGACGTCATCAGCAGCGGGCGCCAGGATCTCCCCGCCCGCTGCCCGACAGGGAACCAGTGCTGCCGGACCCGGTAAGTGATGACCGGTGTGCAGCACACTGTGACATTAGGATTATTATTTTTGTCGCAAAGCAATTGGTATAAAGTTGCAGATTGAGCATAATGATGCATGGCGAGGGTCACTTATATCAGACCAGTCTTCAGCCTGTTTAACCTCGATTGTGTACTTTTTTCTCAACTTTGCTACTTTTTCTTGCTACTCTTTTCCAATATTGTGCTACTTTTTCCTCAGTTTTGCTTCTTAGTATGATTATAGTGTATTTGGACACATCTGTATACAAATGTGTTAATAAAATTATAATGGATTAGGTTTAAATAGTTATTATTTACTGTACATCAGTAGGTCCCACAGATTCCTAAATCAAAGCACCTAAGAGTATTAGTATTATTTTTACATTAAAGCACCGTTAGGCCAAAAGCTTCTTATTTAGGAATTCAGTAACATTGTTAAACTAAGTAAATTGTGCTTGTCGTCCTTAGGTGCAGTTATGTGGTGGTGGACAGGGTTGCAATCCTGTTTTTCCACATATTTTATGATTGACAGCCACCAGCTCTGGTATTGACTGTCACACTCAGTGATCAGAAAAACATATTTGTTCCTGGACCACCAACCCGTGGCAACCCTGCAAGTACCCCATGGCACCCAATTTGGGAACCAAAAAGAATTAGGACACTGGTCACCTACATAGTTACAATATAATATAGTTGAACTGCAGCTCCCTGAAAGGCACTGCCAACCTTCAGTAAAAGTAATTCAAAATACATTAACAAAGCAGTGTTCAACTAGTAGGAATGAAATTCAATATAAGCAATTTATTAAAACAGTATACTTAGTAATTAAGAATTAATACTAGTATAGTGTATAGTCTATCGATGTGAAAGGAACGGTCTTGTTATACGCCAGCCTAATATTCTCTATATGTGCCCACTAACAATGGACTACGCAGGCTGTTATTGATATAACTGCTTAATTGCTAACTCAGCTATCAGTAACTAACAAAGTATTAATACCAGCCATATGTGTTATGTTTTTTATGATACATTTTATATGCCTAGAGCTTCATTAATGTCTTTTCAATTTCAGAACCACTGTTGTACATAGTTTGGTCATAAAAAATATTCTGTATTTACTATATATATAAATATATATATATATATATATTTACTATACATATATATATATATATATATAATCCAAAAAAGGGCACTCACCGTACTTCATGCAAAAAGTTTTCTTCTTTTATTTCAACTTACAAGCATATGTTAACGTTTCGGTCTATCAGGATCTTTATCAAGACACACCAGAAAGAGACAGCACAGCTACCACCAATGGACCATATCACCCATTCCCACGAGCATGTTTATATACCCTCAATGATTGTCAATGCCACATACCTGAGCTACCTGGCTGTTAGACCAGAAGTGGCTCAATCTACTCGGAGTGTACCCTTCTGAGTAAGAAAAACTAGATGTGGAGATCACTATATGCATACCTGCTCACTTACCTGCATGTCAGAGCGAAATCAAAAGTGCTCTGGCGCCCAAAGATGCTACAAAGCTCGATGTGTGCTACCAAACAGGAAGTGCCTTCTGTTCCACATGGTGGAACACATGGTCACTAGAAGTCTCGCGTAATCCTACGTGACCACCAGCGCGTTAGGTTAATGTAAAAACAGCACTGAACATAGTCAGCTGATCCCTGCTTGCGTTCCAGAAACTGGATCGCAAACCACAACCTATGTCACTGGAGAACACTACTCACATCCTGTTTAACTAACAGCATAATATCATAAATGATGGAAACAACTAAGTATTCAAACAACAAACCTATACAGACTATGACTAATAAGGTGCAATTGACCACATGAGAGTATATTAACCTGGCTTGATCTGCACATCCATATACTACCTTAGTATATTAACTCATACCACTACAAAAACATAAGGAACATAAAAAATACAAAATAGATAAAAAATAAATAAAAAAATAAATAAAATTTAAAAAAATTCAATTAAAAATAAATACAAAATACAATAACTCTTTATAACGAGTGTTCCCACTTACCAAAGAAAATTCTAAACAACCCAAAAAATTCTAAACAACAATTTACTTAATAGAGAACAATATAAATAAAACCATATATCTCAATTATTGAGGATGATCTTATGTATATGTGTGTACAGTGTATCTAATCGGAGTGTCCACTACTCAATAATATCTAAGAACCACATATCATTTGAACCACCTATACATATCATTTGCCAACACTGCATTTGACTATCCAAATTATATTCATAAAAAAAATAAGATTGATCACTGCAAAAATAAATTATATGGATGATATTCGTTCAGTCTGCGAAGGGTGACATTGTCCAGATAAAAAATCCAACGTGCCTCGCATTTTTTCAATAACAGTTCCCTGTTACCATCTCTTGGCGGTTTAGGAACATAATCAATCAACATGCAATGCAAAGATGAAAGTGGGTGACTCAGTTCCAAAAAATGCTTTGCTACAGGTTTATTAGAGGTATGTAGTTGTAATACCATACGTATGGAAGATCGGTGGTTCGCCATCCTCTCTTTAAACCCTCTATTCGTCATCCCGACATAGTAAAATCCACAGGGGCATATCAGAATATAGACCACATAGTCCATTGTGCACAACAGCTTGCGTTTAATTTGTATTTTCTTACCGCTGTGCGGATGTGGGAAACTTAAGCCCGCAATCATTGACCTACATGTAGTGCAATTTGCACATTTAAAACATCAAAGGTTAGAACTTGATAATCAGTGAGTCTGGTGGATTTCGGGTTGTTTCGTGGGTCGTAGTAATAACTGTCATAGATTAGGGCCCCTCCTTTATGCCATCATCGGCAGTTTCTTGCTCACTTTATCAAAGGCTTTGTCCGTAGATATTATGTTCCAGTGCCTTTGTATCGCCTTTTTATTCAGTTGTGATGACAAAACATACGTAGAGGTATATATCATACGAGTAGGGTCCAGTGCTGTCTTCGTAGTAGCCTGTGCATGTCTATGTCGGGCCTTTTCCAAACATCTGCGGATCATTTCGAGTGTATATTCTCTCTCAAAGAACCGTTCACTCATCTCATCCAGTTGCCTCTCCATGTTCGCCATGGTTGTATTATTGCGAAGTACTCGCATAAATTGTGAAATTGGGAGGCTCTATTTCAGTGGAGTAGGATGGTGGCTGGAGGAATGTAACAACATGTTACGGTCGGTGCTTTTGCAATATAGTGTGGAGTGCAGATGATTATTTTTGAAAAAAATAGTAACATCAAGGAAATGTATCACATCCTTTTCATGGAGAGCTGTGAAATGTATTGGGCTATCGAGTGCATTGAGGCTGTTGACCATAGCATGAAAATCAGCTTTGGTACCAAGCCAAACCAGAAAAAGATCATCAATATAGCGTTTGTAATATCTGATCTTTTCACCGAAGACACTCAAAAGGTATTTGCATTTGTAGTGATACATATAAACGTTAGCGTAGGATTGAGCCAGGTTAGAACCCATTGCCATCCCCCAACCTGCACATAGTAATCACTACCATACGCAAAATGATTTTTTCTCAACACCAGCTCTGCCAATTCCAAGAGGAATGAAATTGGGGGCCCTCTATGCACATCCATAGTCAATGTAGATTTCAATGCCTCCAAACCGGCCTCATGGGGTATCACCATATACAGCGCTGTAACGTCCATCGTAGCCAGCCACATTTCACCTGTCAGACCATCTAACGGCAAGGTCTTCTCTAAAATATCAGCCGTATCACGGATATAGCTGCCCATCTGTGTGACTGCAAAAACCTATCGATGAACATTGCCAACGGCTGTAGTACAGATCCCCATGCCGAGATGATGGGATGACTGATTGCAAATCCTGAGGGAGTTTAGAGTCAGCAATGTCCCCACCATAGGGAGGAACAGACTGTCATTTTGCACCAAGTGGTGCAGCGTCCTTAACAAGTGTCTGCTAGATCACATTCTGTTGGTGATTGAAGAGGTAGGAAGCGAATTTACCAAAATACGTGAGGAGATTCGCTTGTTTAATACTAGTAATTGGAACACCTTAAGCACAGATACTACTAATAGTTGGCTTATCAAACTACAAGAGAACATCCATCTATACCAACAAGATTTGGTGACATTGAAGTGGAAGAAACTAGCAACAGTTAACACTGATTACGCAAATCACCAAGTATATAGGTGGCTACGCGGGGACACTAATTCCCATAGACCTTTTACACAAACGAGGTACAGGCAACCATTGCGGCTTGATACTTCTTCCTCACAGTCCAATTCAGAGAGTGAGATCGGTGGACATAAACCACTGAATGGGGCAACTTTTTTTGGGAGAGGCCACAGAGACCTAGCAGCTTCACAGTTGGAACCAGATCTAGGTACCCCATTAGGAGAGGGGGGCACGCACAAGAAAATGAGGACGGGGATGCAGGAAGAACTAATACCCATCTATAATCTCCCAAGCAAGCCCCTGTCATCAGCGGAAACTGAAGTACTGTCTTTGGGACTATCTATTGTCCCCACAGTAAAGCATAATCGGTTTAATTGGTCTATTGACCACTATAAATTTTGACATAAATTAAGGCTGCGTGAGCTTTTTCTGAGGACAGGGGCACCCTGACACAGTCAGTTTTTTGGGTGCCGAGTGTATTTGACCCACAGCCTGCAATTCCAGTATTAAAACATTTTTACGAATGGTAGAACAGGATATGGCAATATATAATGATGACAGGAGATAAAGATGTGCGCACATACACCTTTCTGAAAACTGTGCCTTGGCTCTCAATTTGGCATGACATCAATTCTCATATATTGTCATGCCGTGCTATCTGCGGTGCAGCAAAGGTGCAATTCATACTTTCACCACTGGGTGGCCAGTGTATCATGTAATGTAGCACTTAATAGTGTTCAACCTATGTAGCAAAGAAACAGTAGTGGTCTCCTTTGGATTTTAATAGAGGGCAAACAAGGAGTTTTGAGGAGTGTTTATGTTCAGGTGCAATATGCATTTGCATCTAAATCACTGTACTAGCTGCTGAAACACTGTACTAGCACCAAAAAAACTCACTAGGAAACTGTCATCAGTTCCTCAAAAGACTGATTCTGTACTTCCCATCCACCAGTATTGTGGCATAGTGGTAAAGTCACTGCACATCACACTTGGCAATTAGGGTTTGAATCCCAGTGTAAACATTTTTTCTTTTGCTCCAAAAATAAATTAATATAATTCAATAATATAATAATATCAATAATATTACTGTAATAACAATAAAACTTTTTAGAATAATATCATATTTCATCTAGAGGCTGTGGGGATCTGAGTCAGTGAGGAAGGCATGTGTGTGTAGTGATTTCTTAGTGTAGAAATTTCCCCCTGAAAATATGGCTCGATATTTCATATACAGTACTGGTTCTAGATATACATTATAATTCAAAAACTGGCCATCAGTAATTTACAGTATGTTAATGTCCTTTTTCAGATTAACCCATTGCTTGTCTCAACACAGAGGGGGGAGGAGGAATTCATTTGTAAAGGCTGCACATTTTCCACAGACAACAAATCAAGTTTTCATTAGCCCTCCCCCTGTGGTTTGTTTTGTTACTACTCATTAATGTTGCCCTTTTTGTATTGAGACACTTTTGTACTTTTGGCCCATCCCTTCCTCCCAAAATAGTACTCATTTTCCATGGTAATATTGTACATTATTTGACCAGTAATGTAGCTAGAAGTACACACAGTATGTCAGTTGCACTCTCTCTCTCTCTCTCTCTCATGTGTGCCGACCCTCGTGTTTTGGTTTTGGATTTTTTCTTAAAATATCATAAAAACAGTTAAAATCACATAAAATGCTCCTGTTTTTGTTCCTACAGTATTATTAACCTCAATAACATTTATTTCCAGTAATTTCCAATCAATTTTGACCACCTCACAATATTATTTTTTCATCTAGTTAAGGCCAAAAGGTTGCATCCAGCTAGCTGGCTGACTGCGCTATGTGATACAGTGGATGGCACTAACATGTGGCAGTTCAGCTTCCAATTTCCAACATGGATATAGTGTGTTATACAGTGTGGGTTGGATACACCAATAGTGCTCTTACTGTGACAGCAGTGTCAGCAGAGCAGGGTTGCTGACGGTGTCCTCAGTATATGGAATGGCAGTGCTGTGGTGCTGGCAGTATCCTCAGTGCAGGGTACTGGCATTGTAAGCAGAGCGGGGGTGCCAGCGGTGTCTTTAGTGCAGGTTTGCTGGCTGTGTCGGCAGTGCAGGGTTGCTGACGGTGTCCTCAGTACATGGAATGGCAGTGCTGTGGTGCTGGCGGTGTCCTCAGTGTAGGGTACCGGTGATGTCGGCAGTGCCAGTGGTATCTTTAGTGCAGGTTTGCTGGCTGTGTCGGCAGTGCAGGGGTTGCTGACGGTGTCTTCAGTACATGGAATGGCAGTGCTGCGGTGCTGGCAGTGTCCTCAGTGTAGGGTACTGGCGATGTCGGCAGTGCCAGTGGTATCTTTAGTGCAGGTTTGCTGGCTGTGTCGGCAGTGCAGGGGTTGCTGACGGTGTCTTCAGTACATGGAATGGCAGTGCTGCGGTGCTGGCAGTGTCCTCAGTGTAGGGTACTGGCAATGTAGGAAGTGCCAGTGGTGTCTTTAGTGCAGGTTTGCTGGCTGTGTCGGCAGTGCAGGGGTTGCTGACGGTGTCCTCAGTACATGGAATGGCAGTGCTGCGGTGCTGGCAGTGTCCTCAGTGAAGGGTACTGGCGATGTCAGCAGTGCTGGGGTGCCAGTGGTATCTTCGGTGCAGGTTTGCTGGCTGTGTTGGCAGTGCAGGGGTTGCTGAGGGTGTCCTGAGTACATGGAATGGCAGTGCTGTGGTGCTGGCAGTGTCCTCAGTATAGGGTACTGGCGATGTAGGAAGTGCCAGTGGTGTCTTTAGTGCAGGTTTGCTGGCTGTGTCGGCAGTGCAGGGGTTGCTGAGGGTGTCCTGAGTACATGGAATGGCAGTGCTGCGGTGCTGGCAGTGTCCTCAGTGAAGGGTACTGGCGATGTCAGCAGTGCTGGGGTGCCAGTGGTATCTTCGGTGCAGGTTTGCTGGCTGTGTTGGCAGTGCAGGGGTTGCTGACGGTGTTCTAAGTACATGAAATGGCAGTGCTCTGGTGCTGGCAGTGTCCTCAGTGAAGGGTACCGGCAATGTTGGCTGTGCAGGGGTACAAGTGGTGTCCTCAGTGCAGGTTTGCTGACTGTGTTGGCAGTGCAGGGGTATTCTCAATGCAGGGTGCTGGCAATGTCGGCAGAGCAGGGGTACCAGCGGTGGCCTCAGTGCAGGTTTGCTGACTGTGTTGGCAGTGCAGGGGTTTTCTCAATGCAGGGTTCCAGTGGTGTTGGCAGAGCAGGGGAGCCAGCAGTGTCCTCAGTACATGTGTGCTGACAGTGTCGGCAGTGCAGGGGTGCTGGTGGTGTCCTCAGTGTGGGAGTGCCAGCAGTGTCGGCAGTGTGGGGGTCACTAACGGTGTCCTCAGTACGTGGGGCAGCATTGCAGGGGTGCCGGCTGTGTCACCAGCGAGGGTGCAGGCGGTGTCATGCAGCGGGTGATGATGGGCACCATCTTATTTTCCTTCCTGCGTGCATATTAAATGTGCTTATATGAATTTGCAGCTATATCACTGTACTAGCCGCTGAAACACTGTACTAGCACCAAAAAAACTGTCACTAGGAAACTGTCATCAGTTCCTGAAAAGACAGATTCTGTACTTCCCATCCACCAGTATTGTGGCGTAGTGGTAAAGTGACTGCACATCACACTTGGCAATTAGGGTTTGAATCTCAGTGTAAACATTTTTTTTTTGCTCCAAAAATCAGTAATTTACAGTGTGTTCATGTCCTTTTTCAGAATACCCTGCCCATTGTTTGTCTCAACACAGAGGGGGAGGGAGGAGGAATTCATTTGTAAAGGCTGCACTTTTTACACAGACAACAAATCAAGTTTTCATTAGCCCTCCCCCTGTGTGTTGTTACTACTCATTAATGTTGCCCTTTGTGTCTAGAGACACTTTTGTACTTTCAGTCCCTCCCTTCCCCCCAAAACTGTACTCATTTTCCATGGTTATATTGTACATTCATTGACCAGTAATGTAGCTCAATGTTTTGTTTTCCACTTTGTTATTACAGTAAAGAATACACAGTTTGTCAGTTGGAAAGGAGGAAGAGGAGGAGGTGAGCTGCTGTTGTTACACTGTTGTGGGTGGGGGAGGGAGGCACACAGAGCCAGTGATGCTGTTATCAGGGATTAGGGGAGGGGCAGAGCTGCTTGGAGTGTGTGCACTATGGATAGGACAACATTGAAAGTACTGTACCAATGTTTTTAACATTAACTATAAAACATTGTTTAGACCTAAACATTGGTTCTGAAACCCGATGGTTAGCGCACATGGTGGTAGGACTGCACATGCACAGGAGGTGTACTGAGCATGTGCAGCCCTCTGACTGTGAGTCCGCTTGCAGTGTCTCCCAGCCACAGCCTGATTGACAGGTTGCAGTGTTTTGGAGATGGAGCGGGGATGTTCCCTGGCAGCATTCCCGGAAACAGGGGCGTGTTGCCCCATTTTTCAAGGAGGGGCGAGGGCAGAGTCCGTATGGGTGCACGCAGACTTTCTGGCCTCGCAAGCTGCCAGGACCCAGCCAGGCTGTGGGAAATTTTAGCTCCCGCAGCCTGGCCTGAGGAACATCGGCAACCTTCAGTCACAATTGTTCTGATGGTGACACCAGGCTGTGGCCTCAGTCGCAGAGCTGAGATCATGCAAATGCAGAAAGGAGGTGTGCGATACCTCCTTCTGCATTCGCATTTTAAATGAACATAATTGCACAGTCTCTTATGTGCGCTTATGTGCGGCTCTGCAATTCCATCCAGGCCCTTTGTGTCCTTATATTTACCTCAAAATGATGACAACAAAAGGAAACAATCAAAGGCACCCATTTATTAACTAGTTTTATCACCAAAACGAGTGACAAATGTCACTGTGTATGATAAATGTTGCTCCAGCCAATCAGCTCCCAACTGTCACTTTTCTAACAGTTGACAATTGGGAGCTGATTGGCTGGAGCACCATTTATCATACACAGTGAAATGTTTCACTCGTTCAGGTGATAAAACTCGTTAATAAATGAGACCCATAGTGTAGTATTTTAAAATTATTGTTGATCCACCCAATGTGAGGGATTATTTATATCTGAAAAATAGGTGTTGATAGAACAGTCCCATCCACTTGATGTTCAAGGTACATACCTCTTGATATATTTAAAGCAAACACCTCTTATTACCCCTTCAGGTTTTAAGGTTACCTTATAATTTTCTTCACATAAAGAGGATTCAACAGCATACAGTGGATGTCAATAAAATCCTTTATTGTAACTCCAACAGATGATTTCCAGATGATATTTCATGTACTAACATAAAAGTAAATAGAGGTACAGTACATACAGTGCATCCGGAAAGTATTCACAGTGCGTCACTTTTTTCACATTTTGTTGTTACAGCCTTATTCCAAAATGGAATAAATTAAATTTTCTCCTCAAAATTCTACACCAAATACCCCATAATGACAACGTGTAAAAAGTTTTTTTGAGATTTGTTCAAATTTAATAAAAAAAACCCTTAAAAATCACATGTACATAAGTATTCACAGCCTTTGTTCAGTACTTTGTTGATGCACTTTTGACAGCAATTACAGCCTCAAGTCTTTTTGAATATGATGCCACAAGCTTGGCACACCTATCTTTGGGCAGTTTCGCCCATTCCTCTTTGCAGCTCCCCTCAAGCTCAATCAGGTTGGATGGGAAGCGTCGATGCACAGCCATTTTCAGATCTCTCCAGAGATGTTCAATCGGATTCAAGTCTGGGCTCTGGCTGGGCCACTCAAGGACATTCACAGAGTTGTCCTGAAGCCACTCCTATGATATCTTGGCTGTGTGCTTAGTGTCGTTGTCCTGCTAAAAGATTTACCGTCGCCCCAGTCTGAGGTCAAGAGTGCTCTGGAGCAAATTTTCATCCAGGATGTCTCTGTACACTGCTGAATTAAATTTTCCCTCTATCCTGACTAGTCTCCCAGTTCCTGCCGCTAAAAAACGTCCCCACAGCATGATGCTGCCACCACCATGCTTCACTGTAGGGATGGCATTGGCCTGGCGATGAGTGGTGCCTGGTTTCCTCCAGATAGAATGCCTGGCATTCTTGCCAAAGAGTTCAATCTTTGTCTCATGGTCTGAGAGTCCTTCAGGTGCATTTTGGCAAATTCCAGGTGGACTGCCATGTGCTTTCTACTAGGGAGTGGCTTCCATCTGGCAACTCTACCATACAGGCCTGATTGGTGGATTGCTGCAGAGATGGCTGTCCTTCTGGAAGGTTCTTGTCTCTCCACAGAGAAATGCTGTAGCTTTGACAGAGTGACCATCTGGTTCTTGGTCACCTCCCTGACTAGGGCCCTGGTGGTTCCGAACTTCTTCCATTTACGGATGAAGTATCTACAGCTTAGAAGGTCCCAATGAGCACAGTGCTCATTGGGACCTTCTAAGCTGTAGCTATTTTCTGTACCCTTCACTAGATTTGTGCCTTGAGACAACCCTGTCTCGGAGGTCTACAGACAATTCCTTGGACTTCATGCTTGTTTTGTGCTCTGCTATGCACTGTCAAGTGTGGGACCTTATATAGACAGGTGTATGCCTTTCAAAATCATGTCCAATCAAATGAATTTACCACAGGTGGACTCCAATTAAGCTGTAGGAACATCTTAAGGATGATCAGTGGAAAGAGGATGCACATGAGCTCAATTTTGAGCTTCATGACAAAGGCCGTGAATACTTATGTATATGTGATATCTTAGTGGGATTTTTTTTAAATTAAATTTGCAAAAATCTCAAAAAAACTTTTTACATGTCATTATTGGGTATTGTGTGTAGAATTTTGAGGACAAAAATGAATTTATTCCATTTTGAAGTAAGGCTGTAACATAACAAAATGTGGAAAAAGTGATGTGCTGTGAATACTTTCCGGATGCACTGTAGCATAATACTGGTTCAAACAGCTATTTTATTAAAAATATTACAGATAAAAAACAGGACCTCTATATTTATTAACAAGTCCCGAAAATAAAAAAACACTAAGACTCGCTTGAATGAGGATGCCTACCATCCCACTGCCAGCACTGCCATCCTATGTACTGAGGACACTGTCAGCAACCCCTGCACTGCCAACACAGCCAGCAAACCTGCACTGACGATACTGCTGGCACCCCCACACTACCGACACCTCCGTTACCTGTCACTGAGGACACTGCCAGCACTGCAGCACTGCCATTCCATGTACCGAGGACACCGTCAGCAACCCCTGCACTGTCAACACAGCCAGAAAACCTGCACTGATGAAACCGCTGGCACCCCGCAATGCCAACACTGCCTGTACCCTTCACTGAGGACACTGCCAGCACCACAGCACCACAGCACTGCCATTCCATGTACTGAGGAAACTGTCAACCCCCGCACTGCCGACACAGCCAGCAAACCTGCACTGAGGATACTGCTGGCACCCCCACACTACCGACACCTCCATTACCTGTCACTGAGGACACTGCCAGCACTGCAGCACTGCCATCCTAGTATTTATATACAGTACTGGTTCTAGATATACATTATAATTAAAAAACTGGCCATCAGTAATTTACAGTGTGTTCGTGTCCTTTTTCAGAATAACCCTGCCCATTGTTTGCCTCAACACAGAGGGGGAGGGAGGAGGAATTCATTTGTAAAGGCTGCACTTTTTACACAGACAACAAATCAAGTTTTCATTAGCCCTCCCCCTGTGTGTTGTTACTACTCATTAATGTTGCCCTTTGTGTCTAGAGACTCTTTTGTACTTTCAGTCCCTCCCTTCCTCCCAAAACTGTACTCATTTTCCATGGTTATATTGTACATTCATAGACCAGTAATGTAGCTGGAAGCACAATGTTTTGTTTTCCACTTTGTTATTACAGTAAAGTATACACAGTATGTCAGTTGCTATATATACATAGAGAGAGAGAGAGAGAGAGAGAGAGAGAGAGATGTGCGCCCACCATCGTGTTTTGCATCTGGATCTCCCCTGGTTTTGGATCTGAATCTGGTTTTGGATTTTTCTCCTTGGTGTTTTGTGTTTTGGTTTTGGATCTGGATATTTTCTTAAAATATCATAAAAACAGTTAAAATCACAATATGGGCCTGTTTTTGTTCCTACAGTATTACTAACCTCAATAACATTTATTTACAGTCATTTCCAATCAATTTTGACCACCTCACAATATTATATTTCTCATCTTGTTAAGGCCAAAAGGTTGCATCCAGCTAGCTGGCTGACTAAGCTAAGTGACACAGTGGGCGACACTAACATGTGGCAGTTCATCTTCCAATTTCCAACATGGATACAGTGTGTTATACAGTGTGGGTTGGATACACCAATAGTGCACATACTGTGACATCAGTGTTGGCATAGCAGGGTTGCTGACGGTGTCCTCAGTACATGGAATGGCAGTGCATTGTGTTGGCAGTGTCCTCAGTGAAGGGTACTGATGATGTTGGCAGTGCCAGGTTTGCTGGCTGCATCGGAATTGTAGGGGTTGCTGACGTTGTCCTCAGCATGTGGTTTGGCCATGCTGCGGTGCTGACAGTGTCCTCAGTGTAGGGTACCAGCGATGTTGGCAGTGCAGGGGTGCCAGCAGTGTCCTCAGTGCAGGTTTGTTGACTGTGTTGGCAGTACAGGGGTGTTCTTAATGCAGGGTGCTGGTGATGTCGGCAGAGCGGGGGTGCCAGTAGTGTCCTCAGTGTAGATTTGCTGGCTGTGTCGGCAGTGTGGGGGTTGCTGGGGATGTCATCAGTACATGGAATGGCAGTGCTGTGGTGCTGGCAGTGTCCTCAGTGAAGGGTACCGGCGATGTCGGCAGTGCAAGGGTGCCAGCAGTGTCCTCAGTGCAGGTTTGCTGACTGTGTTGGCAGTGTAGGTGTGTACTCAATGCAGGGTGATGGCAATTTTGGCAGAGCGGGGGTGCCAGCGGTGTCCTCAGTGCATGAGTGCTGACAGTGTCAGCAGTGCAGGGGTGCTGGTGGTGTCCACAGTGTGGGAGTGCCAGCAGTGTCGGCAGTGTGGGGTCACTGACTGTGTCCTCAGTACGTGGGGCAGCAGTGCAGGAGTGACAGCAGCAGTGGTGTAAGCAGCGGGGGATGCTGCCAGTGGGGTGCCGGCAGTGTTGGCAGCAGGGGTGCAGGCGGTATAGGGCAGCGGGGGATGGTGGGCACCATCTACTTTTGCTTTCTGTGTGCATATTAAATGGGATTAACGCTGATAGGCTGAGAGCCGTGATGGAAGGCTCTCTCAGCCAATCAGCGTTAAACCCGCTCAATACAAAACCTTGTGACCCCACTACCTCGTGACCCAAGAGTGGGATCGCGAGGTTTTGCCTCGGGTTCGGGATCTGGGGCAGGCAGAGAGATCTGAGAACCCTCTATGGGTCGGTGCCCTTGTTCAACCGCACTGGTCGAACATCCCAAGAGTTGGCTCTGATTAGGGGGTCCTTAGCTCCCCAGGGATCCCCGGCCTGGACTGATTAGCGGTCAGGTTTAATGCTTTGACTGGGGGGCCCAGTAAAAGGGCTCCCCTGGCTGTGGCATTAGCCCCCTCACTAGAAAAAAGTCTGGTGCTGGTTCTGAATTTTACAGGGGGACCCTACTCATTTTTCCCCCTGTATTTCCAAAATCAGATCAGTGCCCAGTGCTAGTTGTGCACTGTCCCTATGTTATTTGTCCCCCATATTTTTGCAACCAGAGCTGGTTCTGACTAGCCCAGTGCTTGTTGTGCTTAAGTACAGGGGACCCCTATGTCATTTGTCCCCTGTATTTAATCAAAACCAGCACTGGGTCATTAAAAGCTCAGGGCTTTTTTGTGGAGGGGGGGGGCATGCCATTTTTTATTTATTTGTTTTCACAGGTTTGTTTGTTTTTTACCACAGCAACACAGACGGGTCTCTCTGATCCCGTCTCTGCTCTGTGTCAATGACCCAGATGCATGTAGCATGGATCTCCTGGTCCATGCATGCATCTATGTCATTGAAATACATAGTCGCAGAGAGTGGTCTCACTGATTCCATCTGTGCTTCTGTGTCAATGTACAAAAGTGTCTCATGAAAATGTGGTTTGTTGTCTGTCTGTGGAAAATGTGCAGCCTTTACAAAATGAATTCCTCCCCCCTCCCCTCTGTGTTGAGAAAAGCAAAGGGTTTACCTGGAGAAGGACATAAACATATAGTATATTACTGATGGTCAGTTTTTGAATTATACTATATATATATATTGAATCATTAAAATTAATTTTTGGAGAAAAAAATAGGTTTACACTGAGATTCAAACCCTAATTTCCTGGTGTGATGTGCAGTCACCTTATCACTGCGCTATAAGACCTACAGGCAAATACTGAAGTCTTTTACCTCTTACAAAGTGAAAATTAATTGAAACTGACAGCTTCTGTTCTAGATCCAGCTAGAAATATAGCAATAGTTTTTTTTTAGTATATGAAATATGGTGCTATATTTCCAAGTGCTATTTTCTATTCTGTAGGACTTTTTACTGTTTATGTAGCCAAAGTATGCAGGAAATTTTGTAAGCCTGTCTGGCACTGCAATGAGAAGATCTTACTGTATTGGATCTTCCTCTTACAGCTTTCTTCTTAGGCAGCCACAGTATACTTTTCTAAAAATGCCACCTGCTGTCTGAAAAGTGGTACAGGTTGAGTCTCCCATATCCAAATATTCCGAAATACGGAATATTCCGAAATACGGAATTTTTTTAGCATGACTGAGATAATGAAACCTTTGATTTTTGATGGTTCAATGTACACAAACTTTGTCTAAGGCACAAATTATTAAAAATATTGTATAAAATTACCTTCAGGCTGTGTATATAAGGTGTGTATGAAACATAACTGAATTTCATGTAAGTACACAAACTTTGTTTGAGTCACAAAATTATTGAAAATATTGTATAAAATGACCTACAGGCTGTGTGTATAAGGTGTATATAACACATAAATACATTCTGTGTGTATATTTGGGTCCCATTCCCAAGATATTTCATTATGATATGCAAATATTCCAAAATACGGAATATTCCGTTATCCAAAATACCCCTGGTCCCAAGCATTTTGGATATCGGAGACTCAACCTGTACTACACTATATTTCAGCCTCCTTACACATGTCCCGACATGTATATCTTAGCAGGGCTGGTTATCTGATGCCATGAATGGCAGGCCATGGCTCAATTTTCACAAAGGTGTATGTGGACACATCTGTATGATAATTAACCAAACCTCAGAGACATGCCTTACAGACCCTTATTCGCAGTGATGAAATTGTGGAGAGACAAGCGGATAAAGGGGGTGCGGTCATCATCCAGGATTGGTTGTCGTATGATTGTGAGGTGCACCGCCAACTGGATGATGACAACATCTATCAGAAAGTGATTCGCAACCCTATGCATGACATAAAAAAACAGGTTGATGTTGTGATAGATCGGGCGGTTCAACACAGGTGGCTGGATGATGGGATAGCCTCCTTTTTAAAGGTTGAATACCCCATCTGTCCTATTATATATCTGTTACCCAAAATACAAAAGTAATTGGTTGACCCGCCTAGTCGTCCCATCATCTTGGCATGGGGATCTGTACTACAGCCATTGGTGATGTTCATCAATAGCTTTTTGCAGCCACATGTCACACAGATGGGCAGCTATATCCGCGATATGGCTGATTTTTTAGAGAAGACTTTGCCATTAGATGGTCTGACAAGTGACATGTGGCTGGCTATGATGAACATTACATCGCTAAATACGGTGATACCACATAAGGCTGGTTTGTAGGCGTTGAAATCTACATTGACTATGGGTGTGCATATAGGGCCCCCAATTTCCTTCCTCTTGGAATTGGTAGAACTGGTGTTGAGAAAAAATCATTTTGCATATGATAGTGATTACTAACCTGGTGCTGTCCTACGCTAACCTGTATATGTATCACTACGAATGCAAATACCTTTTAAGTGTCTTTGTTGATAAGATCAGATATTATAAACGCTATATTGATGATCTTTTTCTGGTTTGGCGTAGTACAAAAGCTGATTTTCATGCTGTGGTTAACAGCCTCAATGCACTCGATAGCCAAACACATTTCACGGCTCTCCATGAAAAGGATGCGATCAATATCCTTGATGTTACTATTTTTAAAAAAAATAATCATCTGCACTCCACACTATACCGCAAAAGCACCGACCGTAACATGTTGTTATATTCCTCCAGCCACCAACCTACTCCACTGAAATAGAGTCTCCCGATCTCGCAATTTATAATACAACCATGGCGAACACGGAGAGGCAACTGGATGAGATGAGTGAACGGTTCTTTGAGAGAGAATAAACACTCAGAACGATCCACAGATGTTTGGATAAGGCCCGACATAGACATGCACAGGCTACTACGAAGACAGCACTGGACCCTACTCGTATGATATATACCTCTATGTATGATTTGTCATCACAACTGACTAAAAAGGTGATACAAAGGCACTGGAACATAATATTTATGGACAAAGCCTTTGATAAAATGAGCAAGAAACCGCTGATGATGGCATATAGGAGGGGCCCTAGTCTACAACAGTTATTACTGCGACCCACGAAACAACCCGAGATCCACCAGACTCACTGGTTATCAAGTTCTAAGCTGGGATGTTTTAAATGTGCAAATTGCACTACATGTAGGTCAATGATTGCGGGCTCAAGTTTCCCACATCCGCACAGCGGTAAGAAAATACAAATTAAACAAAAGCTGTTGTGCACAATGGACCATGTGGTCTATATTCTGATATGCCCCTGTGGATTTTACTATGTCTGGATGACAACTAGAGGATTTAAAGAGAGGATGGCGAACCACCGATCTTCCATATGCATGGTATTACAACTACATACATCTTATAAACCTGTAGCAAAGCATTTTTCAGAACTGAGTCACCCACTTTCATTGTTGCGTTGCATGTTGATTGATTATGTTCCTAAACCGCCAAGAGGTGGTAACAGGGAACTGTTATTGAAAAAATGTGAGGCACGTTGGATTTTTTATCTGGACACAGTCGCCCCTCGCGGACTGAACGAATATCATTCATATAATTTATTTTTGCGGTGATCAATCTTATTTTTTTTAATGAATATGTTTTGGATAGTCAAATGCAGTGTTGGCAAATAATATGTATAGGTGGTTCTTAGATATTATTGAGTGGTAGACACTCCGATTAGATACACTGTACACACATATACATCAGATCATCTTCAATAATTGAGATATATGGTTTTATTTATATTGTTCTCTATTAAGTAAATTGCTTCTGGTGGGTTCTTTGTAATTTCTTTGGTAGGTGGGAACACACATTATAATGAGTTATTGTATTTTGTATTTATTTTTTCATTTTATTTTTTTTAATTTTTTAATTAATTTTGTAATTTATTTTTTATCTATTTTGTATTTTTTATGTTCCTTATGTTTTTGGAGTAGTGTGAGTTAATATACTAAGGTAGTATATGGATGTACAGATGGAGCCTGGTTAATATACTCTCATGTGGTCAATTGCACCTTAATAGTCATAGTTTGTATAGGATTGCTTTTTGAACACTTAGCTGTTTCCATCATTTATGATATTATGCTGTTAGGTAAACAGCATGTGAGTAATGTTCTCCGGTGACATAGGCTGTGGTTTGCGTTCTAGTTGCTGGAATGCAAGTGGGGATCAGCTGACTATGTGCAGTGTTGTTCTTACATAAACCTAATGCGCTGGTGATCACGTGGGATTACGCAAGACTTCTAGTGACCATGCATTCCACTATGTGGAATGCAAGGCACTTCCTGTTTGGTAGCACACATCGAGCTTTGTAGCATCTTTGGACGCCAGAGCGCTTTTGATTTCGCTGTGACATGCAGGTAAGTGAGCGGGTATGCATATAGTGATCTCCACATCTACTTTTTCTCAGTCAGTAGGGTGCACACCGAGTAGATTGAGCCACTTCCGGTCTAACAGCCAGGTGGCTCAGGTGTGTGGCATTGACAATCATTGAGGGTATATAAACATGCTTGTGGGAATGGGTGATATGGTCCTTTGGTGGTAGCTGTGCTGTCTCTTTCTGGTGTGTCTTGATAAAGATCCTGATAGACCGAAACGTCGACATATGATTGTAAGTTGAAATAAAAGAAAACTTTAGCATGAAGTGCAGTGAGTGCCCTTTTTTTAGGTTTTTTTGTGTTTTGGGCTTTATGCCTTTAAAGGGGCACCCCCTGATGTTATAAGTTTGGTCCAGCGTGTAGTTTCATTGAAGAGTATATATATATATTTTTTTAATTTTACCATATAAAATTGGACAGCGGCATGGGAAACCAAATCAGCCCTGGGCTCAGGCTGCAGGAATATTGGGCCTGATTCAGACCCACTCGCGAGCGGCTGTACGCTCGCAAGTGGGTCGATGGTCTGCACTGAGCATGCGCACGACGGAGGGAGCTCCGTCATGCGCATGCGCCAGACACGACGAGCGAAGGACTTTCCTTCGCTCGTTGTGTCCGATCAAAGGGGGCGTGCTGTCAATGTTGATTGACAGCACGCCCCCTTTGGTGGGCGTGCCGGGGGCGTGCCTCCCTGACGGGGGCGTTCCCACGGGAACGCCTCCCGTCAGAAGCCGGCCCACTGACATCACTAGTGATGTCAGTGGGAGTGATTTTGGCTCTGATAGAGCCAAAATCACTCCGGAGCTTGCGGTTGAAAACCTCAACCGCAGGCTCCGGCTCGCAATTTCGATGGTCGCGATGGTCACGACCATCGCGGCCATCAAAATGCACGCTCGTATAGCCTGTGGGTGGTGACCCACAGCTATACGAGCGTCCAGGAGGACGCTCCATGAAAAAGGAGCCCGGGCCTCATGCAGAGCGTGCGCTCTGCTCAGAGCGTACGGCTCTGAATGAGGGCCATTGTTTTCCTGTAGCTGCAGAAAGGCAATCTGTACTCAGATCAGGAGACTAGGAGAAGAGACCGGAGGGGGAAGAGGGGCCGGCCGGGTTTGCAGAGCCCTGTGGCTGCAGGAAGATTACCTTCCAGCAACTGCAGATAGCCGATCTGACAAAGTTACAACAGATGCAAATATGTCAGGAAAAGCCCAGTTTGGTATGGTTGCATCTGATGTGATCACATCAGACAAGTGCTTAAACTAAATTTAAACCAAGTTGTCATATTGTTATTTTATTTTGTATATCCATTAAGCATTGTGAGTACACATGAAACACCATTTAATAAGGTTCTATATCTGCATACTTATCATACTCAAGTTCTAGCCAGTCAGCTAGTAAAAGAACTCCATAAGTGTAATATGGGTTATCATATGACTAATGAAACTTAGTAATGACCTAAAGGGGTAGGTTTACTAATGAGCAGTTTGCCAAATCTGACGATCATCAGCTGATTAACGATAGTTTTAAAATAACAATAGGAATTAGTGCTAAACCAGACTTGTTCATACCTATTGCTGTTTTAAAACTATCGATCAAACCCGCCTATGATTGACAGCTTTGACAAACAGCTCTTTAGTAAGTCTACCCCAAAGTTTAAGTGTAGTGAGATAAGGCAGGTGGTAACCAACGCTCACTGTAAAAGCCCTTCCCTGGTGTGTCTGAATGTGCAAAGAATGAGACGCAAACTTAGATGTTTAAATACTGTTTGTTGTGGCTTTAGATGCACCATTGGACACACCACTAAAATCAGGTGCAGATTTTCTGCCTCCTATGTGAGCGATTCTGTGTCTCTCTACGCAACTATTATCAGTGACACACCCGCAAGACTCCCCTAACACGTCCTTAAGACACTGTCACTATTTAGAAATGCCCAATACATTTTCTAAAGATTTCTGTGACCAAGGGGTTTATTTACAAAGAGCCAGGTTCTAAAATCCAGCACCTCCAATTGTGTTTATGCAGGAAATTTAAAAGGGCAATGATTCTTCTAGCTGTGTTTTGCTATTAAAATCATTGCCCTTTTAAATTTTAGGCATAGACATGATTGGAAGCTCCGGGTTTTAGAACTCGAAGCTTAGTAAATAAACGTCTGTGCATCTCCCGTGCGAGTCACGACTGCGATTCTGTGCTCACAGACTCTGGACACTTGTGCAGTGTGGGTAAGACGCTTAAGCAGAAAAAAAAAATTGCTCCATTGCGCCAAATATCGACAGCGCATCTGAATCAGCTCCAATGTGCTCTCAATGTTCACACAATTTTTATATTACAGGGCAAGCTTTTCTTACAGTCCGCAAAAAAATAATTGAATCATTCCACAAACAAAATTGTCCACATTAATATGTCGATGCTGAATGTGTCCAAAAACATTGGTACACTCTTGGTGAAGAGTAGAAAAACTGCTCTTCAAAAACAGATGCTCTAATGTAAAAAATAAAAATGTATATCAATGCTGAATGCCTAAATATAAACTTCCTCTAGTGATAATCCGGACTACTACTACTACAGTATACAGTATCTTCTTGGTTATGGACAGACAATATGGAATTTTAGGTATATATACTAAAATCAGCATTGCACACTATGTATAGATTACATTTAGTTTGATTTATCTGCAGCAACTGTACATTTGTGTTTGATGCACTCATCTTCACCTTCACCAGCTGCGTAAGATATTATAGAAGAAATATATATATATCATAAATTAGGGACATGAAATCTCTTTTTAAAAGCAATTGTGATCTTCATGATTTTGATTGGTGGTTATTCTTTGAAAACACTTCCCATTATTTCCCTTGACAAAACATTTAATTGTGAAATGGGAATCCAGTTCCTTTCTACACAAGTTGGCATCCCAGTGTATCACCTATGGCCCAAGCTGGTTTATTCTTAGCCAGTCAGCATTGACAAGACAAACTTCATTATTTTTATATTTGAGCTTTTCTATTCACCAATACGAATGTGCTAATGTTTTTGGACACATTGGATTACTCATACAGCATAGACCTATTGCTGTGGACAATTTTGTTTGTGGAATGATCGTAACATACCGTGTTTCCACGATAATAAGACACTGTCTTATTTTTTTTTTTGGTTCCAAAAAACACCATAGGGCTTATTTTCGGATTAGGTCTTATTTTAACTAACATTGACAGCAGTGCCCCTTATGCAGGCCCCCCCTGTAGCAGTGCCCCTTATGCAGGCCCCCCCCTGTAGCAGTGCCCCTTATGCAGCCTCCCTTGTGTATAAGTGCCCCTTATGCAGGCCCCCCCCCTGTAGCAGTGCCCCTTATGCAGCCTCCCTTGTGTATAAGTGCCCCTTATGCAGGCCCCCCCTCTGTAGCAGTGTCCTTTATGCAGGCCCCCTTATTGCAGTGCAAGCCCTCCTGTAATTGATCCCCCACCAGTACAGTACCGCACTTACCTGAGTCGCCGCCATCCGGGATGTCCCTCTCACTTGCGCGCTGACTGGCTCTAACATGATCCAGCAGGCGCAGCCGCACAGGATCCTCAGCGTGCGGGTGACGTTATGACGTCACCCGCGCACTGCATGACTGGGAACGCTGGTCTCTACAGCATTCCCAGCTCAAAAAGAGATTAAGGCCCTCATTCAGAGCCGTACGCTCTGAGCAGAGCGCACGCTCTGAATGAGGGCCGGGCTCCATTTTCATGGAGCGTCCTCCTGGACGCTCGTATAGCTGTGGGTCACCACCCACAGGCTATACGAGCGTGCATTATGATGGTCGCGATGGTCGAGACCATCGCGACCATCGAATTTGCGAGCCGGAGCCTGCGGTTGAGGTTTTCAACCGCAAGCTCCGGAGTGATTTTGGCTCTATCAGAGCCAAAATCACTCCCACTGACATCACTAGTGATATCAGTGGGCCGGCTTCTGACGGGAGGCATTCCCGTGGGAACGCCCCCGTCAGGGAGGCACGCCCCCGGCACGCCCACCAAAGGGGGCGTGCTGTCAATCAACATTGACAGCACGCCCCCTTTGATCGGACACAACGAGCGAAGGACTTTCCTTCGCTCGTCGCATCTGGCGCATGCGCACGACGGAGCTCCCTCCGTCGTGCGCATGCTCAGTCCATAACATCGACCCACTTGCGAGCGGACAGCCGCTCGCGAGTGGGTCTGAATCAGGCCCTAAGGTAAGTCTTATTTTCAGGGTAGGGCTTATTTTAGACCGGGCTACAAAAGTAAGGGTAGGGCTTATTTTCAGGGTAGGTCTTAATATAGGTTAAACATGGTAACAGTATAACTCTGCAACAAATAGCTGCTCTGTAATATGCAAATTGTGCAAACATTTAATGCAGACACTACGATTATACCCACAACCATTATCTATCTACACACTGTGAGTCCTTATTGGAGTCAAATCATGTCCCACAAGCTTTTTAAATAAACAACAGATAATTAGCTAATGAATAAGTAAAAAAAACCTTTTTTGTAACAGTTTGTATTGGTTCCAATTACCATATGTCATCACTATTCATTTTTTATACTTCACAGCTTTAAAGAAATCATAATAAAAGCTTTATTTTAAAAATACTGAGTACTGCATGAGTGACACAACAGAATACTGTACTTCTTCTGTCCAATGCATAATAATTATTATCCTTTACTTATATGACGCCACAAGTGGTAAGCAGTTCCTTGTTATACATTCACAGAGAACAGCACGCAAGAAAGACTGGAGATGACAAACACAGTGGTAAGATCAAAGTTAATATTTCTCGTATACCATCATACACCTCTCACAAAGCAGCTCAAGTCATTGGGTCTCAAGTAATAGTTAATGCACATGTTCTTGTTCATATGGTGTTGTACAACATTCATTAATATCTAACATTGTTTAATGCATTCCAAAAAACCTTTATTAATCAAGAGTTTGACTTCCGCTCCTAATGCACATACGTAGTAAGAATTTCGAAGTACCCACACAATTTACAAATGTTCTCATAAGTTGCAGTTGGCATATACCAAGAATAAAATAAAATAAGTAGGTATATGTGGCACCATAGGTTACCCTGTAACTGCAGCCTAAATAGAAAACAGGGTTTCCCAGATCCTCGATGATGGATAGATATAAAAAGGAGGATTCTTCAGTGTTGGAAGAGAATAAGATACAAATATTTACATCCACCACCAGTGTGATAAAGCAGCGTACCACATAAGAAGGTGTACACAACACACCAAAGATCATATAATGCTTCCAGGAACATAGTACTTGTCATAGTGATGCTGGTGCTGTAACTCCTCCCAGATGTTATAATACAGTCTGCTGCCTGTCTCTCAATGACCACCAACACGTTTCAACTATTTGGGCAGGATGTAGTAAGCATCATATCCCGCCACTTATCGGGTACATACCAGTATTGATAATACCAGTATGTACATGGGCAGCGGTGTAATGGTTAGCATTACTGCCTCAAAGCAGTGAGGTCATGGGTTCAATTCCCACCACGGCCCTAACTGTGTGGAGTTTGTATATTCTCCCTGTGCTTGCGCGGGTTTCCTCCGGTTTCCTCCCACACTACTGGTAGGTTAATTGGCTCCCCACAAAATTGACCATAGTGTGTAGATTTGTAAGCATGTGGTAGGGAATATAGATTGTAAGCTCCATTGGGGCAGGGACAGATGTGAATGGTAAGATATTCTCTGTACAGCGCTGCGGAATATGTGTGCGCTATATAAATAACTGGTAATAATAAATAATAATGTACCTAGAAATGTGATTATAATCACAAAGAACAGCTCTCCCAATAAGCGCTGTTCTTTGCGACAGATTGACTTCCAGTTGTATGACCCAGAAGTCCCTCTGTACATGCGCAGAATAACACATGTGCCCCGGGAGACATTAGGAGGGATCCCTTTCAGTGCAGAATGCAAAGAGAAGCCCATAGGCTTCTACTGGGCAATGTCATCTAAAGATGGTGTTGCCTGCTGGGTCCAATCTACAGAATGTATCATATTTTGCAGTTTTCTAGACCATAAGTTGTTATTTATGCTCATAAAACTAATTAAAAAAATAAATGATAAAATGAATGAAATATCTCACTTCTGGTAGTATATTGTTAGAAGTGTAACAGAAGTGACATTTAAAAATATAAACCTAGATAGGAATGACCATAATACTGTACTACTCCCTAAGCCTCCGTCACGTTATGTATGTTCTTGCTTGGATATCGGACAGATGAAAGAATCCCAATGTTAAAGAACTGGCCAGTCCCAGTGATCATATATTAAATATACTGGGAACTTCACAGAGCATAGTGAGGACCTTGATGTTTCAGATGATGCTTTTCTTAGTATGTTTGATATTGAATTGTTCCAATCACCACAGGAATCAGTATTATATGCTTTTCCTCTGAAATTACAGAATGGAGATAAATGTGTTTACTCTATAATTATTTTACATTTGGTGATTATTTTTATGTTCAAAGGTGTAGACATTGACAGATCTCCTTAGACCTTCAATAACTAAAATATATAAGTTAACCACTTAAAATGGTTGGTATTTTATTTACCCTATAACTCCAACTGTTTCAAATGTGTCTGGTTTTACAGAATGGGATAGTTTTGTAGAAAGCATAATCATTATGTGTATGGTTGTTCATGGCCAAGTATTGGGCTTTCAGTAAAGTTATTTGGTGACAGTGAAATTGATTGTTTCAGGTCCATTATCTGTGGAAATCCAATTACAAATCATGCAGAAACTGAGGTTTTGTTTTGTCCCAGGGTGGCATGTGTCAGGCACTAGGCCTGTCCCAGGGTGGCATGTGTCAGGCACTAGGCCTGTCCCAGGGTGGCATGTGTCAGGCATTAGGCCTGTCCAGGATGGCATGTGTCAGGCACTAGGCCTGCCCCAGGGTGGCATGTGTCAGGCACTAGGCCTGTCCCAGGGTGGCATGTGTCAGGCATTAGGCCTGTCCAGGATGGCATGTGTCAGGCACTAGGCCTTTGAAGAAGCTTAGCAAGACTGCACGTCTGCATAGTCAAAAGTATGTGACTGATATGGGGCTGTAGAACAGCTTAGCTTTTGGCTCTTGTATACATTAGCAGGTATGTAATTTACTGTATAGTTTGTTAGTCTGTTTATGGCTGTCCCTGGCTGTCAATAAAATGTTTTCACTTCCTTGATTGCTGGATTGTTAGGTATTTGTATGTGCTGTGTTGCTCAGTCTACATACATGGCCAACAGTATATGGACATTCTTTTTAATTAGCGTCTTATAGGATGCCAGTTTTCCAAACAATCAAGTTTGTCACATTTCTGGCCTGCTCAAACTGCCCAAGTTAACTGTAAGGGAAGTAGAAATGGTTAGGAGCAACAAGAGCTCAGCTGTGAAGAGTTAGACCACACAGAATGAGACTACAGAGTGCTAACCATGATCAGTCCTCAGTTGCAACACTCACTACAGAGTTCAAATCTACTTTTGAAATCAACCTTGGCACAAGAGCTGTTCACGTGGAGCTTCATGGGTTGGGTTTCCATTACCAAACAGCGACACATTAGCCTCAGTTTATCTTATGCAATGCCAAGTATCTGCTGGATTTGTACAAAGAACACTGTCATTGGACTCTGAAGCAATTGAAATCCATTCTCTGGAGTGATGAATCACGCTTCACGCTATGGCAATTTGATGGGTTGTGTACGGGATGCCAGCACTCAGGATCCCGATGCTCAGAATCCCAATGCCGGCATCCCAAGAGGGTAAGGACATCTACACCTACAGGTAAGTAGCCTAACCCTTTCCCTAAACCTAACCCTCCCTCCCCGCAACCTAAACCTAACCCTAAACCCCCCCGCAACCTAAACCTAACCCCCCTAGTGCCTAACCCTACCCCTAAACCTAGCCATACCTCCCCACAGCCTAACTGTAACCCTTCCCCTAGTACCTAACCCTAACCCCTAACCTCAATACTTACCTTTCGGGATGCCGGTGATGGGATTCTGACTCTTGTCAGGATTCCGACGCTTGCATTCTGAGTGCCGGCATCCCAACAGCCGGCATATGAGCAACATCCCAATTTGATGGATATACCTGGATTTGGCAGAAACCAGCAGAATGATTCCTGTCTGGATGTATACTTTAAAATTTGGTGAAGGACAAATAAAGGTTTAGGGACAGGGAAGGGACGTCTTAATGATACAAAATACAAGTCACATTCTAGAGACTTGTGTGCTTCCGACTTCCAGGCAACAGTTTGGTTAAAGACTTTACTGTTTTATCATGATAATACCCAATTGCATAAAGTGGAGTCTATCAAAATATAGTTTGCAGAGCTCGGCGTGGAAAATGTTGACTGGCAAGCACAGAGCCCCAATCTCACCTCCATGAAATATATCACTTTGGGATACATGTCTACTGTGATTGAGGCCTGAACACCCATCCTCACTTATGGTCTTGTAGCTGGTGGTGAGTTCCTGCAGTCATGTTTCGAGATTCGAGTATCCACATACTTGAGCCATGTAGTGTTTACTTGTCCCTGTGGATACTAATTCAAAATGAATGCCATCATAAACAAAAACAAACCAAGTAGAAACATCAAGATAGCTTGATTCCTTTTTTATTTTAAATGGTTTCTTCCATTATAAAATAATGCAGGAATACCAAACAGTTTCCAAATTAATGACATATACTTTACATTCTTCACTCAAGAAAATCGAGTAGCATGATCAGAGTGAACATTAGTCAATCCTTGTGTATAAGTTTTATTTTTCTTGCCAGGATTTTGTGAAATTAAATCAAATAAATTAGTTTAAGAATATCAAAAAGAACACATAAAATTCCACTTCTGAAAGGTCAAACTACTGGCAAATCCGCACAGTTCATCTGGTCCCAAGATGAAGATTTTGACGAAAAAACAATGAAACCTATGTTTCTGATAGTGAGCAAAATAGGAATCCGGTGTTACTTGTTCTCTATATTTTATGGGGTTTTTACATCCTAAAATATCTATAGATGATAGTTTAAAAAGTACAATTTACTATAATATTTCATTAGAACATTTTACAAATAAGTAGGTCTGTTTATTGGATACTCATGAAAGATATATATATATATATATATATATATATATATATCAAAATAACGCCGGCACTCCGCAAATGAATACACTGTACATGCCTAGGTGCCCTCTGATGGTCCCAATGGATCAAAGATATACATACAAATGACAGCGGCACTCACAGGACTTGTAAAGAAAGACTCCAGACTCCCAAGGTCAAGTTCAACGTTTCAGTCAAACGACTTTTATCAAGAACCGTTCTTGATAAAAGTCGTTTGACTGAAACGTTGAACTTGACCCTGGGAGTCTGGAGTCTTTCTTTACAAGTCCTGTGAGTGCCGCTGTCATTTGTATGTATATATATATATCTATATATATGTATAAATATATCAGGTAAGTGCATTTAACAAATTGTTCCCTAAAGACCAGATGCTTGCTCCCAAGCTTTTATTAGGGCTTAGCATAGATACAAAAAAGGATACTTGCTAAAAGAGGCATTTTAAGATATGATGTCTGAGATTGTTAAGTAAATTTTGTAATCAGTGTTTGAACTTTCCTGATATCTTTCTTTGAAAACAAGGGAATGTGATATCAATATTACAACTGGCCCTTTTATTTTACTTATTATAATTACCATTTTATTAACCATGTAAAACAAACGATGCTAGTGTGTGGTATGTCATGTGCCAATATACGGAACCAATAGGGAGCTACTAAAGTCAAGAAGTGTTAGATATGAAAATACATGAAGCTTAAGGTCTTCTATTATGTATTTGTACTCATCATTACTTTTATGTATAGCTCCATATCATGTCTAATGCCCTGCCCAAGACTCCTCTGTCAATTTGAGTTAGTTATTTATTAACAGTTATTTATAAGGCGCACACATAAATTATGCGCAGTGCTTTACAGAGAATTTTAAGTTACTTACATATCAGTCTCCACAATGGAGCATACAATCTATATTTCCTAACACATGGCCAGACATAAATATTAGTGTTGATTTAGGTCAGATGCCAGTTAGCCTACTAGTATATTTTTTCATTGCGGAAGGAAACTAGTATGTGTGTGTATAGAGATAGATAAAATTATGCTCTCCTGTAGATCCTACCCATAGGTGCTGAAACAGGGGGGGTGGGAGAGGGGCAGGGGTAAGCTCACCCCTTCCACCAACATTTTAGAGAGGCGCCAATCAGAGGCGGTGACTCCACAGGCAGGAACCAGATAGATCCTCCCTCTGGACAGGTATGTGCCAATGGTGGTGTGAAAATGTTTTAATGTTATATAGGGAGTGTGGTGTACTTATGCAATGTGGAGGGATGGGTGTATTTGTTTTTTATTGGGGTGGTGTTTTAATGCTGTTTGTGCTGGGGATGGTGTATTAATGTGTGTGTGTGTGGGGGGGTATTATTATAATTTTATGTGTATGTGTATGAGAAAGCGGTTTATTCATATTATCTGTTATATGTGGGTCATTGATGGTCTCCGCATTATCTGGTGTTCGATTTGACTCTCTCTGAATTATTTGGTGGTCACTGCTATGTTCCCTGCAATAAATGGTGGTCACTGTGATATTCTATGGTGGTCACTGTGATATTTTCTGAATTATATGGCTGTCACCAGAGCCATAACTAGACTTTTTGGTGCCTTGGGCCAGAAAGTGTGTTGGCACCCCCCATATTTCAAAGAAGGGCATTAGACGTGCACCTGAAAAAGGGGCATGGCCTCATGGGGAAAAACCAGGACAAATCTTATGGTTGCGGTGATGATACACAATAATTGTGCAGTATAACTCACCAGCTCTAGATGTAGGAGAGCGCTGGTGAAGCTGCACCAATTGGTGGCTGTGTTCAGGGGTGATATCAGAAAAGCTCCATGTGTAAGGTGTCTGACTGCCATGTTAGAGGTGACATGACAGTATTTTGAAATGTGTGAATTAAATTAAAGAGGATGTAACTGAAGGTGCTTGGGGATGTGCCAGATGGAAGGGGAGCCAGCCAGGAAGCAAATAGGGACAGCCAGGAGATGCCAGGCATAAAATAAGAGGAAGCTACAAGTGAGAATTATTATAAACAGAAAATTGACAGGCCCGAGCAGCGACCACCCTGCCCAGTACGGTTGCACATGTCGCACCGCCATAGATACGGCCCTGGCGGTCACTGTGGTGTATTGCACTGACTGCTATGTTGTCTGTATTATATGGCACTCACTGCAATACTCTCTCTGATATATCTCAGTCACTGCGATGCTCTCCAAATTATATGCTAGTCGCTGCAATGCTTTCTGCATTACCTTGTGGTTATTGTTATGAGCTCTAAATTATACGGTGGTAACCATAATATTCTCTGAATTATATGGCTGTCAGTGCAATGTTCTCTGTATTATATGGCAGTCACTGTGATGTTCTCTGCATTATATGGCATTCACTGTGATATTCTCTGCATTATATGGTGATCACTGCAATGCTCTCTGAATTATATGGCAGTCAATGATGCTCTCTCTATAGTATTATGGTTACTGCAATGCTCTGCAATGGGTGAGGTAGTGTAGGACATGCAGCAATACTTAGCCATTGAGTTTTGAGGCAGTTGAAACTGCATGCTCTATTGAAAAGTGTAGCTATCCCAAAACCACAGAAAAAATGGAGCAGGCATTGGCACCTTAATGTAACGGAGCTAAACATTTCCCTCACCCTACATACATTTCAGTCCTTACAATGTTGACAGCTGTAGCCAAGCTGGCCAAGGATGGCCACTATATAACATGGGGGGGTGACTAGCCACTGCCTGAACCATGGTATCTGCTTTGCTCCCAAGCTACCTGCCACAGTAAGAATGCTCCTGCCATAGATTCAAAATTAATTGCACTGCTTGCAGGCTGTTGGAGTTGGATGACTCCTCTCCTTGGTGGAACCAAAG
Source organism: Taudactylus pleione (assembly GCA_031769625.1). Lineage (NCBI taxonomy): Eukaryota > Metazoa > Chordata > Amphibia > Anura > Myobatrachidae > Taudactylus > Taudactylus pleione. The sequence goes on from JAUIMM010000015.1 coordinate 4,853,443, forward strand.
TTCTCTCTCTGGGTTCTTCACTATGCCTGGGCCCTGGCCACTTTGCTTTCCTGTTACCTGAGTGCTGGCAGCTGCCTCAGTCCCTGCACTCTTGGCCATTGGTGATCAGGGCCATCTCTGCAAGACTTTCGGAAGCAAAGGCTGCCTCCACTGCTGTTCCTGCTTCCTGATGGCCACTCTGAGTGCCTTGTGGTGCACTATCTCTCCTCACTGATTGGTCACTGTTCTGACCAGCTGGTGAGTGCTTTTGCATTTCTTAGATTGGATTACCTTGCACAGCTTTCCTGCTCCGTACAGGCCCGCTACATTTGACAACTTTTGTCAGACTCTGCACTTTGCTTAACCATTTGGAACAATTTATTTTCTTCCCCCTGCTACTTACAGTGCTTCGCAGTGAACCCTGTGAGCAGCTGTTCTAGGAACCCACATCTTTCTCCATGCCCCTGGGTGCCTTGCCCACCCTATACTTGATTGGGACCTTTCCTGTTCCCCACTTTAAACTCATAAAAGTCGATTCAGTTGCGATCAATGCCTATGATTTAGTGTGCAATATTCTGCATTTATGGTAGTCCCTAAATTTCCTATTTTTTTATACACCCCTATGGAGCTGCAAACAAAAATGTGAGAAGCTATGTGTATTACAGTTCAACTATAACAAGACAAAGAACATAGCCCTGTTAAAAAGCCAAACCCAATTACAGGACCTGAGTTGGCTGCTTATAAAGTATTTACAGTGTTTTGTTAAACTATTTTCGTAGGTGAATGAGTAAAAACATGTATTTCACACTGTTTATAGCTCTTTGATATAACAATTTTTCATATATTTAATTGGCTATTTAAAGCACACCCAAATTAGACAAACTTTACCTACAGTATGGAGGTTATCACATGTTTTTCTCCATTTAACTGCACTGGTAGAAAAACAGGGCCACTTACTGTACTCTGCCCTCCAGACTAAAAGTTGCAATCATCCTCAGCTGCCAGGGTTTTGATGTCCCCGGTGTGAAAACCACAGAGGAGCCGTCTTGCTTAATGCACTGCACAGCCAGCTGAGCCAGAAGCTACACACGAATTGGATTGCTACTTTATGTCAGGAGCCCTTATATGCAAAGTAATGATGAGGGACTGAGGAATATACCTAGGGCAGGGTGGAGAAAGGTAGGAGTAATCTTAAAGGTGTTTTCTAAAATTTTAGACATGATGCTCTGAATTCAGGTTAATTAAAAGCGATGACTGGCATTGTGTACTGCACAGTGATCTGACACTGACTGGGGGATAGAAGTGTTGCAGCACACTATATCAGTGCCAGGCTCAGTGTGACAGTACATCTGTGGGGGTCTGATACTGCTACTTGTGCCCGGAAGCTCAGCTCCCCCCCATGCTGCTACCTGTATGGGGTATATAGAGTATAGAGTGAGATGTGACTTCTGCAATGTTCCATTTGTGGGTACTCCAGCTGTGTCTGAGGGGTTGACATTCAGCAATTTAGGGGCGCCAAAATGAAATTATATCTTGGTCCCCCAACCTTAAAACGTTGTGTCACCATTAGATACATGTGCTGCCATGGTCATCTCCAGGGTGCGAGGGGAAAGTGGAGGATCTTTAGTGTATAATTACTTACAAAAATATTATTTACAGAAACTTTAGTGGTCAAGGTCCATTAATATGGATTATATACCACTCTTCTGTCCTATGCCATTAAATATTATTCTTTAGACAATACTACATTTTACAGTTTGTATTTCATGATACAAAAAGAAAATAAGGCAACCCAATGTTAAGTTTTCTATATGAGCCTATAAAATTACAAGATAACATCCCTTATAGTGCATAAAACAATTTTCCTGTGAATATCTGCTAAATTGGAATATTCTGTCAACAGATTGTCTGTACATTTCCAGAAAGATATAGCAATTTTGTTTATTTTGTATACTTCAGTAGATGATATCTTCTTTTATAAGGTGCTGGATTATCGGAATTATAGTGAGGGCTAAGTATATATTACTGGTGCTATTTTGAACACACAATATACCTTTTTTTTAACAAGTGATTTTCAGTTCATTTGCTGGGAGTGTCCAGCTCTAATCAATGTATAATTTAATAATTTCAATGGATAACATCTATTTATCAATGTTCAATACAAAATTGTGTAAATATAACTCATTTTCTTCCCACATAAAACATATACTTTCCTTGATGAGCTGGGGATTGCTACTTTTATACATTATGTACCATCTGTGAATTGTGTTCAAAGTATATTAATATATCAAGTAATTGCATTTTGTCTTTGAAATTTCCATCAAAATTGACTCTATTCACAATCTAGGAAATATACTTAAATACATTCAAATCATCTGGGAGCCCAGTCATATGATAAATACTGTACATCATTTGCATGGTACTGAATCATAGGTGGAGAAAAATGTCAAGTTCTTCAAGGTTTTAAAAATCTTTAATTTGTTTAGAATGATTACGGGAGAGCTCATAGCAGTCCCATGTTTCTCTCCACTGACACCAATAGCATACAATGGTATTTAACTTTTAAATTTTTTCTAAATCACCAGTATCTAATGTAAATGAAGGCTAATTTTCTGACTATGATTTGTAACAGACAATCCAAGTATTACGATAAATATTATGCAACTGAAATACAAGCAGAAACAATGGGACTTAAAGATAATTCAGTATTAAATGTTTATTGGATATTGCTGTTTATTTTGTACTGCATTGTACTTTATAATGCACTTTAAATTTCACATAAAAAGCGGTGTTAAATAATTGTTTCCCAATGATAAATATTTTTTTTTCAATGATAACCATTTTCTGTTTATATACAATTTGATAATGTATTAATCTCATTGTATTCAGTACATGTGCATGATACTTAAACATTTTAATAAAAGTCTCTAAATTTAGGAAAATTCAGTCCAGTTTAAGGGGTTTATGTATCAAGCTGTTTATTACATAATATTATGCAGAAAGTGCAGTTTCTACATTATTTTATGTATTGTTTCTTTGTACTAATAGCACAATGCAGGATATTTCACAGAAATCTTCAGATTATGATTATTCAGGTTCTGATTATTATCAATAGGGACTACAATCTGACCCTTATTTACCAAACTCCAAAAAGTGAAGCAGGGACAGTGGTTACTGCAAATGCTTGCCCTGTGAGTTCCCCTTTGTACAGAGCAGGGATATTTTCATTAAAAATTAAAATATCCCATGTGATATGGATAGATAATAATAATGGCTGGTCTGTGATTATTAGCACATAGACCCCTAAGTTTCAGATGTCTATGCAAATTGACACTAATCCAGTTAGAATGATCAGAGTACTAATAAAACTGTTCTTAGATGTTGTTCTAACTTATATCTCACAGTCTTAAAATTAAAGTAATTAAAATGAACAGATGCATAAAATAATAAACCATGGTATAGAAAAGGATCCTCATTCTACATGAGGGATTTTAATGACATATTTATAACATATATTTTGTTTTGGTCTTTCATGTCCTATGCTTTTAATTGTATTTGCAGACAGTACTAGATTTATTTCATACATGTGTTTTTTGATTCTGAAAAATTCTAATCAAATGTCTTTGGTAGATGTTGTGTTTCATTTTCCATTAAACATGAAACCTTACTAGTGGGTCTTGTAGTCAATATTTGCTTGTCTGTTATTTTTTCAAACACTATGGGGGGACTGTAATAGGTTGTGAATCTTTGGCAAGTTTGAATACTGCGGGAATTTCTACTGAGATTCCGATGACTTTCCATTCAAAGTTGCCAGATGTAATAGAAGGCGATTTTGAGGATTTGTGTGAAAATCGATGGTGAGTTTCAGTGATTTGTGCAGGTTAAAAAAAGGACAAACTTGCCAGGAACTCACCAGAAAACTCATCAGAAACATCCTAGAATATGGTTCTGGCCAGAAAGATGCTCAGACATCCTGAACTATATTCTAACCATGCTGAACCTAATAATATAACTGCTAAATAGCATCAAAGAGGTTCTTTGCATAATAATGGCCATAATTATGGGCCTGCCCACTGCGTCCAGGTGACCTCTATCAGGCAGGTCCCTAACACTCAAATGGAACAAATATAGGGCACGGGACCCCCCAGAATAACCCAGCAGAACTACCCCATGGCATCACACTAGTGTGAGATTTAAAGTGAGGGTTAAAGAATAATAAGGAAGCCTATGTGTTAAGTTCTACATAAGTACTAGGTTATAATAAAAAGTGTATAAAGTGCTACATATATAAAAAGCAAACTAAAGAAGTGAAAAAGTGTACATTGTAATGCCGTGATGCAGTCCAGCCACACCAGCCTAGAGAGCCCTGCATCCAAACCTGCCTGATAGAGGTCACCTTGGACGCGGTGAGCAGCCCATAATTATGGCTATTATTATGCAAAGAACCTCTATGATGCTATTTAGCAGTTATATTATTAGGTTCTGCATGGTTAGAGTGTGCACTTGCAAATTGTCTCTTTATACTTGCAGCACTACAAGTCTCAGCAGGTAGCACCTCACATTGTGCTTAGGGTGTGCAATCTAGGCCCCTCCCCCTATGTATCCTGAACTATATTTCCAGATGGAACATAATAAAGAGCCACAAAAACATATATATTACAGTGTTACTAATTAATACACAATTAAGGGATTAAAAATTGCTCAAGATTTTCTGGTGCATTTACAAGTCACAAGCAATTACATCTGATTACTTGTATGTTTGACATTACCAAAATCAGGATGGTTACTTGTATCCAGTGATTCTGTTAGATATCTGGCAACTTTTCCTCTAGTCTCTCTTTATTACATACAGCGTCTTGATCCTCATTGAAAATTTGCAGAAATAAAATCATCAGTTTTTAAAACATTTTTTTGAAAATTGCATCTGATAGCTCTCCAAGTAGCCATGGATGTTGTACCATATTTATTTGTTTATATTGTTCCACTTTTTTGTGTATTATTAATTATCAGTGTTAATGTCAGCCACATTGTCTTTGTTGTTATCTTTTTCCTCTGCCACCTAACATTTAGTTTAATTTTCAAGGCAGTTATGTTCCAGTTCACCTGACACGGTTATACTTGAACATCTTTCATCAACAGTATGTACAGGAGAGAATTCAGGTTAATGATATTGTACCATTATTGACAATTTTTTGGGGCTGGAGATGAAGTGATGCCGGAGTATGAACGGGAAGACACAGGGCAGAGGAGACACAGGGGGATGTACTGGAGAGACACAGGATGATGGTGCTGAGAGACATGGGGGCATAAGGTTGGGAGGTTCATGGTGGATGAGATTGAGACCCATGAGAGGCTGAGGCTGAGAGACACAGGGGGTTGAATGCTGAGAGACACAGGAGGTGGGATGAGTCTGAGAGACTCATGGGGGCATTGAGGCTGATAGACACATTGGATATGTGGTTAAGAGACAGAGAGGAGATGAGTGAATGGCTGGAGATAGAAAGAGACAAGGGGGATGATGCTGTAGAGACATGTGGGAATAAGGCTGAAGACACAAGAATGGTGCTGGAGAGAGATGGCAGGGATGGTGCTGGAGAGACTCAGACGAGGATGAGGCTGGTGTGACACTGATAAGGATGCAGCTGGAGGGACACAGAGGGATAAAGCTGAGAGACACAGGACGAGATGAGGCTGGAGAGACACAGGGGGATGAGCCAGTGGCTGACCAGCCTGTACCTACCGGGGAAGAACAGTATTGCGCATATATTTTCAGATCAATTATTTTTTAAGTTGTTTTAGATTTATATACAAGTGAGCAGCAGTGTATTTCATCTTGAATATTGTAGTGAAAATCCTTTCACTGATTAACATATCCAATGCTTGGAATATTTCCATATCCTTAAAATACTGATAACAGAAATACTATTAGGAGAATGGAATATGGTCGACATAGTATCTGTATAGACAATAATTATATAGAGATATTTTGCATCTGAAAGGGTTTAACAAAAGCTGTGCATTAAACTGCTAGATAAAGTTATTGTGATTTGCGCTACAATATTTTTGCTTAATTTAAATATCAAACAAAACCAGAATGTTTTGCATATTTTGTTGCGGGTAAGTAAAGATTTTTAACTATTTACTTTTAACTGCACAGGCATTGTAATTATCCGTCCTGCACTGATCGTGAAGATGACGTGAACATTTTTTGTTCCACTCTGTGACTAGGGCTGTCAAAAATAATTTTAGCTATCACAATTATACCATCTACTAAATATAAGAATAGAATTGTTATTTATTGATAATGTTATCTAAAAAGAACTAGTAGACAATCATAATTATTACACATTTGTTCCAGAATTAACAGACTACAGTATTAAACAAAAATGCAGGTTGGTGAATCTTTAAGGTTGGGAGAATTCCTGGTCTTTATAGTGTCATGAAATGTCGGCAAAACAAAAGAACACAATTAGGAAAAATTTAAACTGTCTCCTTATGGAAACAATTTATCATGTGTATACACAGCTAGTTCTAAACCTTTGTAAACTGACAAAACTATCATATACGCCTAAACTCCACATCCAGAAGTCATTTGAGCTACAGACTGTCTTTGATCAGAAAGAAAATGGGATTGAAAAATGAACTAGTTACAGGCGCCAAAATAGCTATTACAATAATGTTTGGACAATTTCAAGGTTTGGCCCGTGTAAAGCTAAGATATTTCATCTTTGCAGCTTCCTGTCAGCAATTGTCTTTAAGTTTGGGGTTTTTTAAATTTGTAACACTGGTTTAAAAATGATGGCATGTTGGAACACAGAGTGAAGAAGCCTCTGTTACCATCGTAAAATCTTTCAATGTGTTGTATCACTCTGTGGCATAATAATCTTTGCTACAAAGCAAGGTATGTCAGCTGGCTACACTACACTACACTACGAGGTGAGGTCATGGGAAATCTTGATGAAACAAATGGAGGTCAGTGATAAGAAGAGCAGCAGGTTCTCTTTCAGTGTCTTCAGATATATTTTTGGCTTTCACCATGGCCAGATGCACCTAAAATTCCATCTAATATAGATTACATTTTTGTAATTGTCTACTATTGTTGTAGTTCTTCATATTACTGTCATACTGTAGATTTGAAGGTGCTATAGTGCATTTTTTATAGTTTCTCTTAATTTGTAATCTTGAGGTAGAGCTTGTGCAACCTCTTCTGCAATCCAATGACTTTCAACTAAGAAATTCCTTTGGTCAATACTTGTCTGCTCTTGAAAATAGCGCTGTGTTTATGACCTAAAACTGAGCTCAGTTAATTCTTAATTAATTATTTGAGCCCATTATATCGGAAAATTAGTGAATGTTTGGGAGGAAAAAAATATCTCTCAGATTAGGCCCATATTCAAGTTAGAGGCAAATAGCCGTTTCGCCGATGCAATATTTTCGCCTCATTTGCCTGTTTGTACGCGAAGTTATCATGTACTTTCACAATGTGCGCACCTGCTTTTCACTCTATTCAATTGCAAAACAAGTGTAAACACAGATGTGCGAATGCCGCGAATGGCAAGACTAGCGAAAAGGACTGTTTTTTGGGGGGAAATCAGTTTTTACCCCAAATTATTCCTAAGTGACTCTGGTAATTAATATAGAAGTGTATTAATAGCTCTAATAAAAGTATTTTGTGTACTTAAAGGGAGTCAATGGGCTGTTATATGCACTTTTGCATTAGTGTGGAAAAATTAGATAAAGCATTTTTTTGGTGTTAAAAAAATGTTGGAGTTAAATTGGTGGTACATTAAAATGGGTACTACAGGTTGAGTCTCCCATATCCAAAATGCTTGGGACCAGGGGTATTTTGGATAACGGAATATTCCGTATTTTGGAATAATTACATACCATAATTATATATCTTGGCAATAGGACCCAAATATACACACAGAATGCATTTATGTGTTATATACATCTTATACACACAGCCTGCAGGTCATTTTATACAATATTTTCAATAATTTTGTGGCTCAAACAAAGTTTGTGTACAGAAATGAAATTCATTTATGTTTCATATACACCTTATACACACAGCCTTAAAGTAATTTTATACAATATTTTTAATAATTTGTGCCTAAGACAAAGGCCCTCATTCAGAGCCATACGTTCTGAGCAGAGCGCACGCTGTGAATGAGGGCCGCCCTCCATGAAAATGGAGCGTCCTCCTGGACGCTCGTATAGCTGTGGGTCACCACCCACAGCCTATACGAGCGTGCATTTTGATGGCCGCGATGGTCGTGACCATCTCGACCATCGAAACTGCGAGCCGGAGCCTGCGGTTGAGGTTTTCAACCGCAAGCTCCGGAGTGATTTTGGCTCTATCAGAGCCAAAATCACTCCCACTGACATCACTAGTGATGTCAGTGGGCCGGCTTCTGACGGGAGGCGTTCCCGTGGGAACGCCCCCATCAGGGAGGCACGCCCCCGGCACGCCCACCAAAGGGGGCGTGCTGTCAATCACCATCGACAGCACGCCCCCTTTGATCAGACACAACGAGCGAAGGACTTTCCTTCGCTCGTCGCGTCTGGCGCATGCGCACGACGGAGCTCCCTCCGTCGTGCGCATGCTCAGTGCATAACATCGACCCACTTGCGAGCGGACAGCCGCTCGCGAGTGGGTCTGAATCAGGCCCTAAGTTTGTGTACATTGAACCATCAAAAATCAATGGTTTCATTATCTGAGTCATGCCAAATATATTCCGTATTTCGGAATATTCCATATTTCGGAATATTTGGATATGGGAGACTCAACCTGTAGTATAGTTTTGTGTTATTAAAGTGCATTTTAAAATACTATTAAAATAACACCTGCTGCAGCCCCCTGCAATCCTAAAAACACCTGTCCCATCCATACAGCCCCCCAAAATACCAAAATACAAAACACATTTTCCATCACTTTTTACATTTTCTCCCCAAAGGTATTTCAATATTTTTGTAATTTTTTTGCCTAAATAGTCATTAGGGAGGTGTCCAAAGGCTTCTGAACTAAGGGCCTGATTCAGACCCGGTCGCTCTGACAGAGCACTCGCTCTGAATCAGGGCCGGGCTTTTATATTTTTGGAGCGGCCTCTCGCATACCTGTGGGTGACCACCCACATCTATAGCGAGCGGCCATGATGATGGTCGTGATGGTCAAGACCATCACTACCATCGGGCTTGCGACGAGACCCTTGTGGTAGGGGCTCGTTCATCACAAGCCCCAGAGAACTTTCGGCTCTAACAGAGCCGGAAGTTCTCCACTGACATCACTTGTGATGTCAGTGGGGTCACCCCCAAATGGCAGGCGTTCTCATGGGAATGCCTCCGTTTGGGCAGCCACCCCCCCCCCGGCCCGCCCACCAAAGGGGGCGAGCTGTCACTCAATGTCGACAGCTCGCCCCCTTTGGTGCGAGACCCAGAGTGACGGAGTGCCCGTCGCTAGCCAGGTCTCGCACATGCGCACAACGGAGCCAGCTCCATCGTGCGCATGCGCTCTGGGCCACCATTGACCCGGTTGCGAGCACTCAGCGCTTGCAACCGGGTCTGAATCAGGCCCTAAGTTCCAACTTTTTTAGCCAAAAATAGAGATTTTTCACATCTTTTCTCCTGCCTTTGGGTGGAGAAACTTTTTTGCCTGTTTTAGCCTATGAAGTTTTCACACATGCAAAAACGTTCCGAAATTGAATAGGGTGATACTTCGGAAAGTGGCGAAAACATCGCACCGGCGAAACTTTTTCGCCGATCATGGCTTAACCACACAGCTCTACAAAAAACAGCAGGAAAATATGAAAGCACGCACAACATACAATGTGAACATGAAAACACATGAAATATAGTAGGAAAATATCAGATATAGTAAATTGTCACAATTTCAGATATGGTTGTCACAATTTATATGGAAATTTTGTTGGAGGATGAATGTTTTTTATTCAATCATCAGGACTTGTCTCCAGATTTTTACTGTATAGACCAAGAGACACATTATCATAAATCCATTGTATCACAAAAAAGAAATGAGTGGGCAAGGTGGTTGCATCAGCTTGGTGCAAAATGTAATTACCAGATGGGAGGAGTTGAACAAATAAGAGGCGTGTCCTGCTAGTGAAGGCTAGCGCCCACGTGCAAACATTTTACATGCAAGTATTGTACTTAAACAAGATTTAAAAGATACAAAAGGCAAATTTTTCTCTTTGCAAAAGGACTGGTTTCTCTCACATCCTTGGAGATTATGGAAACCAGACATCATTTTATAATAAATACAGCACATACTGTATTGCATCTTCCATGTGCACTTTCAAAGGACATTTCTTGCAATAAAAATAACAGACAAAAGTGACATGTAATAGAGCCAGGTCCAATGTCCCCTCACTCACATGAAGACATAACTGAGGCTAACCATATCAGTATTTTCAGAGAAACACTGAAAAGCTTAAAGTGAACAGAGCAGTGATAGGAGATTGTGGTCTGAACTTGAAGTGACATTTTTTACTAACTTCCCATTTCCTGGCACCTGACAAAGTAATTACAGACTAATTGCTGCTATGTGCAACATTATGTGATCTTCACAACCACTTATTGTATTTCTTGTAAATGATTCTAAATGAAAATCACTAATGTAAAGCTGGGTACACATTCCACGATGTGTGTACCCAGCGATGGCACAATACATTGCGCCATCCAGAGTGTCACCAGGTCTGGTTTAGGGATGGACATCGCAACCATAAATGTTTTCGATTCTATGGAAGTACTTTTTCCATCGAATACCAGGAATTTGATGGTTGCTAGCCATCGGATGCACCTTCCCAATGCCCATCCGATGGCTGCCTGTGGGAAGGGGGGAGCACACACTACTACACTGCATAGCAGAGCAGCGGGTGTACAGCAGAAGGATAGATGCTGTGTAGCATCTATTCTCAGTGTAGGGGAGCCTGGGGGAAGCCCAGCATCTTGGAAAGATGCTGGGCACGTCCCCACATGGGTGTGGGTGCCATGATGCTCATGGAAATCCCCGAACACATCACTCCGGGGGCATGTCTAGCATTCCCAGAGATGCTGGGCTGCCCCTGGAGACTGTGTCTGCACTGTCGGCTCCTCCTCTGTGACAGGAGCCAAGTGCTGTAGGAGAATGTCACACGGCAGCACCCGGCTCCTGTCACTGAGGAGGAGGCAGCATTTTGGTGTCTCCCCATCCAAGGGTGACCCCCGGTGTGGCCTGAACCCCCATAGTGACACCACTGGCGCCATCTGTACCAAATACACGATGCACTGGACAATGATGCGATGTGTTGCTCCATGTTGCATTTAGCAGCATTGCGTCTTTCATCACATCCTCCTATCTGCTGTGCTGCACAGCAGATGGGATGATACGATGAACGAGCCACGATCGAGCGTACACACTATGCGATTGGAACAATATACAGTATCATACAATGGATCGCATAGCGTGCACCCAGATTAAGTGTTTCAGTATGATTAGCACAGAAAGAAATAATAGTTTGCCATTTTTCAGTTTTTTTTAAAGGCTACATTTAAATATAGTAATATAATATATATATATATATATATTTATATAAATTTACTAATCGATGTGCACATCAGTGCAAAAAAAGCATTGTGTTTATATCACAGTCCTTCCAGTTCTTGACCATTGCCTCCTTTCCTCTCCCCTCCGCTGTCTGTCTTGTACTCTCTCACTCATCTCAGTAATACAAATGAGTTTTTGTTGGCAGTTCCCCACTGACTGCTCTTAAAGAAATTTTTTTGATTCTGTGCACTTTTTATTTTCCATTGATCTTGCCAAACAAGTGTCCTCTCCAGATACCACCTCTCCCCCCTCCTTTCCCTCTTATCCTACTCTTCATCCCCAATGCCGGCTTTAATTCACTGCTTTCCCAGAGCACAGGACGGCTCATATATCACTCACCTTCTCTAATTTCTGTGTGGGCCACTTCTCTAGGTTACCGTACGTCTGTCTTAAAGCAGCAATATTCATAACAAAAATGTCTTTTGTCCTTTGTACACATTAAACCAGAGTGATTTTTATTTAAACTGAACTATGCTGATTATGTTCCACCCCTCCTTCCCCTCCAGTTCCTATAGTGTATTTCTCCAATAATAAAAAAATATATATATTTGAGTCTGATTGGAGATTCAGAACAGTCCTTGCTTAGTTTTGGCTTCGCTGAATGTCATTACAGAAAAAGATCTTAAATTACTTCCTATTGGTCTCTTCATGTTGGTAATATTTAACTTTTTTATTCCCTATTTAGATCATGTTCGCACCTTACAAATAAATTACATTGAGAATACTAGAGGCTTGTTAATAAAACTTAATTCTGTATTGTATTCTTTTATATATATATATCAGTAGGTGTTCTCCGTGTTCTCGGATATTGAAAATGATTCATAATTCTCTGCATGTTTATTGTGAAATAATATTGTATATTGATGTACTGGGACCAAAACAAGTGTTTTCATTGACTTTTCTCTCAAAGTTCTTTCCCCATTATAGGAGCAAATTGCAAGTTTGTATTGTGCTCACTGATTACTCTGTGACATTGACGTGTTAAGGAATATGTAATACTAGCTGTTGCCACACAGCTTCGCTCATGATGAAATAGCTTCTACCAATGTTTTTTATTTCAGGTGTTCTAGTTGTATTGCTTTGCATAGGGGCCCTGTGCACAGACTGCTATGTAGTCTCTTCTATTCTAGTGAACGTGTGCCCAAAGCACCCGTCCCCTAACCCCTTACCGGCCGCACGCATGGTGCCACACCTATCTCTTGCACTGATGAAGTCAATACAGTTTGTTTTTGTTATTGCTCAGCTTTAACCTGACAGATCGAGATGAAACAAAGTGCAGGTTATTTCTAGGAGTTTCCATTCCAAAATGATGCAGCTTTCAGGAAAATCAGTTCATGTAGTTTTGCACCAACTTGGAACAAACAGACGCAACATTCTTATAATATTAGTATGGATACAATTAATCATTTTCACTTTGTTTTCAGGCAACAAACACATTTTCAATTCTCAACAGGGAGGTTTGAATTGATTAAAAATATTTCTGATTTTCTGTGGACATTTGTTTTATACCTTAAACCTGTTTTGAGTACAAAATTATTACTATTATTATTGTTCAATTATATAGAGAGAGAATACACGCAATAAACATGTGCATTACCTATTTTCTTGTGACGTTGGCATAACAAAAGCGGATTTGGTAGTTTGGATTTCAGACATAGCTGCTTAAAAGATAATGAACACCAGGTGCACCCAAGGTTCAGTTTCAAATAAGCTGAAACAGATATAAGAGAATACACGAAAGAAGTCATATTATTTATTGCTATCAATTTAAACAATGGTTCCACTTGTATCTATTTAAGCCCCAATATGGATAGACAAAGAGTACTGTGTACTGACAATAGCTAGGGTCTTATTACCACTGACTCCTGCCAGAGTACTGTACTTTCCCACTGTGGGCAACACTGAAGTCAGTATTGAAAACCACAGTTAAGAGTGTGGGTTTATCTCCATGAGAGAAAGCGGTCACTGTATCCACTTGAACCAGCTTATGTTAGCCTGATAAGCGTGTTCACAGTTGTCCTGCTGCTCTTCATTCATTTGTGAAACAGGGAGGAGAAATTGGGCATGTCTTGCTCCCGAACAGATTCCATTGTGCGTGACCCCAGTCCAGCACAAACACTACTCTTTCAGCATGGCCAAGCTTTAGGACAACCGTCTTCTACAGAAACATGTACAGTTATAGCACTCATGAAGTCATCTATCCACCAAAAAGTGCATTAACCAAAAATGACAGGTTGCTTGTTTATTATTTTTTTCGACTTGCAGAGAAAATTGGAATCTTAATACAAAATAAAAATGCAAATGTCATCATAACACATTGAATGGAGAGACTGAAATTATGCTTTATATGTTTCTTTACATACTATATTACGAATTAGAATTACCTTTAGTCTACACCACATAAACTGGCTTTTATAAATAATAAAATGCTGCCTTAGATGCACAAAAGAAGAACACAAAAGAGATGAGGAGGATGATAATGGCCACTATTAGCAGGGCCCGCTCGAGGCATATTCGACCCCCATAGAGGGCGCACCCCTCCCAACCATCCCGATTTTCAGTGGGACAGTCCCGTTTTTCGGGCACTGCCCCGCTGTTGCACTCGCGGGCCGAAGTGGCGGCCCCGGAGAAGAGGAATGGATGCCACGCGCATGCACTCGGCATCCATTTAGTACAGTGAGAGGGCTGGAGGCAGCCCAGCTACTGAAGGAGTGCTGGGCTTGTCCCCAGCCTGACGTTAAATGGGAGGCATGCCATACGGGCACACCCCCAATTAGCGTCACTTAGGGGGCTTGCCTATGATAATTAGGCTACGTCCCCTTTTCGGACACGTGTGGCAAAACGCACTCAGGGTGGGGGGGTGTCGGAGTCCCTCTCCGCACAGGGCGCGGCAACACCTGGAGCCAGCCCTGACTATTAGGCAGCCCTGTCTGCTTGTGAAGGACCTTTCAGTTGAGGTGACGCATGAGTGTTTGATGCTGAAGTTCTCCCACTAGGTAAACAGTGGGGATGGTTCTGAGTGGCATGCAGAGTGGCTGTAGCTGCGGAGGGCAGTGGAAGTCTGATTTACCACCTTATGCTAATATGAGTTCTAATTTAGTTAATAGAAGGGTCCGCACATCGGCAAGCAGGAAGCAATGCAGCACATTGATGTTATGCCAACCACAGCACCCATCATCATTAGTATCGGCACTTGCATCAGCCCCATGCTAGGTGTAAGAGTTCCGTCATAAACAGGCTTCCTTTCCCTGTACACATGACCAAGAATCACACAGAGATTTTGATACATGACACTCACAGAAGTCAGAGCGGTTACGGGCGATCACATTGTCGCCGCCCAGCTCATGCACTGAAACACCTAATTTCACGGAAAGACAGATCTGAATTCTGTCTGACTCAGAACAGGATGGACATACACAAAGATGCGTATCTGGGCATGTGCTGTATGTAAAAACTCGCCATTTGCGTCCATGCACAGAGATCCGTCTGATTCAGAATCAGCCCCAGTATTTATAATTGCCGAATAGAATATGGAGACACAGTAAAGTGAAATGTTCTTCCTCTCACTCAAGAGAAATCTAAGTCATAAAATTTCTACATGCAAGGTTTAGGAGACATATTTTTTAAGGTCCACATTTTTGCCACCTTAAAGCACGCGAATGCTAGCATAAGCATGAGAGGAGATAAGCACCCTGTTTTTTATTGTAGCAGTACTGGTTAGAACTGGGTTTGTGGTCGCAATCATGTTATTGGTTTTTGTATTGAGTCAATCAGAGTTTGACAGCCTATCAGGGACCTGTTTAGGCGGGCTCTGTTTAAGGTTATCAGTGCACTGGGAGGAGTCAGCTTCCTCTTTTCCAGTTGTGATCTCCTCTGGGATAAGTACCTCAGTAACTCAGTGTCATAATATTTATTCATTATTCTTGCCACTGCTTGTTTTTACCTTCATTTACTATCCCATATATATTCTGCCTCTCCTATCTTGCATCTCCTCTATTATTTTCATCCCACCCGTGTATCCCACCCCACACGCTCCTCACATCCCTCTGCCGGCTCTTTCCCCTCTGCATTTACTTGATAACCCCCCTCCTGTGCCCCATCCATTATGCTGCGTCCGCGCCGCAATGCTCCCCCCCAGCGGCTGGTCGATGCAGCCAGGCCGCTTGCGGTGGCCGCCGCCTCTCCTTGCCCGCGCGTGTGTGATCCAGGGCGCTGGCGGCGGCCGCTTACAGCGCGGGCCCCGGCGTCCTCGCGCCTTCACCGTCGGGCCTCCAGGTTTGGCTGGCCCGCGGTGGGGGCCCGTCTTCAGGAGCCCCTCAGTCTCCAGGGTTTGGCAGCGGGAGCGTGTCGCGGTCACCGCGGCTCCCGCCGTTGGCCCTGCCCAGCAAACAGTGGCGGCCATTTTATATATGCAGGGCCTTTAGGGCCTCTAGCCTTGGCAGCCGCCTCTCCTCACACACGCGGGGCACGTGCACTGCACCCGCGCGCGTGTCCTCCGGGCCGGCATTTGTTAGTGCACCCGCTCTGTCCCCATCCAGCCGGCAGGGGTGGCTGGTGTGAGCGGGTGCTGCGTCAGGCCCCCCCCGCTCACCAGCCGCTTCCACGGGGACGGGCAGCGCGGTGTCCTCAGACACTGCGCTAAGCCCCGCCCCCACAAGTAGCGGGCGCCATTTTAGGTGCCCGAGCCCTCATAGCCACAAATGGCACCGCGGGGCGCGTGCACTGGACCCGCGCGCGTGTCCTCCGGGCCGGCGACACCCGCCGTGCCCGGAGCATTGGTTAGTGCACCCGCTCCTTCCCCATCCAGCCTGCAGGCATGGCTGGTGCGAGCGGGTGCTGCATCGGGGCCCCCCCCCCGCTCACCAGCCGCTTCCATGAGGCCGGGCAGCGCGGTGTCCACAGACACTGCGCTAAGCCCCGCCCCCACAAGTAGCGGGCACCATATTAGGTGTCCTGAGTCCCCATTGCCGCGAATGGCACCGCGCGGCGCACACACTGCACCCACGCGCGTGCCCTCTGGGCCGGCGACACCCACCGTGCCTGGAGCGCTGGTTAGTGCACCCGCTCCTTCCCCATCCAGCCTGCAGGCATGGCTGGTGCGAGCGGGTGCTGCATCGCGCCCCCCCCCGCTCACCAGCCGCTTCCATGAGGCCGGGCAGCGCGGTGGCCTCAGACACTGCGCTAAGCCCCGCCCCCACAAGTAGCGGGCGCCATATTAGGTGTCCTGAGTCCCCATTGCCGCGAATGGCACCGCGCGGCGCACACACTGCACCCGCGCGCGTGCCCTCTGGGCCGGCGACACCCACCGTGCCTGGAGCGCTGGTTAGTGCACCCGCTCCTTCCCCATCCAGCCTGCAGGCATGGCTGGTGCGAGCGGGTGCTGCCCCCCCCCGCTCACCAGCCGCTTCCATGAGGCCGGGCAGCGCCGTGGCCTCAGACACTGCGCTAAGCCCCGCCCCCACAAGTAGCGGGCGCCATTTTAGATGGCCTGAGCCCCCATAGCACTCAAATGTCACCCTCCACTGCTCCAGGAGCGGGGAAGGTTTTTTGCTGCTGACCCCTGCCAATGGGCACCCCCTTTTCCAGGGGTCAGCTACTTGCCAGCACAGCTGGGTTGAACTATTCACCAATGAGCCACATTGCCGTGGACAGCCATCATAGTGATTCAAACCGCAATACCCCGTTAATCCAGCAGTTCTCATACCCAGGTTTAACCCCTTTTACCACCTGTCACCAGCGTTCCCATCAGCGGTTTGGCCCACCATAAATTTTCAATAGGTATTGCCCCGCCCGCTGCACAGTGGTCCCCATATTTTGGTCAGGGTTTTAGCCAGCGTACACTTCCGCCGGCCCTTCCTGTCTTTTCCCAGCGATTTATTAACCCTCAATTGCCCCATGCTCTGGGCCATTATGTACCGCAGGTGCTACACCCTTCGTGTGATCAGTAGTTTCTTTCCACTTCGGCCGTACATAACCCTTACCCATAATTTATCTAGCAGGTGCCCAGGGACATTTTTACAGCCGAATCTCACCCTACAACCCCCCTTGCCTCTGGTCCCGCCACCTGGCAGGCCTTCCACCCCTCCGCACCCCACCCAAATTCATCCACATCCCCCTCTGTCTGCCCGAGCCGGAACTCCCATCCCTGTTGCTTTTCAGCTTCAACTTTGTCCATTACTAATGTTGATGTCCCCAGTTCGCAGAGCATAGTGTCACCAGCGTCTTTGGCTCCTGCTGCCAATGTCACGGAGGATGTTCCGGCTTTATCGATTCAAGTCGTGGTGGGCACATCTCACAGCGCGGGACAGGAATCGGTTTCCACGGTCGGGGCCGCTACCTCATCGACGTCTGGAGCAGGTGAGATCACTTCGCCACATAACACTGCCACGTCATCACACTCTGAAGTCTCATACGATTCATCTGGCTCAAGCGAAAAACCGCACATGCTCACGCTTTATTTTGTTAAAAAAAAAAAAAAAAAAGGGGAAGCATAAGAGCACAAATAGATTCCGTAGTTAGGCAGACAGCTCGGTTCCGGATGCATCAGGCGATGCAGTTCATTGCTCTAATACTGTGTTTTTGCGGGGGTTAGATAGGTGTGTTAAGAGGTTTTTATTGAGGGTTTAGTTTGCCCGTTGTTCGTCCAATTTTTTGTTTCGGCCAAAGGAACATTAAGTCAGCTAGGGATTAACCAGTGGTTGTGAGGAAAAAATCGTTTCCCCTTCGGGTGTTGTTCCTAAAAGGAGGCCGGTAAATTCCGGTTGATCCAACACCTGTTCTATCCGGAGGGAGAGTCCGTTCACGACGCTCTAGATCCAGGCGGGTGCAGCGTCATTTATCAATCTGTTGAGGATGATCTACGGTGGGTGCACGAATTCGGTGAGGGAGCCCCATTGGCGAAGAGTGACAGAGTCCGTTTTCAGGCGGATTCTTTCAGATACATGGGTTTCAAAATTGATGCGACATATTGTGTGGATAAGTGTTTGCCAATGGTATTCTCCATTTCCTGCTCCTTTTTCGAGTATTTCAGCTCTTTCCTACAGTGGTGCATTCAGCCAGGTTTAGGGCAGTCAAGTATAGCCCATTATTTAGATGAATTCTTATTGGTAGAGAGGGCCACAGCAGGCGTAAACAATAATAAAAAATAAAAATAAAAAATAAAAAATAGTGAACTAGTTTGAATAGTGAACTCAAGATCGACATGCGCTTATGGTGCACTTTTTGCAGGATTTTAACAGGGTTCGGTTTTTGGTTGCCCAAGCCAGTGGGCTTTGGATTTTGGGGCCTTTTTTGAGGGTCAGTATTGCGCGGAGGCTTGGCCACAGGATTGGCGAGCTGCCGGTTTTGCAAGCAATATGCTCCTCCTCGAGTTGTTCCCAATTGTAGTGGCCATAGAGATCTAGATGGCGCAGCTTAGTAATCGGAGCATAATTTTTCTGGTGTGACGGCAGACTCACTCTGGAAGCGCTGGCGACGGGTACCCTAAGGTCCTATACGGAAGCGTGGAACTCTTTGCTGGCTTTCATTAACAAAATAGATCAGGGTAAGAGTGTTGAAGGTAACAGGTTGCAGTTCAGTGGTTTTGGCATGAACAAGGACGGTCAAAAGCAGCAATGTCCGGTGCTTTGGCAGGCACTTCATATTTTTCACAATTGCGTGTCTTGGTAGACCCAACTAAGTCATTTACTCTTTCCAAAGCTCTGAAGGGTTGGGCGTAAGAACAGGCGCATTCAGACGATTCTCGTAGGCCAGTAGGTACCAGTTTGTTAAGGAATAGCGGCCTGGCAGCGGCAGGTGCGGCCTTTAGAGATTATGAGGCGATGTTGTCAGTTTGGCATTTGTTTTAGCATTTTTCGGGGCGCTGCGTGTAGGTGAACTGGCAACTGCTAGTAAGAAGTCAGTGCGCACAGGAACTTTGTTGGAGAATGTGATTATGATATCGGACTCGATTTTTGCTGAAAATTCTGAGATCAAAGACCGACCAATTAGGTGGGGGACATTGGTAGTCAATTACTGAGCATCCGGACCCGAGCATATGCCCCGTGGCCATAGCTAAGCTTTACAACCAGCGGCGTCCGCGGAGGGGTTTGCAATGGCTAGTGCATGGGGATCTTTCACCGCTCTCGCGTTTTTTCAGTTCACAGCGATTTTTAAGCATTATTTGATAGCCCTTGATTTGCCGGTGGGCATTATGGCACACACTCATTCAGAATTGGTGCGGCAACTTGTGCAGCAGCAGCGGGTTCTTCCAGCGAGGCAATCAAGCGATTGGGTCGGTGGAAGTCTTCCGCTTATAAAGGTTATGCTAGAGGTTGACAAGCTGCCTAAGGAGATAGCGCTTCAATGCGAGTTTGTTTTTTGGGAAACCCAGTGCCTTAAGCTACCCGCCGCTAGGGGGGATTGGAGCTCTTTTCACCTTTGGCCCTCAATGAGGTTTTGGTGTTGTTCACCTCCATCTGGGTCACTCAAACAACTCAGTTTTCCCTCCCTGGTTGGTGGTTAAAATGCTATGGTGTTTGAGCAATACTGTTCCTTTAAAAACTTTTTCCTTACAGGTCGTGGTAGGGTACTTGATAGGGTGTGGATTGTGGGTCATTCATATGTGTATCGGGCTGGCAGGCACCCCCTTGCTCGAGAGACCCCCTGTAATGGCCGCTGGATTGGGGTGCGCGGTGTCAGATGGAATGGCTTTTTGACTCTTCTCTGGGATTCAGAGAAAAGATGGGGTGCCCCAGACTGCTTGGTCATCCATCTGGGAGGCATTGATTTGGGCACGTGTAGAGGTGTAGAGTTCATCATTGCTATAAGAGAGACTTGCAAATAATTGCTCAGCATTGGTCACAGGTTCAGTTGGTTTGGTCTGAAGTGATTCCCCGTAGATTTTGGAGAGGAGAACAAGGAGGTGCAGCTTGTGAGAGAGTGAGGAGACAACTGAATGCTGCGGTGTCTTGTTCCGTGGAGAGTCTCGGGGCGTGCTATCAAACACCCCCGTCTCCGCTATGAAGAGGTTGACTTCTATAGATCAGATGGAGTGCATTTGGTTGGGGAAGGTGTGATCTGGTTTGTATCAGTTCTTTTGACTGGTATGGGCAGCAGTTAGCGGTCCTAGTTAGCTGGTGGCGGTACGTCGTCAGTGGACCCCGTATTTGGCGGAAAGCAGTGCTCCTCGGCGGCTCAATTTAGTGCAGCTGAACTTGGCTAGCATCCCCCCTTTGAGGAGGCGAGTCGGTCGCTGCCTTAGGGGAGGACCAGGTCTCCATCTTATGGAGGGATCAGCACTTTGCTAGATTAAGGGGAGATGGTACTACTCGAGAGAGCTCGCACTTGGGGGTGGAATCTCCACCCCCATCTTAGTAATACATTCCGCTTATGGGCTGTAGCCGAGTTAGCACTGCTTTTTCGCCACCTTGCTCGATGCTATTACAGATCAATTACAATTCAATTAAATAAATTTGGCTTCGACCTCTTTATTGCAAATCTATTCAGTTGTCAGTGTCGTTATTTTAGATGTTAAGTTTAAGTTAAGTATGGTGAAAATAATAAAACTATGGGTGACTTAAAGCACGCGAATGCTAGCATAAGCATGAGAGGAGATAAGCACCCTGTTTTTTATTGTAGCAGTACTGGTTAGAACTGGGTTTGTGGTCGCATCATGTTATTGGTTTTTGTATTGAGTCAATCAGAGTTTGACAGCCTATCAGGGACCTGTTTAGGCGGGCTCTGTTTAAGGTTATCAGTGCACTGGGAGGAGTCAGCTTCCTCTTTTCCAGTTGTGATCCCACCCACCCACCCCGCAATTTGAATCGGCTTGGGCCGATGTTATTCGTTGGAGTGTTATTCTTTGTTTTCTTCCAACAGGTGAGGCGCAGCTGGCGGAAAGCAGTGCTCCTCGGCGGCTCAATTTAGTGCAGCTGAACTTGGCTAGCATCCCCCCTTTGAGGAGGCGAGTCGGTCGCTGCCTTAGGGGAGGACCAGGTCTCCATCTTATGGAGGGATCAGCACTTTGCTAGATTAAGGGGAGATGGTACTACTCGAGAGAGCTCGCACTTGGGGGTGGAATCTCCATCCCCATCTTAGTAATACATTCCGCTTATGGGCTGTAGCCGAGTTAGCACTGCTTTTTCGCCACCATGCTCGATGCTATTACAGATCAATTACAATTCAATTAAATAAATTTGGCTGCGACCTCTTTATTGCAAATCTATTCAGTTGTCAGTGTCGTTATTTTAGATGTTAAGTTTAAGTTAAGTATGGCGAAAATAATAAAACTATGGGTGACTTAACATCTGTTATTGCCGCCTTTTACAGATTAATTAATGTGACTATTTATTATTATTATTATTATTATTATTATAGTCATTCTGGGATATCGCATCTAATAACAGACTGTCCAGGCAATGACTTTCCCCCATTAAAAGCTCCTTCACTGCTTATAACAGATACTGTACATTTGTGAAAGGCTACTCCGGGGATCTGACACTGCGCATGTGCACAGTTTCAGTCTATGGAGCCGGCCAGAGGCTGCAGGAGAGGGATCGCAAGTTCTAACCAGTACTGAAGATGGCGTAAACCAAAGGGGACTTTGGTGCATAGAGGTCAGACTGTAGTTTCCATTGTAGTTCCCTTCAGAAAAATAAGAAAAAAAACGTTGTTGCAGCGCCGTTTGCACACTTGGGAGGGGGGCGCTGTGAGCCCCTCAGCCCAGCGCATATCCACGGGCAGAGGAGACTGCTGTTGCAGCAGCAAGCAGTCTCCCTTTGCAGCCCAGCACACAGCAGTGTGTGCTGGGCTGCTCAGCTGATAGGTAGGAGGGGGGCAGCATCGGACCCGGGCCCCTGCCGGGCCCCTCCAGCAAGCATGGGCCTGGTTAATTAGTACCCGCTCCACCCCCCCCTTTCAGCACCCCTGGATATATCTGTCCATCGGCCAATGTGTAAATCGGCCAGTGTGTACAGGGTGTACACATGCAGCAAAGGCCGTAGGGAGGGGGCAGAACACGCCCCTGGCCAGCGGGACCAGCAGCCAGAAGCAGATGATGGTTGTTCAGTGTATATGAATAACCATCATCTGCAGATTTATCTACAGATCACTCGATCTGCAGATATATCTGTGCAGTGTGTACCCACCTTTATTCATCTCTATCAGCCTCAAGCAGCAGGTGGGAGGTGGGCACAGATGTGTTTGCAAAATAAATTACAGATGCTACACTCCTGGGTGTCAGCTTACATCTGACACAGGATATAGACAGTCAGCACACATCCCTTACCAGCCAGTCTGACTGTCACTCTATCATCATGCAGCTGCTGCTCCCAGCCATCACAGCTCCTCGTCTCAGATAGAGATGGCTAGTGAGTGAGTGTCTCAACACACTAACTCAAATCATTCAGATGAGTGAATGATTCGAGTCACTCAGTGTTTGGTGAGTCGAGACACCCACCTCCCTTAGCCTCTCTGTCACCTCCCCTAGCCTCTCTGTCACCTCCCCTAGCCTCTCTGTCACCTCCCTAGCCTCTCTGTCAGTGGTAGCTAGTGAATGGCAGCTCCGCCCCCTACACTGCTGATCCGACCTGATCATACTTCTCCACTGTGTCAGATCAGCAGAGTAGGGGGTGGAGCTATCAGCGACTCACTCTGAGTCGTGCAGCTATTGCCAAGGGCTCAGGGCGGTGCACTGACTCTCCTGAGAGTGCAGAGGCTTGAGCTGGCCTGGGGGGGCGGAGTTGTCAGCGACTCACTGAGTCGCACAGCTACAGCCAGGGCTCAGGGGAGTTCACTGACTCAAGAGAGTGCTGGGCTGCGGGGGGGCGGAGCTGTCAACGACTCACTCTGAGTCGCTGGCCCCCCTGCTGGCTCCAGCACTTGCTCTATGTAAAGAGCCATGTCTCAAGACACTGTCTCGAGACACTTCACTGTTGAGCCATGAGGCTCAACTCAGTGCAGTGAATCGATCTGCCCATTCCTAGTCTCAGAGACTGTCTCATCATGGGGGCGGAGCTACTCTGTGATTGGCTGGGATTCAAGTGAGGGAAGGGGAGAGGAGGAAACAGCAGGGACGGAGCTGTCCTGTGTGAGGAATGACAGCCTGGATAGCACAGCACATGCGGTTATCTCAGAGAGCAGGGGAAAGAAGTGACAGTACCTGCTAGCACCCACAGTTGCTGCTGGCAGCATGAAGATGAATGATGTCTCCATCAGGCTTCTATTAGGTGGACTCAGAGGCACCCTCTAGTGGTCGGCACCTCTAGGTAGCTGCCTAATGCCAGCGCCGGCCCTGGCTATGAGGCCTTCAAATACCTAGTTACGCCCTGGGCAGAGGTGTAAGGTGGAATCATGTAACCCGGAGCAAGCACAAGCTACTGTATAGTTTATGCCCAGCCCAATTATGACATACACACTCAAAATGTTATACCATCATACATATGCTCAAAATGTTACAGTAGCTTCCTATTACATTACAATAGTAAGTGTTCTCATCACATAATCTCATTTTGTGCCCATGAAATTACACACATTAGTCTCTTCAACACCTTACTGTGCCTAGACAGTGTACCATAATCTCTATTCTCTCCAAGGTTCCTGCTTAGGTAAATAGTGGAGCAGGGACGCTGCCTGCTTAAGTGCAGCCTCTGCTTAGGAGTCATGCTGACTAGCTGACCATGCCTTTGAGTGTATGTATAGTATTGAACGTGCGTGAATGTGCTTGCAAAAGGACAGCTTCAGTTGAAACAAATGCAATGATATGTGACTGGTCCTGAGGGAGGGGTCTATCACTTTAATGATGGGGCCGACCCCTGTAGAACAGGAACACCCTGGATAATGCCACAGTTAATGTACCCTGATGTCATCATTCCACGTTGACATATGAATTCAGTATGATTGACCCGACGGCGGCATCCCGGCAGCAGTGAAAATCCTGATCGACCCAAGGTAAGTATGCTAACCTAATTCCCCCCCTAACCTTCCCTTAAGGGTTCCTAACCCTAACTTCCCCCCCAAGTGCCTATCCCTAATCCCCCCTCTAAGTGCCTAAACCTAATCCAATGGTCGGGATTCCATCCGTCGGCTACCCGACTGCTTCCCGGACATATATTGTGAATAGTAACCTGTGAAGAGTGAAGTGGAGCGGATTCATCCAACATGCCCGAAGCGTTACGAGCAAAGCGAGCCTGCAAGGGTACCTATCCCTGGCAGTGTTGTTTGATGCATCCGGGATGGCGTCCTTTGATGGAGCAGGCACCTGGAATGCTCAGTCCACGGTACACTTCTGCTAAGGGGGTGGAGCTGGAGAGTCCACCCAAGATGGTTATGAATAGATCCCCTTCAGTAGATGTACTCTGACATCATCAGTTACTATCCACGTGGACATAGAGTGGGAATAGTAACTTGTGGCGGGCGAAGGTGATCTATACACAACCCTCCCTCTCGAGATGTACAGCTACCACACCATTAGGGGTCAGGGGTGGTGCCATGAGGAGGTAGGGACACTCAGGCACTCTGACCGTCAGTGTCTGTAGCTGCCCACCCCCTCTCGGGCTAGCTGCTGGCACGACACAAGAATGATGCTAGTGCCTGACAGCCAGTAAGCAGGCAGAGGAACCTTACTGGCTGTCAGGTATATGCACACAGAAAGCAACAACAGCCCCAAAGCTGGAGAATTGGAATGGCCTGGGGGGCAGATGGCACCGTGCCCCCTAGCCTAGCCCACCCATGAAGTAAGTAATGTATAATGATTGTATATAAAACGTGGCCTCCCTGTCTTGCAGTATACACATCACCGCTGCTATAATGCACTAACCTGGTAAAAATTCTACAGGGATATAACCAGCTACTGAACTAATTAGCAATGTGTAATACAAACACGACTAAGGGGCCTATTTATCAAGCTATTTTTTCATAAAATGATGTCGAAACTGCAGTTTCTGCATAATTTTATTTAATTGTTACTATGTACTAATAGCACAATGCAGGAGATTTTGCAATGCAGATCGCAGTCCCCATTATTATCAATGGGGATTATGATCTGATCCCTACTGTATGTACCAAACTCCAAAGAGCGAAGCTTTTCAGAACATGACACTGTGATCATACGCAGCGTCAGCTTCACCAGGAGAAGTCTTTGACAACGTGAAAAGAATGCTACAGTATGCAGGGGATATCATCTGCAGTGACAGAGGTTACCGCAACCGCTGTCCCTGCGAGTTCCCCTTTGTACACAGCAGAAATATTTTCATAAAAAATATAGAGTTCACACAGGCGCAAACAGCCCCGGCGTCCGGCGAAAGGAGCCGGACTGAGGCGGACTCCTTCCCATACGGAATTTGCTGGTGTGCGGGAGCTAACGTCATCTGAAAATGGAGAATGCTCTCGCAGTCAAGCTCTGAAAATTTTAATTTTTGGAGCTTGATGAATTTAGGTCCCCATACAAGTTTATGGGTACAGCGGGCCACATCGGTGATATCTCCTGCGTTACTTTTTTGATGAATGGCCCCAATACTTCATTTCTCCAAAAAGCAGGTGAAAATTTACATTTTTACCTGCTTTTGTAGAAATTTTGTGATAATGAATAGACCCCTCAATGTGAAATCCCACCTCACTAGATAAGGCTATCCTCATTCACACAAGCTGTTTAGTTCTCTGACTTACATAAAAAGAAATCTCACTAATACAAAGTCTGAGTATCGTGCCTAGTCGGATACCACAGACTTCCAGTAGAAACCCAACAAGAATAATATTTCCAGAAGAAACCCATATTTCAGTTAAAATACCACATGAAAAGTGGTTCCCTCTAAATCATCATAAGAACTGTGAGTTAGCAATATAACAACCACAGGAAGGACACAATTGTGGCAATGTATAAAAATAACAACATAGCCGATTTAAATTAAATATACAAACATTAGGAGAAAGTATATGCCATTTCTACCGATTCTTAGTGATCCCTTCAAATTAGTATTTTTATTTATTACTGCTGATCGCTGTGCTTGCCAAAGAGGCTGATGTTACTATATTTGCAATTTAAGTTAAGCACTGAAAGCTGAACACAGTGAAACACTATAAAAGGACATATTATTACAACCAGCCATCAGAGATTCATTCTGCTGTGCGTGAGTGTATACAGTATATTCCTGATGATGTCCATGGTCTGGTTTTGCTTTGCATCCTCCCTCTAGGGCAGGGGTGAGCAATAGGCAGCCCTCCAGCTGCTGTTGAACTACACATCCTAGCATGCCCTGGCTCAAATTTAGCATGCCCTGATAGTAAAACTGTGGCAGGGCTTGTTGGGATGTGTAGTCCCACAGCATCTGAAGGGCTGCTTATTGCCCACCCTGCTCTCTTCTCCATATATCTGTGGTAATGTGATTGCTGCTGTCACTGGGGGCTGGCTGTTCTGATCTTGTTGCCTATCTAAACTGCACTCTGGCTACAGGAGAGTTGGCAGATTATTTGACTTCACTCCTAGGGGTATATTTACTAAAATGACAGTTTTTAGAAGTGGAGATGTTGCCCATAGCAACCAATCAGATTCTAGAATCTATCTTCTAGAAGGTGCTAACTATATGTTAAGTAGAATCTGATTGGTTGCTATGGGCAACATCTCCACTTTTATAAATCCGCACATTTATAAATATACCCCCTAGTCTCAAGCGACCTGGTATTCTTGTGTATGAGCTCAATTTATGAGTCACTATTCTCAGCATTATCCATTTGACTACTACACATCAGCTCAGCATATCTAACCATTCTCCAGTCTGCCAGGTTAGGAACCCATGCAGGATTGCAGCTACAGTATGTTCAAACCTTATAGCGAGGGTCCCTGGTAAAACCCGCTGGTACATTAGACTCCCCAACTCTGCTAATACTACTGTAGCTGGCAGTACAAATTCCTATATCTCAGTGAAATTGTGAAATTATACACAGTATCATACCTCCCAAATGTCCCGCATTCAGCGGGACAGTCCCGTTCTTATGGGGCTGTCCCACCTGCGGGCCGCAGTGTCCCGTGGTGGGGGGAAGTTGGGGGAAGCAGAGCAGCGTGTATGCAGAGCGAGAATAGATGCTGTGCGCGCCACTTAGTGATGAAAACAGGGCGTGCCGATAGGCCACGCCCCTTTACATGCAAGCCATGTCCCCTTTTCGGAAGTGCACGAGCACACAAATGTCCCGGGTAACAATAATCAGATGTTGGGAGGTATGCAGTATATATCTATAATATAACACTCCTAAATTCTGTCTCCATACACCTGACATATACCGGACCCTGCCGGCTAAACAGGGTCGAGCTGTGTATGTTGCCGCAGTGAGTCCGTCCCATCTGCCTCTACCAAACAATCTGCCTGCAGGCTAATGTCTGGGAAAACAACAGGCCGCAATATTGCAGGCTGTACTACTACTACTACTACTACTATTATATAGTGGCTGTTCAGTATTTTCTATCTCACAAAAAATTTGTGACACTACATAGTTATTTCTTTTAAAGTAATTTACTATTGTCTTCATTCAGAGCCCAGAAACACTAAGGGCCATATTCAATATGGGAGTGAAAAGTCCATGCTGGACTTTTCGCTCCACATTGCAGGTTTTCTGGGGATCGGTGCGTGCCTGCTTTATCACCGTATTCATTTAGATATCAACGAAAGCGGGAGCTGGCGGAAAGGTAAGTATCGCCAAAAAACAGGAATTTTTGGGAAATATTCCAGGAACTCCCCTAAAGATGTCTAAACATGGGGGATTACTATGGGTATCCCCA
This sequence comes from Taudactylus pleione, assembly GCA_031769625.1. Lineage (NCBI taxonomy): Eukaryota > Metazoa > Chordata > Amphibia > Anura > Myobatrachidae > Taudactylus > Taudactylus pleione. Next base: position 4,881,771 of record JAUIMM010000015.1, read on the forward strand.
ATTTTACCTGCTGAAGGAAGTCGGGGTTTCTAATAGCCACGGCATGTGCATATTTGCGGCTATGAAGAAGGGGTGAAGAATAGCACTTAGATTTTTTTTTGTCAAAATAACTATTCCTAACTAATTTGGGGTACATGAAAATGGGGGTAAGCATTTTTTTAAGTCCCTAAAATGATTTTTAAAAATTCTGCAATAATGCACCTGCCGCTAGTCCTGCAATGAAGAAAACACCTGCCACATACATGGGAACCCCTCTTAATCTAATTTGGCTATTTTAGACGTGTGTTCCCTATTTTTTTTAAACCCCCCAAATTAAAAGTACATTAAAGTGATTTGTTTAAAAAACTTTTTTTGACACAGTTTATTTTTAAATGACATTCCCAGGAGAGAGAACACTTATTTAATGATGATTATAAACATGCACAACACAGATAAAATTGTACATTGAAGTTTGCAAATTTCAGCAGTCTCACGGCACTGGCGCGTACTGAGCTCGCATGCATATCACCTGTTGTATCATCAGACATGGTTATGTGATAACCCTATAGATCAGTGGTTCCCAAACTGTGCGCCGCAGCATCCTGGGGTGCCTTGGGGCACTAGCAGGGGTGCCTCAGGTTGGTGGTCCAGCACCCAGTGGCAAACGCAGGATTTTGAAAGGGGGGTTTCCAAATAATCGCCCGCCCCCCCCCTAGCAGTAGAATAATATGGCACCTGGCTGCATTAAAAAAAATAAAATACTGGGACTCCCAGCCCCCGTCACCCTACCTACCCCCCTCCCCCAGCAGTAGAATGATATGGCACCTGGCTGCATTAAAAATAAATAAATACTGGGACTCCCAGCCCCCGTCACCCTACCTACCCCCCCAGCAGTAGAATAATATGGCACCTGGCTGCAGTCAGACAAAAAAAAAAATACTGGGACTCGCAGCTCAAACACAGCAGCAGTATAGCAGACCGGCAGTGGAATATGGCAGTGCCTACCCTACCCCCCCCCAGCAATAGATGGCACCTGGCTGCAGTCACAAAAAAAAAAAAATACTGGGACTCCCAGTTCGCCCCCCACCCCCCCACAGCAGCAGTATAGCAGACCGGCAGTGGAATATGGCAGTGCCTACCCTACCCTACCCCCCCCCAGCAATAGATGGCACCTGGCAGCGGCTGCAGTCACAAAAAAAATAAATAAATACTGGGACTCCCAGCCTGCCCCCCACAGCAGCAGTATAGCAGACAGTCTGGTAGTGGAATTATATGGCAGTGCCAGGGGGGGGGAGCGGGCGGGCAGCGTGGGCTGGGAGTCCGATTTAATACTCGGACTCCCAGCCCCCGCCGCAGGCCCGCCCGCAAGATCCCCGGCGCTCCCCCGACACATACTGGCCGCAGGATCAACAATTCGGCGGCCGGGCCACTTACATCTTACGGCCGCCGCCCGGCGCCGAACTCTGCAGGTACGGAGGCGCAGCAAACAGTCCACAGCTGAGTGGAGTCACGGTGCCTGCCTGGGAACTGGCTGGGAGGGGCTTGCGCGCTGCAGCTCCCCTTACAGCCAGCCCAGGCAGTGTCACAGTCTTCCTGAAAAAAATAAATAAAAATGTTTTAAGCAGCGCTGCTCGCCGGGTCGAACAGGGGGGGTTTCCAGGGACTCGGAAACCCCCCCTGCGTGCGCGGGTGAGCACCAAATCAAATCATTTATGGTCAATGTAATTATTATTGTTCGGTGACACTGATGGCTATTGATCACCCATGCTCTCCCCTCCTCCCTCATAAAATTTCTTCGGAATTAAAAAATTGAATCAATTTTACTACCAATCAACCCTTCCTGTCCCTGCCGTCAACTACATTCATACTACATCTTCCGCAGGCCTCATGATTAATGAAAACATATGTTTCCTTATGTGCCATGTTGGAAGTTGAACTGCCACGTGTTTGTGCCGCCCACTGCTGCAGCTTAGTCTAGTCAGCCAGCTAGCTTGGTGCAAATTTTGGGCCTAAACCGCATGAAAACAATATTGTGAGCTGTGAGGTGGTCAAAATTGACTGGAAATGAGTGGAAATTAATGTTATTGAGGTTAATAATACCGTAGGAACAAAAAAAGGCAAAATTATGTGATTTTAGCCATTTTGATCAAAAAATGCAGATCCAAAATCAAAACACGCAAGGGTGGTTTTGGCAAAACCATATCCAGATCCAAAACACGAAGGAGATAAAGATCCAAAACCATAATACGGGGGTCAGCACACATCCCTAGAAATAACACTTCACTTAAGTTGAGATAAACGCGGGAATCACAGGATCTGAGTAAAATTGGCATTACAATTCTTTAATGCATCACAACAATAACACACTATTTTGTCAGCTATTAGGAGCCCTCTGCAGCCACCTGGTTCAGCAGTCCTACCTCCTTAATAATGCGGTATAAGGGGGTGGTTCTGGAATCCCCTGTAGTCTAAGTGGTCTTCCTGCGATGTCACCAGGCAGAGATGGAGATTACCAGATATCAGGCACATCTCACTTGGGACCCAAACCTTCCCCCACAGTGTCACAGATGCCCTTTTCCCCTGGAACAACACGTCCTTCCCCACTTGCTGCTTTCTCCAACTGCCTATTTTAGCATCAGGGAGCTGCTCCTCAGCCTGCTGGCAATAACTGCCCTTCATCTCTCCTGTCTCCAACTGTCATTTTTTTTAAAAAACAACTTTTTAAAAATGTCACTGGCCTATACTCCCTTTTCCAAAATGGCCTTAAAGTGGGTACACACTAGGACGACGGGTCAGTCGTCCAGCCGATCCACCTGCATATACACTTACCATATGTGTCGTGCCTGACGTCACAACTGGGCGTGCATTTACATGTGCCCGCCCAGTTGTGATGTCAGACACCCACCGCCTCTGCAGCAAGTGTACACACACCATGATGAGCCAATATATCTGCAGATATATCAGCCATCGCCTGTGCTGCACAGCTGATGCAATGGGTGGAATTCAACTGTTTCCAGCCCCCTTCGCACCCGACGGAGCTAGTAAATTCTTGCTCCTGTTGGGCGCGATCAGCTGCCAGCACTCCATTTCAGCTCGCAGCCCCAGGGGGGTGCGAGCTGAAATTGGCGAAAAGTGACCTGTTTTGGCGCCCAAACTGCACTTTTCGCAATCGCGCCCAGCCCTTTGGTTCAGGGGAAGCCAATTTACGCAGCTAAACCCGACCACTTTGGGCGTGATCAGCACGAAAAGCAGTAAGAATTGAATAGTGGCCAGCGATCTCCTGTCACTTTAGACGGGAAATCCGGACTGTGAAACAAATTGAATACTGCCCAGTATGTCTGTGAACAACGTCAGCCATTGCATGTATCCAACATTATTCCAATAGGATCTCTTCTCATGAGATGACTGTCATCAGAGTCACCTGCAAAACAATAGTCTGCAACAGCGGGACACCATCTGAGGATGGGACAGAACTCCAACTAACACCATGCAATTGCATGGTAACACAATTATATACGGTGATAGTTGCTAGGAAATGGGAAGAGGGGGAGTTAGATTCTGCAAAACATCTGACAGATTTAGTGCTGCACCAGAAACTAGGCAGTCTATGTACTAACGGAAATATATAACGGAGGTACTAGTGTCAAAACCTGCTGCGCACAAGCAGCCTGCAAATGTTCCCCTGAGCTCCTGTGGATATCACCCTCTCCACAAAAACATAAAATGCACAATATAAATGAGCACAAGGGTACAATGTTAGGTGCTATTGATACATAGATATGACAAAATATGTGTATAAATAGTATCCGTTCCTTTGGAAGTTGTTATCCCATCTGCAGAATTTCTTTAAGATGTGTCCGGAGTGTTCAAACATATGATGTCTCCTCATTAGGTGTAGATTTATATACAAAAAAAGAGGAACACAACCATAATATCACACACTTATAATATAATTAGAATGGTAGAAAAAAGAATGGGGAGTGTCAAACTAAAAAACACCCCTATGTTAGGGAAGTGCGTACCCCACTCACAGAAAAGAGTGATTGATGGCTCCCATAGAGGTTTCTTTAAAATCCAGAATCACCCACTGTGATGTTAAGTAACTCAATTAAGCCGAAACGAGCGTTGACCTTGAGGATTCTGTGACTTTTTATTCCTAATATTGGACGTATGATTCTCATAATAGTTTTTACAGATAGAAAATGAGAGACGATATAAAAACTATTATGAGAATCTCTCATACCACTTAAAAATAGCACATAAAAAACATGTAAAATTGTTCCAGTGATGAAAATGAAAGTAAATGGTATTCAAGCAATCATACCTCCAATATTAGGAATAAAAAAGTCACAGAATCCTCAAGGTCAACGCTTGTTTCGGCTCTCTCTGGAGCCTTTGTCAAGACAATGTCTTGACAAAGGCTCCAGAGAGAGCCGAAACGCGCTCATAATAGTTTTTATATGGGTATTCATCTCTCATTTTCTATCTGTATTTTTTGATCTGGACTCATGTCAAATTTGAATAAACGTCTTTTTTGGATCACTTACGGCTGATGCTGAGAATCATAGCATTCATTTGGGATTGAACAGTGATGTAAATATAAAGAATCCTGTTTGACTTACAAAGAAACCTTGATGTGTGGTTTTCCATCTTTTCTTGAGTGAGTTGTGGTACGCTATCTCCATATTTAAAGATGCCCTTATGAGTTTCTCCTTAGGTTTGTTCATGTGAGTTATGGTACGCACTCTGCATAATTGAGTTATATAACATCACAGTGGGTGATTCTGGATTTTAAAGAAACCTCTATGGGAGCCATCAATCACTCTTTTCTGTGAGTGGGGTACGCACTTCCCTAACATAGGGGTGTTTTTTAGTTTGACACTCCCCATTCTTTTTTCTACCATTCTAATTATATTATAAGTGTGTGATATATTGGTTGTGTTCCTCTTTTTTTGTATATAAATCTACACCTAATGAGGAGACAACATATGTTTGAACACTCCGGATACATCTTAAAGAAATTAGAGATTCTGCAGATGGGATAACAACTTCGAAAGGGACGTATACTATTTATACACATAATATTTTGTCATATCTATGTATCAATAGCGCCTAACATTGTACCCTTGTGCTCATTTATATTGTGCGGTCTATGTACTAAGTCATAGGGAGAGATAAAGTGGATCCGCGACTGAGCCGATGCAGGCAGCTTTGTTACAGTGACACAGTCTTACTGCCACCCACCCACCTGAGCTGTATATCGCTGGCTGCTGCCGAGTTGGGCTCCCTCCTCTATGTGGCGCCTTACTCTGCTGTGTAACCAATGCATCTGTAGAACTGGCCTTGATTACTGCCTAAGGTACTAACGGCTGAAACTTTATTTAGTTTGCACTTCTTGTTGTGAGCCCAGTTCTGGCGCTTCTTAAAGCATGAAATTTGACTGTCTCCTCATCACTGACTCGACTGACATTTTCTGTCTGATCACTGTTGGATTAACCAATCAATTATACTCCTACTCTGTGCTTCAAATTGATGTCACTGTGGATGGAAGGATAAATAAGAGATAGATAGATAGATAGATAGATAGATAGATAGATAGATAGCTCCCAGCTGTCCCAATTACAGCAAGACAGTCCCATTTTTCGGGCGCTGTCCCACCCGCAGGCAGTAGTGTCCCACGGGCGGTCATGAGGTTGGGAACACTCAGGGACTGTCGCAGCTCTGCTTTGCTAAGCAGAGAGCAGCGGTACCGTGAAGCTGAGTGGATGCATCCGTTTAGTACAGGGAGAGGGCTGAGGGCAGCCCAGCAGCTGGCAGAGTGCTGGGCTTGCCACCTGCATGACATAAAACAGGGGTGTGACTTGCAGACATGCCCCCCAAAAACGCATCCCGAGAGGAATGTCCTAGCTGGGATGATGCCACGCCCCCTTGTCGGACGCACACACCTTGGGTGCACGCAGGGGTTTCCGACTATATCAGAAATGTTGGGAGGAATGAGATATTTTTTTTTTATTTATATACATATATTTTTAACAAAAACATTTTCAAACTGTTAAAATTTTTAATGGAAGGAGATTAATATACTTAATATACTGTTGACACTTTTAAAATCAGGATATAAAATATATGCACAAGTTTATGCTATAAATCCTGGTAAGTACTCTGTGAACCAACAAACGTGGGGTTATCAAATGACGAGGCACATGGCCGGATTAAGGTCCTGGGGAAACTAAGTTGTGGGGGCCACCACCAAGCCACACGGAGCCTCGGCAGGATCACACCAACCCTAAGTTTGCAGGGGCAAACGCAGGATTTGTGGGGGGGAGTTCTATATATATATATATATATATATATATATATTATATATATATATACTGTATGTGAAGAGGAAGATTACAGCGCCACTCTAAAACAGACCCTTACTAATGACACTCCTGATGAGTTATACTTATAGGCATATATGCTTATATAGATCAGGCCCAGATATGTTTAAAGCACACTCCAATAATATGGGTGTCAGCTCAACCAGAATAAATTGTAACAGTGGTGATCTGTTACATATAGACAAATATAAGTATTGAATCTGGAGCAGAGCGCCTAATGTGCTTATATACCCTTATATTTGTGTATTTCCAATAATGACTTGAAAATACAAAGTGCTAAGTGACAAATATATAGTGCTAAGTGTATACATAAAATAAATTACTAAAAATTTCCAAATCAGTTAATACTCATAATAATATTGGAAAATGAATAAAAAAATATATAAATATAAAAAGTGCAATTCACAGTGTGTATAAAAGATCTTAAATATACAAAGAATTCATACATACACCAGTATGTGTTTCACCAAAAAATAATAAGTGCGATAAAGGTCATAACTTGTATATAAAATATAAAACAATTTGTATTCAGAACAAAAGAACTATCCCCATATATATGGGATAGTATGCATAAAATCCACAAATAAATATGTATGTATAAGAAAAAAACTTTTTTGAAAGGTACATAAAAGCATCAGATAAAATAAGGGTAAAAAATGGCTTATCTGATCATAACAAATGGTAAGTTCATGAAAGGTGAAGAATAGGTGGCCTTTCAAAAAAGTTTTTTTCTTATACATGCGTATTTATTTGTGGATTTTATGCAGTGTGCCCCCTACATTCACTTTAACAGCACAACCACTTGTGAGTCTGGACACAGCCACTTTAATCAGCAGAGTATAGCGCAGCATACATCAGCGTGCAGTGTGCCCCCTATACAGTCACTTTACCAAGCACAGCCACTTGTGAGTCTGAACACAGCCACTTTAATCATCAGCGTATAGCACAACATAGCACATCAGCATGCAGTGTGCCCCATTACAGCATGCGAGTTAAATGTTGCTGAGTCCCGGTCGCAGCGTCCTATATAGAAACAAACTCTCTCCAGAATCCGATGTCGGGAGGATGACGTTCGGCCTCGAAGTGGGATCCGAGTCAGACGGGAACACCCGAGCCGCGGATCGGGTGGACTCGGATCACGGTGTTCGGATTCCACAGAATCCAAACCACTCCTCTCTATTTCTTATTGTCGTTATTCACGGCAATAAGACATTAATTATTGCCCAGATGTATTAAAAAAACATCTACATGGTCAAGGGCTCTGAAAGATGTTCCTCCAGTGTTGCAAAAGTGAAGGAATGGGTAATGCTGACCACGCATGTGTGAGTAGAGAGTGTACGGATCCCTTTCCCAGAACTTTTTGTGATCTGTAATCCATAGGCTACAGTGGCTAATACCATCTGAAGATGGTGTTAGCTACCGGGCTCAAGCTCTGAAATACATTGCATTCCAGAGCTTGGTAAATTTTGCAAAATAGCAGCCCAGTGGCAGGGGGTGGGGGATGTGTGTGGGAGGGTTGTATGTGGGGATGAACTCTAACTTGTATTCGGGTGACTGGGATGAATTTACACCACTGGGCACTAGGAATATCTTTTCAATATCTATACTGGGTTATGTTCCATACAAGAGGCAGCCTGATGGAATACATTACAAGCAAGGGGTAATCTGAAGGCATATGTTAAAAATAAGGGGTAAATACGATCCATGCAAGTATGGTCTGAAGGGATTCAGTGCATGCAAGGAGTAGTCTGAAGGGATATGTTACATTACATGTAAGGGGTAGTCTGAGGGGATACAATCCATGCAAAGGGTAGTCTGAAGGGATACAATCCATGCAAGGGGTAGTCTGAAGGGATACAATCCATGCAAGGGGTAGTCTGAAGGATATGCAATCAGGAAGCCGGTGGACCTAATCCAGACAGCTGGCTTCCTGACTGCTTTATCCCGGCGAAGGTTAAATGACAGGTGTCTAAATCTAGACGCCTGTCATTTTACCAATGCCGGGAGACTGGCACCCGGCATCCCGATCGAAGTGATGCCGGGCGCGGACAGCCGCGCGGGGGGGGGGGGGGTTAGGTTTAGGGCTCCTGGGGGGGACTTAGGGTTAGGCACCCCCCCGGGAGGTTAGGGTTAGGCTAGGGGGAGGGAGGGTTAGGGTTAGGCACCCCCGGGGGGGACGTATGGATAGGCACCCCCCCGGGGGACTTAGGTTTAGGTGGTGGGGAAGGGGGGGTTAGGTTTAGGCACTTAGAGGGGGGATTAGGGTTAGGCACTGGGAGGTAGGTTAGGGTTAGGCACCCCTAAAGATGGTTAGTGTTAGGGGAGGTAATTTGGTTAGTGAATACTTATCTTAGGGACGATCGGGATTTTCACCCATGACGGGCAGCCGCTGTCGGGATTCCATCTGAAGGGATATGTTTCATGTAAGGGGTAGACTGAAGGGATACAATCTATGCAAGGGGTAGTCTGAAGGTATATAATCCATGTAAGGGGTAGTCTGAAGGGATACAATCCATGCAAGGGGTAGTCTGAAGGGATACAATCCATGCAAGGGGTTTTCTGAAGGGATATGTTTCATGTACGGGTAGTCTGAAGGTATAAAATCCATGCAAGGGGTAATCTAAAGGTTATCAATCCATGTAAGGGGTAGTCTGAAGGTATACAATCCATTCAAGGGGTAGTCTAAAGGTATTCAATCCATGTAAGGGGTAGTCTGAAGGGATACAATCCATGTAAGGGGTAGTCTGAAGGGATATGTTTCATGTAAGGGGTAGTCTGAAGGTATACAATCCATGCAAGAGGTAGTCTAAAGGTATTCAATCCATGTAAGGGGTAGTCTGAAGGGATACAATCCATGCAAGGGATAGTCTGAAGGGATACAATCCATGTAAGAGGTAGTCTGCAGGGATATGTTGATGTAAGGGGTAGTCTGAAGGGACACAATCCATGCAAGGGGTAGTCTGAAGGGATATTTAATGTAAGGGGTAGTCTGAAGGGATACAATCCATGTAAGGGGTAGTCTGAAGGAATACAATCCATGTAAGGGTGCATCTGAAGGGATACAGTACATAGAATGCAAGGGATAAACTGAAGGGATTTGTTCCAATTAAGTGGTAATTTGAAGGGATACAGGGCCTGATTCAGACCCGCTCGCAAGCGGGTCAATGGCCTGGGCAGTGCGCACGCGTGATCCCTGGAGCGAGCGAGAATTCACTCGCTCCAGGGCTCACAACAAAACGGGGCGACTGTCGATGTTGATCGACAGCTCGCCCCGTTTTGTAGGCGGGGAGGGGGGTGGCTGGCCAAACAGAGACGTTCCTGAAGGAACGCCTGCCGTTTGAGGGCGGCCCTACTGACATCACTCGTGATGTCAGTAGTTGAGCTTCCTGCTCTATTAGAGCAGGAAGCTCACTGGGGCTTGCGTGAACCAGACCCTACCACAGGGGTCTCATCGCAAGCCCGATGGTCGCAACCATCGCAACCATCACCTGGCTGCTCGCAAAAGCTGTGGATGGTCACCCACAGCTTAGCGAGCGGCCGGCTCCAAAGAAAAAAAAAACGCCCTTATTCAGAGCGAGCGCTCTGAAAGAGCGTCCGGCTCTGAATCAGGGCCACAGTACATACCAGCCAAGGGGTAGTCTGAAGGGATATGTATCATGCAAGAGGTGGTCTGCAGTCATACATTCCAGATGAGGGGTGGTCTACAGGCATAAATTCCAGATGAGGGGTAGTCTGCAGGGATACCCTGTACAGTACTTTTGTGCATTAGCTATTTTTAATATAACTGACATTTTCTGGCTAATGTTAAAATTGTGTCTGATTGTTTTACATTAGCCAAGGTTGAAATAATGTATTTTTTCCAAGGTAAGCAAGAAGAAATATTATCCTTTGGGGAATGATGGAACATTATTGTTGACACCAATTTAACACAGACATTACTATACAGTATGTCAATGAAAACGCAATTACTTTTCTTTAAAAGCATATAGTATCTGTCTAATACAGGAGCAGTTCTTCTGGGAAAGGGAATTGGACGCACCCAGATTTCGAGGAACTACAGTTCTTAAATTGCTTTTTAGTGAAAATACATCACATGTTAATTAAATATAAAAAATGGTTATACATTTTCTATGAGACTTGCTACATTGCTAAATTATGTTTTACCTTTAAGAAACTTGAGCAACAAAGAGGAGAGTAACTTGTTTGAATACATTAGTTCAAGGGGAACCAATCATCTTTTCTCAGGATACAGAGCAGCAGAAAGCAATAAGACTAACATTGTCTGTAATACCTATGTAATACCTTGATTTGCGGCAGTGAAGTAGCAGTGTTACTTATCGGAGACTATCCAGCCAACTGCGCATGCGCGAGCTGAGGTCACGCAAGCGTACAGCCAAAGGATACGTAATGAGGAGGCGGGAGAGGGATCTATTAGGATCCCTCTTTGCACCATCGAACCTCCTTCCTATAGTGTCTCCGGGGTCCCAGAGCAAGTCCTGCAGAGCTCCAGGAACAAATGCCATCTGAGAAACTTTAAGTTTTCGGAGTTTGCTAAATATTAGGCAGCCCTAAAAATGAATGGGCCCATTACTTAAAACATAAAACCCCTAGCAAAAGTGCCACCCCTCAGCCATGCACCCTACGCTAGTCACACTGCTCTCTGTATGGCACTGGACTTATAGAACATTCTCCAATAATTATATGCTATAAGCCATATTACACTTAACAATATGCTAATGTTAGCTAGTAATGGATAACTATCCTATAAATCAAGTCATCTTTTAGAATAAAGTTTCTATATATTTAGTAAATGGAAAGGAGAAATTTCCAAAATGTAACTTCCTATATCACCCATATGTACAAACCATTAGCATTTAATAACATTTCATTTAATAATATCTGAACATACAAAGAAAGTTAATACAATAAAATGTAGAAAAACTAATTATAGGGCCACACTTGTGTAGTAACTTTGTGTATATCTTAATTTATATTAAAAGATAACTTCCTTTAGGTGTATTTTTAAAAATATTTAGGGAGGCAATTTTGCTTCGAATGTGAGGGACATAGAGGTTCCTCTCACAAACCAATAAATAAATTACAGAAAATCTCTCCCAGATCTCTCCCAAAAAAAAGTTTAGCTAAATTACGTAGTAGTATGGAAAAAATCCGACTTAAGGTTGTTATAAGCAGCTAGTATCCTGACAAGGTAGGAGTTCCTCAAGACACTATATATAAATGTTCGTACCATAAATTGTGTGTCTTAACTTTTCCTCCAAGGATTATGAAATAGGTTGTATAAAACATTTAACACACAAATAATATATGATGGCACAAATAAAGTGTATAAAATGTATTACAACTCAGGGGAGCACCAGCAATGCAGATATTAACAGTATTTCATATGAGAATCATATAGTTACTGTTGGTTGAAGGATTTGGTCTTCATTGATTCCGTTGGGCGCAGGGTTTAAAAAACCTGGCGCCCCTCGTGCCCAATATTGGATTACTGCAAGTATGCACGCTCCCGATACCCACGGTATCCAACTAAAAACCCTGCGCCGCGTAAAATAAAAAATTAAAAAATGATACTCACCTGTCCAGGGGTCTCTGGTGGTCTCTGCGGCTCCCAATGGTCTTCCCTCCATCTTGTCACTGGGGAGGGGGCTACTGGGAGTCCTGGGGGCTGCTGGGAAGTCCCGGGAGCTGCTGGGTGGTGCAAGGGCTGCTGGGAGATGTAGTTCTCCCAGCGCTGGCTATGGGGGAATACACAGGGGGGGGTCACACACACTGGGGGTCACTGACACACACACTCTCACTCATACACACTCATACACACAAACACTCACATACACTCATACACTCACATACCCTGCTGCAGAAGACATGGCTCCCGATGCTGGAGGCAGAAGACACTGCTTCGGAAGGTGAGTAGTTAGACTAATTAAGCTAATTGGAAACTTCCAATAGCATAATTAGTCCTCAGGGGGGGGTGCCGCCGGGGTCCCAGAGCAAGTCCTGCTGATTTTTCCTAAAATTAACGATTTTAGGAAAAATCAGACTTGCTCTGGGGCTGCGAGAAATATGACGTGGTGATTTCTATAGAAAATAGCGCGTCCCATTTTCAGTCATGTAATTGAATAGGCTGCAGGAAACACCCAGCGCCGCAGGGATTTTTAAATTCCCCGCCCCCAATTGGATTTCTCTCTTAGGGGAGATTTATCAAAGCTTGGAGAGAGGTAAAGCAGAGAGAGAAAAAGTGGAGAGAGATACAGGGCCAAATTCAGCAAGGGATGCAAGGGAGAGAACGCACGCACTCGGCCGATGTTTTCACACTGCGCATGCGTATGCATCGCACTGCACATGCGCAAACTAGCCAGTGCGATCGGGTAAGGGTACACAGACTACACGCAGTGTGTACGCAGACCCATCCGATATTGATTGACAGTAAGTGCCGTTTGTGGGTGGTGATGGGGGGTGGTTGGGCGAACGCAGGCGTGCCTGTGTGTTGGGACGCCGTTATAGGGGTGTGCATAATTAAGGCAGTGTGGCAGCATACGCAGCCAGGCGACTTGATGCACGCAGGAAGTGGCCAAAATCCTGCGCCAGGTCATCCTCTATTGTGCATCTGAGTCCGATGGTTCTCGATGTTACCGATGTTTGCACTATCCTGCGTACTGATTGAGCATTGAGTAAAGGGAGATGGGTGGCACTATGTATTGCTGGGCGTCTGCATCCTTGTGCTGCGGATGCCGTGTGTATGCATAGATTAGCATATACACGCAGCGACCAAGTGCGTGCGATCTCTCACATGCGTCCCTTGCTGAATCAGGCCCACAGGCTGTAAAATGACAGTTTAAAGCTGATTTTTTGGTACTTTATCTCTCTTCAGTTTAACTCTCTCCAAGCTTTAATATATCTCCCCCTTAGACTTAGTGCAAAATCCGAGTCTGGTTTTCCTGCTATAAAATTTTTTTCATTGCATGATTGTCTGCATTAAACATAATTTGTCCTTTGGAAATCCTTTGGAGATGTAGCTAATTTGTGGAAATTCTGTGAAATGCCTTCATTGATTTTTCCATATATTGTATCAGTTTTCAAGCACAACAATCCAAAAATCTGCAAGATATTATTTCTGAGCTGGGAGGGCACAGAGCAGTATCATCCTACAGTACAGGATTTTATTTTCTGCATATCTACATGGTGAAATTGACAAGCAGAGTTTTCCACATTGTTAGTAATGTGTTTTGATAATTGAATTTGCTGGATAATAAAAAATGAGAATAATAGAAAGGTAAGCACCAGGCTCGCCGTGGTTTTATTTTATGCAAAATGCTTTTTCTGAGGTGTTTGCTTTTTTCTTTTAGATACTGTTGTTGAACTATACAGGTCTTAGATGCCAGGGCATACTAGTGCTTGTATTTCCACAAGCTCCAACATGCACTGGCATGTTGGCACTTGTAGTTCCACAAGCGTTTACTTATACCCATACTTGCCAACTCTCCTTGATTGTTTGGAGACTCCCTGATATAGTACCAATCTCCCTGACTCCCTGAAGAGTCTAGCAATCTACCTAATTGTACCTTACCACCATTATGAAGTTGTTATATATATAAAAAAAACAGATATATACATTCAAATTGGATCATTAGTATCATTTCCCTGCATTGGTTATAAAGCACAATGATCCCTATGGTTACATGAATTTTCTGAAATGTATCAGTGTGTTTTCATCAACAAAAAGATATAGGGGTCTATGGGCCTGATTCAGAGCTGAACGCTCTGACCAGAGCGCTCGCTCTGAATCAGGGCCGTCCCAGCTAAATTTGGAGCGGCCTCCTGGCCGCTCGCATAGCTGTGGGTGACCACCCACAGCTTATGCGAGCGGCCAAAAAGATGGTCGCGATGGTCAAAGACCATTGCGACCATCGGGCTTGCGACGAGACCCTGCGGTAGGGTCTCGCTTCCGCAAGCCCAGGAGTGATTTTGGCTCTATCATAGGTCAAATCACTCCCACTGACATCATTACTGATGTCAGTGGGGCCGGACTCAGACGGTAGGCGTTCCCATGGGAACGCCTCCGTCTGGCAGTCACGCCCCCGGCACACCCACCAAAGGGGGCGTGCTGTCAATCAACATCGACAGCACGCCCCCTTTGGTGCGAGACCCGGAGCGACGGAGAGCCCGTCGCTATCCAGGTCTCGCGCATGCGCACGACGGAGCTCCCTCCGTCGTGCACATGCGCAGTGGGGCAACATCGACCCGTTTGCGAGCGTCCTTTGCTCGCGAACGGGTCTGCATGACCCCCTATGTACTAAGCAGTGATAAGTGACAGAGTGAAAAGTGATAAGTCTGTGATAAGTGCCAGTCAATCAGCTTCCAACTGTCATCTCACAGGCTGTTTGAAAAATGACAGTTGGGAACTGATTGGCTGGCACCTTATCACAGACTTATCACTTTTCACTCTGTCACTTATCACTGCTTAGTACATAGACCCCCTAGTAACTGCTTTGCAGCTCAATTACATTTGGATGTAAGGCAATTTTATCATAGGCATCTCAAATGTAGCAGTACACGTCCACTTTATTGTGTGCTCGTAGGTGTAGCTTTCACAATCTTCCTGAAATGCTTTTTCAAAAGTAGGCAAGTACCCTTGGCATCTGTTGAGGTGGAGGTTGCCAGGGGAATTAATAAAGTAAAAAAATAGATTAAATACTATTGTACAACTATAAGTCTGCAGCAAGTGCTGTTACCGTAGCCGTAACTGTGGGTGCTGCGCGCGGTGCATGCCATGCCCCCTCCAAATTACACCATGCAGAGGGAATGGGACCACAATCACCGGGACTTAAAACAATGCTCGGAGCATCCTCAGGATGGGCAGAGGTGTCTTAAGGATGCTTCGGGTGGCACTACTGCAGAGATTGTGGCTGCAAGGTGTCATTCCAGACAGCCTGCTAGCCAGAGGCAGGGGCCATGAGTGAGCAGGGCTCTGTGCTCTGTGTGGCGGCTTCGCTTGCACACCCCTAGTTATGTCCCAAGCTATTCCCAGTACTGCCATTTATTTTTTCTACGCAGGTCCAATTCCAATAGGCAATTCAACCCTTGCTGACTAGTATGGGACTGGTCTTACATTACAACTTGCTTTTGTGGGGCTGGGGCTTCACACTTGTTGTCCTCCTGTTTGGTGGTAACCAGCCTAGACTTGTCGTAACATTACTAAGCGCCACTGGGGTTTTGAAACTGATGCACATTGGTGGTATGGATGCCGTTTAGTCGCTAATGAAAAATTATTGCTTTCCAGTCTAATCATGTGGTTTCAAAGCACAAAAAGTTATTTTATGTAAAAAAAGTAACACGATAGAAGTTTAACAATTAGAGTAAAAAGCAAGAAATATACAATAAGTACAGCTGATACATACGCAAGCGTACTGGATCCAATATACAGTAATTCAGTCCTGAAGCCTGTGGTCACAAAATGGAGATGACTGAACACTGGACTCAGTACACAGGTATATATACAATTCAGTTTACATTGAATACAAAAGGACACAGTTGGCAGGTTTTCATTGGTCCCGGCTTCAAACCAGTCTGGTCATTGGTCAGCTCATACGGTGTGATCAGGGGTATGAATCAGTCTTCATACGGTTACATTGTGTATCTTCCCGCTGAAAAACTGGTTAAAACTGGCTACAATGCATACAAGAAATATCATTCTAATCAATAACTCCTTATCATCCATATCTAGCGGATACATGATGTGACTTCTTTGCCAATTGAAACGGATGTCTACAAATAAACTGGGATTTAGTATGATACCAAACATGACATGTCACTTGTATTCTGAACCTTGGATCTCTTTTACATACATCTGACATCGTACTGATTAACTAACAATATCTTTAATAACTCTGGTTATTATCTATACTATGTGGGAACCACGTGCGTGAGTGTGTGTATGTATTTGTATACATGTGTGTGTTTGTATATGTGCGTCTGCCTATGTGTGTGTTGGATTCGTGCCAGCACG
This sequence comes from Taudactylus pleione, assembly GCA_031769625.1. Taxonomy (NCBI): domain Eukaryota; kingdom Metazoa; phylum Chordata; class Amphibia; order Anura; family Myobatrachidae; genus Taudactylus; species Taudactylus pleione. Next base: position 4,898,160 of record JAUIMM010000015.1, read on the forward strand.
CAGTAGCATGCCAGTCACACACTATCAAACAAAGGATGATAGCATCGATAGATATTAATTGCAATACTGATCTCATCCAATCATCTGACTTCGACACTGGCAAATTAAAACACCACTGAATTTTTTAGCGCATTTGATGGAGTTTTGAAAACCACTGTCAATGTCCATCTGTTTTACGGAGGCTTTGGGTGGTTTTTATATTGGGATTTTGGCCAAGCCTCCATAAAAAAACACCATAAAACCGTTGCATCTATCTGGCCAATCAGAAGGAGAGGAATTACAATACATTTATAATGAGGGAAATCATTATGTATTGAATAAAGAGGCAAATACTGTAACATTGATCATTCTCTATATGAGGGAATTAATATTTCAATAATATTTTAGTGGGACAATTGTTTAATTTGATTAAGAGATCAATATTATTTATTTATTATATTAAAGGGCTAACATTAATTGCTAATTGGTGTTTACAAATATTTTAATGAATAGAGAAGCATTTATTATTTTATGATGTGGGTACTATTTACTATTTTTCTATATTTCAAATGGTAAAAACATTGATGGTGAGCCAATGCTCAATTGTTTTCTAAAGGCTGACTTCTCCATGGTGTTCAGTTGGTTTAGGCTTTAGAAAATCAGCAGGTGCAATCCCGCCGCAAAAACGCCGAAAAGCCCAAACTATCCTTGTTTTAAAGACTAACTTCATAGCAATAGAATATATAATTGTCAGAATCTGAGACTTAGCTTAATCACTGTTATGTGAAATTTTCTCCCAACTTTGATTGGGCCAGGAATGGAGAAATCCCTGACAGAGGATCCTTTGTGTGGATCTCAGTAAGCATATAATTTCCCTTGCTATGTATATTATTACTAGATTTGGCTTTCATTACTTTTAAACTTATTGACGTCTGCATTGAAGGGGGAATTTTGTTAATTTGAGGTACACATCCACAAATTGAGGCAGATATACAGGGCGGGATGTACTAAGCACCTCAGCTGCAATGCCGTACATACCGCCAATTATCGTGTACATACCGCTGATAATACCACCGGTATTATTATTATTATTATTATCCTTTATTTATATGGCGCCACAAGTGTTCCGCAGCGCCTTACATAGTACATAGAACTAATAAGTGAACAAGAAACAAGTAACTTACAGTACATTACAGTGCAGGACAAGGACACAACTTATATACATTGCTGAAATAGTGATTAAAGCACTCACAATAAGCTGCCGGGAGTTGGCGGTCCCGTGATAGGTGCCCTAATGGGGAGTAGAGAGTAGAAGAAAATGTAAAGAGAAGCACATGAGGGAAGAGGTCCCTGCTCATGAGAGCTTACATTCTAAGGGGAGGGGCAGACAGACAGGCGTGACACAGAAGGGGAAGATAGGAAGGAAAGAGCATGAGGTGGGTTAGGAGGAGTGCTGGAAGGCCTTGATGAAGTAGTGGGTCTTGAGAGCCCGTTTGAAGATTTGTAGAGAGGTGGAGAGTCTGATAGGGAGAGGGAGAGCATTCCAAAGGTAGGGAGCAGCACGGGCAAAATCTCGGATGCGGGAGTGGGAGGAAGTAATCAGTTGGCAAGAGAGGCGGCATGCATTAGTTGAGCGAAGTGGGCGGGTGGGAGTGTGAAGGGAGAGAAGGTCAGAAATGTATGCGGGAGAGGATTTGGTGAGGGCTTTGTAGGTGAATGTAAGAACCTTGAATTGGCATCTGAAGGGGAAGGGGAGCCAGTGTAGGGCTTGAAGGAGAGGGGAAGCAGATATAGAACGTCTGGAGAGGAAGATGAGCCGAGCAGCAGCATTGAGAACAGATTGTAGTGGAGAGAGGTGAGAGACTGGGAGGCCAGCTAGGAGAAGGTTACAGTAGTCCAATCTGGATATGACCAGTGAGTGGATGAGGGTTTTAGTGGCATCCTGGGTGAGGAAGGGTCTAATCCTGGAGATATTTTTTAGGTGAAAACGGCAGGACTGCGAGATGTGCTGAATGTGCGGTTTAAAGGAGAGGGAGGAGTCTAGGATAACTCCAAGACAGCGCACTTTGGGGCTAGAGGAGATAGTTGTGCCATCAATAGATAACGAAATTGTGGAAAGTGATGTAGTGGAAGAGGGTGGGAAGATGATCAGCTCAGTCTTAGACATGTTAAGTTTAAGAAAGCGCTGGGACATCCACGAAGAGACAACAGAGAGACAGTTGGAGATACGGGTAAGGAGCTCAGGGGTGAGCTCAGGGGTGGAAAGGTAAATTTGAGTATCATCTGCATAGAGATGATATTGGAGGTCAAAGGAGTTAATGAGTTCACCTAAAGAGGATGTATATAGGGAGAAAAGGAGAGGTCCAAGAACAGAACCTTGGGGAATTCCTACCTTTAGTGGAAGTGGAGGGGAAGAGGAGTCATGAGAGGACACAGCGAAGGAACGATCAGAGAGGTAGGAGGAAAGCCAGGAGAGGGCAGTTTCACGTAAACCGAGAGAGTAAAGGATTTGCAGGAGGAGAGGGTGGTCTACAGTGTCAAATGCAGCAGAGAGGTCAAGGAGAATGAGCAGAGAGTAGTGGCCCTTGGATTTGGCAGCAAGGAGGTCGTTGCTGACTTTCGTGAGGGCAGTTTCCGTGGAGTGGAGAGATCGGAAGCCAGATTGAAATGAGTCAAGGAGGGAGTGGGAGGAAAGAAAGGTGGTAAGGCGGTTGTAGACAATACGCTCAAGGAGTTTGGAAGCAAAAGGGAGAAGAGAGATGGGTCGATAGTTTGAAAGTATGTTAGGATCAAGGGTAGGTTTTTTAAGAATTGGGGAGACAAGAGCATGTTTGAATGCAGAAGGGACAGAGCCAGATGATAGGGAAAGATTAAGGAGGTGAGCCAGATGGGAACAGGCAGAAGTAGACAAGTGGGAGAGGAGACGGGAAGGGATAGGGTCAAGAGGGGAGGTGGAAGGAGGGGAGGACCGTATGAGGGCCAAGACTTCCTCTCCAGAAGCAGGGGAGAAGGATGTCAGAGTTGGTGAGACAGAAGGGGAGGGGTGGTAAGGGCAAGGAGGGAGAGGAGTGCTAAGGGTCTGATGGGATATGATGTCCTCACGTATGGAGTAAATTTTAGATGTAAAGTAGGTGGCAAAGTCGAGGGCAGAGAGCGAGGAGGGAAGGCGAGGAGGGGAAGGGCAGAGTAGGGAGTTGAAAGTGGCAAAGAGACGCCGGGGTTTGAGGACTGGGAGGAGATGAGGTTCTTGAAATATGTTTGTTTGGAGAGAGACAGGGAAGCACTGTAGGAGGAGAGAATAAATTTGAAATGGAGGAAGTCAGCCTTAGAGCGTGACTTTCTCCACTGATGCTCCGCAATTCTTGAACACTTTTGTAGGTATCTGGTGCATTTGGAATGCCAGGGTTGTGGTGTGGATCTGCGAGGGTGAGTGGTTATTGCTGGAGCAACAGAATCAAGAGCAGAAGCAAGGGAGGAATTGTACAGGGAAGTAGCTTGTTCAGGACAGGAGAGAGAAATGATAGGGGAGAGAAGAGAGTCCAGCAGGGAGGAAAAAGCAACAGTGTCAATAGCCTCAATATTACGCTTAGTAATGGTAGCCTTAGGAGTTAGAGGAGGGCAAGGAGAGAGGGATAGGTTAAAAGAGAGAAGGTGATGGTCAGAGAGGGGGAATGGGCAATTGGAGTAATCAGAAATATCACAACGGTGCGTAAAGACCAGGTCAAGTGAGTGCCCACTCACATGGGAGGGTGAGGAGGTCCATTGGGCGAGACCAAATGAAGAGGTGAGGGTAAGGAGTTTAGCTGCAGAGGATTCTTTGGGAATGTCAATAGGAATATTAAAATCACCTAGGATAATGGAGGGAAGATCTGAGGAGAGAAAGTGAGGGAGCCAGGAAGCGAAGTTGTCAAGGAATTTGGAGGGAGAGCCAGGGGGACGGTAAATGACAGCTACTCTGAGGTTTACTGGTTGGAAGAGTCGTATAGCATGAACCTCAAATGTGGGGAATGTAAGGGATGGTTCAGAGGGTATTAGCTGGTATGAGTAACTGGTGGATAGAAGGACCCCAACTCCACCACCATGGCGACCCCCAAGCCGGGGTGTGTGGGAGAAGGCAAAGCCCCCAGAGGATAGAGCAGCAGGAGAAGTGGTGTCAGAGGGTGAGATCCAAGTTTCAGTGATGGCTAGGAGATTCAGAGAGTTGGAGATAAAAAGGTCATGGGTGGGGACCAGTTTATTACAGACTGACCTGGCATTCCAGAGGGCACAGGATAGAGAGATAGCATTTGTGGGGGAGATGTGAATGAGATTGTCCGGGTTGCTGTAACGTGGAGGTGAGATTAATTTGGGGGACCGATATGAATAGAGTTTAGTGATGGTGCGGGCACCTGAGCTGGAAAGGGAACCAATAGGAGGTGGGCAGGGAGGGAGATGTGGATGGCAGTGGGGTGAAGTGACAGGGAGAGGAGTGTAGGAGGAGGGTTTGGTGGTGGGGTAGTAGGACAGAGGGGGGGTAGAACAGGAAGAAAGTGGAGTAATGGGTGAGGAGTGAAGAGTAGGCAGACAGAGGAGGGGGGAGAAGGGGAGAAGGAGGTGGAAGAGATAAGGGGGAAAGGATAAAGGTGGAAGCAGGGGGCAGAACAGAGGATTAGGTAGAGACAGAGGGAAGGAGGGATTTGACGAAAACCTTGTCATGGTGTTTATAAGTAAACAAGAGGAAAGAAATTTTGAAATGTAAATGAGATATGAGTGCAAGAGATTTGTAGGAATGCAAGTAAGAAATCAGTGACGTATCAAAGAACAGTGTATCAATATGTATGCAGATTAACAAGATTGTTATAGGGAGAAATAAAAGTGGGGTTCTAATGTGTGCAGAATGTGAAAAATAACGCAGATTGTAAGCAGACAGAGGATGTGAGGCTAGGCAAGAGAGCTGAGATAAAGGACAGTGTTTCAAAGTTGATAGATGTAAACTGACATGGGGAAAAGTACAATAAGCATTGAATTGTATGCTAGAATCAGAAGGCCAGCATTATTAATAGCATTAGAAGTATGTACCAAGATAATTGCATAGGACAGCTCTCCCGGTAAAAGCTGTTATTTGCGATACAGGGACTTCCGTGTTTATGACCAGAAGTCCTTCTGGTGTCCTTCTGCTCATGTGCAGAAGTATGCGCACGCCGTGGGGGAAGTGGGGAGGGATCCGATTGGATCCCTCTCAGACGGCGACCCAAAAAGAAGCCCATAGGCTTTTATCGGGTAATGGCACCCAAGGTAGAGTTACCCACTGGGTGAAACACCGGAATGCATTAGTACATATGAGATATGTGGTAAAATCCTCAAAAAACAACATTACCGCATTTTTGCCTTTAGTACATCCCGTCCACTATATGAAAGGAGGATGTGATGTCTCATGTAATGTGCTGTGATGTGATTGCATAGTTATTCATTTGCACTGTTGTTGAACCTCTCTATCAATCAACGTCTATTTAATTACAGTGCCAAACCATTGTGGCCAAATAGCAATAATAGGAACAAGCTGCTGATTCTACATGCATTCCGTCTAACATGTAAGCTCTCATGATCAGGGACCTCTTCCTATTGTCTCCCTTACATAATTGTGTAACTTGCAGCAATTATGTGTACATGTAAATGTGTAAACCTGTATGTTACTGTTGCATGTTTAATACCCTATGTACATTGCTGTGGAACCTAGGTGGTGTCATATAAATAACAAATAATCAGAGGTGGCTCCAGAGGTAGGTCTGCAGTGCAGTCCAAAATTCAAATAGGGGAGTCAGACACCAACTGCCCTATTTGCTGCCAAACATTGCTGGCCGGGACTCACTGGCAGTTGGTGTGGCTCCCCTATTTGAATTTTGGTCTGCGCTGCAGCCGCATCTCTGGAACCGCCAATGCAAATAATCTTAAAATTGATTGAATCACAATTAGTGTTTCCATTGTTAAATAGTGGTAGATGTTCCTTTATCCTTTATCAGACTGTAGTGAGAATGGAAAACAATCGTTGAGCTGGAGATGAATGCATAATTGCGCTCTGTCTCAGTCCAAGTACAGGGTACTTGGAGGATTCTCTTTGAAGCAGATGACGAGTCTGATCACGTGCATGGAAATCTTATTTGTGTAACTCACCTCAATCCTCTGGTATGCTTCACTCTTTGCTTTGAACAGTATTGGAGAGTCTGCATTTTTGGCTGTTTGCAACCTGCTTCTTCCAAAACTGTTCCAATTTCCCACCCAAAATCTTGGGAATCTTGTAAGTAGAATAGAGAACACATGTAACAGCTGGCTAAAAGCAACATACAATTACCAGCATCAATGGAACAAGTATTTGCACTAGGTATTTGCACTTAGGGTGTTAGAATGTTACCATTTAAGTAAATGCAGGTTATGGTACCTGCTAGTTATCCTAAAAAGGTTTAATGTCTGATTTGGAATATTACAAATCATTTCTGGAAATGTAGTTCAAAATCATTCAAGCAGGTTGATATTTCACTAAAAGAAAAATGACTACTAGACATGTAAGTCCAAATATAGAGAGTAAAAAAAAAATCTGACCTAAGCTTTAGCAACCTTCATTGGCAGAAAATGTTTCTGACTGATATTAGGAATACGGAAAACACTCGTAATGCATAAGAATTCTTAATTCAAAACTGATACAATTTTTACTAAAACATCTTAGAAACCTCTTCACATTTAATTATAATTGCAGACAGAATGCAGCCAATGGGCCAAACGTAGAGATGCATAAATCTGAATGACACAATTTAGTTGTGCGACTCAGAATGCTGTGTTAAATGCGTCTGCATTGAAGATATGATTACATCAGAAGTGTGGATTCTCTGCGGAATGGCAGAGGTTTTGGTCTTAGTAAATTAGTGAGAATGCCACAATCCTGCCAGATCCACTGCCCGGGAGAGTGGGAAGAGCCCTAATCCTGCTTCACAAGGTTGGCTTGTCCTGGTATATTTTGGGCCTGATCCCCATAGGGAATTCATCTCCATGCTGACCAGCCACTAAGGAGTGTCAGTTTGCCTGCTATAGCGCCACCAGCCCTAACCAGGATAGCATATTGCCCCAAGCCTTTCTCCTCCCTGAATATGTTGACACCAGCACTAGTACTCCTACCCACCCCTTCCGGCCTATGTTTACTTAGGGCCTGATTCAGCAAGGATCGCAACTGCGATCGTGGCTGCGATTATGCATGCAGTTCAACTGCGAAGGTATGCTAATCTGTGCGGTCGCAATACAGTTTTAGCAAAACATAAGGACGCCCACTTCCCTGTACTCACATCCATAATTATTAGCAAGTCTGCGAAAGCATCGGTGACATTGAGTAACATCAGAGCCTCATGCACACTTGCACAAGCTCTGACCTTACTCAGGAATTGCTAACCTCATGACACGCTGTGTGTACTCAGGCTGCTTATGGAATCAAAGTGGATAATTCATGCACTCCCAGGCAATGGCGTTCAAACGCACTGGCACATCTGCGTTTCACCGACCACCTCCCCCCCGTCACCACCCACAAACGGCACTTCCTATCAATTACTCTGCGATGGGTCTGCGAAGTCTCTGCAATCGCATTCCTGATAACAGTGACTAGTTCGCACATGAGCACTGCGATGCATACAATTTCAACAATCGGCCAATTGCGTGCGCATTTGTGATCCTTGCTGAATCAGGCCCTTAGAGAGGTACAATGGTTATACACACCTTATTCTGCATACAAACTGGGACATACCTCTGTTTTCTGCGCATGCGCAGTACGGAGCAGTCGATTTTGCCGCTTCCATGTTGGAAATGCGTTCAACTCCAAAAGAGCTCCTTTATGTTTATCTTTTATATTTATATTAAAAAATTTAAATGCTGTATTCATTTGCAGCATCGCCCAGGATTATTTGTAAGTTGCCACAAATCTCTGTAGTGCTATTACAGTGTATCAAATGATACTGAAAAAACAAGTCATGCATAAGAAAAGAACACATACGTAGGAGGGTGACGAAGATGGCGCGGATGCGAGACACAGGGTGGAGAGGGCACTTCTCCTAACTACAATGTATAGTTATGTACACACAATTCTGAAAATTGCAAAGGTCACTAGGAAATCAAAGGTGAATGCTGATAAAGATAAAATAAAATCTTATCAGTGAGAAACATATTATCCCTGAGTTTTCTCATGTTACTGATTTAAAGCTAATTATTTAGGACTGTTATTAATGTCTGAACTATAATCCTCAACACAGAGACATAATTTTTGGTCACCACAACCGCCAATAAGAGCAAAACCCGCTTCTGAGAATTATAACTGTATTTTAAATAATATTTATCAAATATTAAATATATATTTACTTTTAAATAATAAGAGTTATGGTAAAACTTACCTTTGTTAACTCTCTTTCTTCGACGTCCATAGGGTCCACAGGGACACCATGGGGTGTAGGTTGTGGATAAGGACCGGACACCAAACAGTTAAGCTTTCAACTGCTGGGATACAACGGTCCCTCCCCACTAAACCCCGCCCCTGAGCCTGAGGCAAATCAGTTTGTTAACAAGCCCAAGGCAGGAGGAGGAGAGGAGAGAAGGAAGACTGGTACACAGAAGAATCACACTCGCACATCAAAGAGAGGGGAAACTGGTGACCAGGAAACCCAACCCAGAGAAGCCAGGGGCGTCAGGGCAGGCGCCCTATGGACCCTATGGACTTTGAAGAAAGAGAGTTAACAAAGGTAAGTTTTACCATAACTCTAATTTTCTTCTTCAGGGTCCATAGGGATACACAGGTTTACCATGGGTATGTGCAATAGCTGTATTCAAGGGTGGGGACACTACTGAGCTGAGAGGAGTATCCTGCATCCAAATGAAGCATCCTGAGTAGCAAAGGTATTGAAGGCATAAAACCAAAGAAAGGTGTGAACAGAAGACCACGTGGCCACCTTACAAAGCTGTTCAGCTGAGGCGCCACGGTGAGCTGCCCACGAGGGTCCCACAGAGCAAGTGGAATGAGCAGAGACGGTAGCTGGAACAGTAAGGCCTGTCTGTATGTAAGCCTGTGAGATAGTCATTCTAAGCCATCTGGCCAGAGTCTGTTTAATAGCTGGTCAGCCCTTCTTCTGGAATGCATAGAGAACAAATAGGTAGCCTGCTTTCCGAAGAGAACTTGTATGGTCCACGTAGATCCTGAGAGCACAGACCACATCCAAGGAGGCCTCACTTGCCGAGAGGTCTGGCGATTGCAAGGTCGGGACTAAGATTTCCGATTTTCGAAGAACAGCCCTGTCCTGATGAAAGATCAGAAATGGGGAGCGTCAGGAAAGCGCCCCTAAATCTGACACCCTATGGGCGGATCCAAGAGCCAGAAGAAAGTCTTCGCTGTGAGCCACTTGAGTTCCACAGATTCCAGGGGTTCAAACGGAGGGCCCTGAAGGGCCTGATGAACCACAGACAAATCCCACGGCGCCACTGGAGGGACAAAGGGAGGTTGAATACGGAGGACAACCTGAAGGAAGGTGTGAACATTTGGCATTGGAGCAATACAGCGCTGGAACCAGATGGACAGAGCAGAGAACATGCACTTTCAGTGAGGCCAGGTGGAGTACAAGGTCCAATCCTGCTTGAAGGAAGGCCAGGACTCTAGAGACCCTAAAAACTTGAGGGTCAAAACTTGTGATAGCACACCACTGGAAGTATGTGTGCCACACTCTGTGATAGATCCGGGCAGAGTTCGGCTTACACGCTCTGAGCATAGTCTGGACCACCAAGCTAGAAAATCCTTTGGACCTTAGGAGGGAATGTCTTAAGAGCCACATCATCAAAGACAGATGGGCCAGGTCCGGATGTAGACATGCACTTTGAGACAACAGGGCCGGACGTTGAGGAAGTTGGAGAGGAGCGTCTATGGAGAAGGATAGGCAGATAAGACCCGTTTGGTGTCTGCACCAGAACAGGCTACAATAATAACCATTCCCTCGCTGTGATTGTGGAACTGGAACTAAATGGCTTTCTGGATAAGCAGGGCCCTGCTCGGGTCTGATGGAGGGCCTGCATAGACAAACTGGTGGGGTGGCCATCTTAGTGTCATGACTCTGGAGAAATTGGCCTCCAATGATGGAACAGGCTTTGCAGGCAGTGATACCAGCAGCACAAACTGAGGAGGTCTTAGATATGTTTTCCTCATCTGACGGCACAAGACACGAGTAGATCAGAAGAATAGAACTTTAATGATGACAAGAATGGTTGGAGGGAATAGTGGTATAAGCACATAACCAGTAATACGTAGTAATATACCACTAGACAGATGCTTGAAACGATGAGAAAATGACTGAAGACTGTATGCTGAAGCACTGGGTTGAGCCCAGGTAAAAGACAGAGTTCTAGGAGCAAGTGGTGAGCTATGCTCAGTAATAGCAACAGTACTTGGAGCCAGGTGCTGAACTGTGCTCAGTGGTTAGCAAGAGTTCTTGGAGCCAGGTGCTGAGCTGTGTTCAGTAATTAGCAGAAGTTCTTGGAGCAAGGTGCTGAACTGTGTTCAGTAAATAGCAGAAGTTCTACTGAGTCAGGAACAAACGAAGACCTGGCAGTAGCCACATTGCACAGACACTGACTAAGTGTCCAGGATGGACTTACATACCCGGTGCCTGCTGCTGGTTGGCCACATATGAACAGCTGTAGGAACACATGATCAAACCAAAATGGCCACACCCATGGACCGGAGAGGCGCTCGTGGACACTGTGGAACATCGCCATGCAGGTGAGTGAGAGCCACTGGGTAGTGGGAGTGGACGTTTAGATACTCAGGCAGTGTTTAGATGACTTCATGTGGCCGACACAGCACCTATCTGCGAGGAGAGTGGGCATGCCATAGAGGACACCTGAATCTGGACATGTGGAGCACAGTTGCCCAGGACCTCAGCTGTAGTCTAACTGACCCTTAGGAATGAGAGAGCACACCCGTGAGAGACCACTTCTTGTACCGAAGCATCTGTGGTGGTTTGACGCCAGCACTTGGCAAATTGAAGAAGTTGGCCTCCTATTCTGGGTCCTCCAGGGGGAGGCCCGCCGCTTCATGCTGAAATTTTGTCCTCAGATTTGAAAGCAGGATGTTGGATGGCCCAGGTCTGCTTGCTCCTGGTCTTAGCGGCCCTTGTGGAAGCCGATTGCTGTGGAAATGACTGGCCCTTAGGCTTTCCCTGGGGACAAAAGGACCTGAAGGACGTTGTCTGAGGCTTTGCAGTAGCTGCCGAGAGCAGAAAATCAGTTTTTGATACTGCCAAAGTGGCTACAATCTTGTCAAGATCTTGGCCAAACTGGATCTCACCAGTGTAAGGAATGATTCTAAAGCCTTCTTAGAGTTTGAATCCGCCTTCCATGACCATAGCCAAAGAGTGCGGCGGGCAGACACTGACATAGTCAATGCTCTAGAGGCCAGGACACTAGCATCCAAGGTCGCTTCTCTGACATAGGAAGCTGCATCTCTTTAGTGAGCTATATACTGCATGACATATGATCCCTAGAGGCCTCTAGGGGGAAAGACTCTTCTATGGCATCTGCCCTGCTCTCAATTGCTTTCGCCATCCAGGCAATAGCCATGGTTGGGAGAGCAATGGCTCCTGAAAGGGAATACCCAGATTTAAGGCCAGTTTCAATCTTTCTATCCATAGGATGCTTTAATGAGGAAGCTGAAGGGATAGGTAATGTGGAGGAGCTTTTAATCAGTCGCGTAACATGGGAATCTACTGCTGGGGGAGCCTCCAATTTTGCGCAATGAGCTGCAGGAAAAGGGTAACAATAGGTCAGGTGTTTTTGGAGCTGAAACCTCTTACCAGGCATCTGCCAAGCTGCTGCCATGTGTTCGGCTAGCTGATCAGATAGAGGAAACTCTGCTGAAGCCACTTTTTGTCATTTAAATAGTTGGTGCTTTGATTTGGGAGTGGGCTCATCGTCTTCTATTTAGAGGATAGATCTGACAGCTCGAACCAAAGCAGGTATATTAATATTAGATAGATGCTCTCCTTCACCTGATGGAGATTCAGTATCAGAGAGATCGTCAGCGTTTTCTGTCTCAGATGAAATCTCAGATTCTGAAAGTTGCGTAGACTGTGAAGATAACACAGTACGCTTGGTAGGTTTACTGGGTAGGGGCTTCTCACCTCCCCCCAATTTTTTTTTAAAAGGCTGTAGAGGAAGCTGCTAGACTCTGTACCGAAGTAGAGAAGACATCTACCCATGGAGGTACCGGTACTGCCTGTACCTGTTGAGGCAACCCCATTGGGGGAATTACTGCCGGGATTGTCAGGCGGTCTGCAATAGTAACTAGCAGGGAGGCTCCTGGGCAAGGGCAGAAGACGTACCTGGTGTTATATAACACGTTGTACATGGTCCGTCCTGGACAACATGCTCCTCATTCAAGCTTCCTGCACATGATTTGCATGAGAACAATGTAGGTGCAGTCGCCTGCTTGCTACTTTTGCCTTTGTTAGATATAGTCGCAGAGTATATACTAATATGCGACAGAATACACCAAATACAAATGGGTATGCAGACGCTATTATACTACAGTGTATACAAATGGGTATGCAGTATAGTGATCCTGCCTATGCTTGAATAAGCTTCAGGAGAGCACAGCACAGAATATGGTACTGTGTAGAGTGCAAGCAAACAGTATGTGACAGCCTTCACATTTATAAGTAAAAGTGAATTATAGTAGACCCTGAATACAACGGTATGATAGGGTTATAGTGAGAGGAAAGGGAAAGGCATAGGCTGAGAGATTAGAAAAATCATACAGACAGACAGCGCTAGCAAAAGTCACATACTATGCAGAAAAACACTAGCTGCAAAAATGCGCTACATTCAACTACTCAGACGCAGTGTCTGATAGGTTGTAGCTCTACATAACCTGACTCCTGGGAGAGGTATGTAGGGGGACCGGACCCAGCATTTTCCATAAGAGCTGTGGCTGAGCCTGCAGAAAATGGCCGCAGGAGACCTCTGAAGGGGCGTGGTCCGAGGAGGAGAGCAGCTCAGAGAGTCCAGACTGCAGTGGAAAAGTGCCTTCAGCTAGTGGAGGGGCCACTGTATTAGGGAAAGGTGACCTCCCCTGGCTGATTTTTGTCCCCTGAGACCGAGGTAAGACTGCCCAGCCACAGGTTACCACAAGCGGTAACTGCCTTACCTGTCCCCTGCATCCCAGTTGCAGTATGGGGTCCTCCGCGGGGCTGGCTAGCAAGGCCCCGGGAAGCCCTACCGAAAGTACCAAGCGATGTTATGCAGGGCCGGCCCCAGGTCTACCAGCACCCTGTGCGAGAATTTGTGGAGCGCTCCCCCCCCCACATACACAACTCCATCCCACAAACTTAAATATTCTCCCCAAGATAAAAAGGATATGCATCCTATAACTTAAGTACACCCCCATATAACATAATTTCACACCACTCAGAAGACAATACACCCCCAACCCTCAGATAACATTAATAAAACACCCTCACATAATACACCCCACTCCCAAGATAACATTAATACAACCCCAACCCACATAATATAATACACCCTACATTAATCAAACAACATTAATAAACCCCCAACCCACATAATATAATACACCCTACATTAATCAAACTACATTAATAAACCCCCACTCCACATAATACACTGAACACAAATAATAATACAGCCCAAGATGACCACCACCGCACAGCACTGTACGTTGCATATCCTCCCTCCTCAGTTACACACACAGAAAAGAGACTGCTGACTCCTCCTGGCTGGTCCCTCTCCAGCCTGGCTCCAGCAGCTTAGCTGTCAGTCAGGAGTGGACTAGTAGTAGTCAGATGCTGAGGTTAGTAGTACTCACCACTGACCATCCATGATGTTTTGTCTATCCTCTGGTCCTCAGTCCAACACAGTCCTCCGCTGGTCCCGGGGCCATGGGTCGCGCCGCTCCACTGCTAGCAGACACAGCAACCACTATCACCGGAGCCGGAGTGGAGTCAGAGTCTGCGCAGGGCAGACAGCGATGGCGTGTAACGTCACACGCTCTCTCAAGGAGTTATGTCAAGCCCGGCCCACCCGGCGCTGCCCAATACTGGCTGGCTCAGCTAGTTGACAGTAGGTGGGTGTGTCCTCAAGCCAGGAAGCGGAGCGGGCAGTGGGGGCAGGCGCAGCAGGGCAGCCACAGCAGGGATTCAAACAGACAGTTAAAGCTGTCAGTTAGAGAGGGAAAATGGCAGAGGGAAATCGACGCACTTACTGTGGGTGGCGTCCTTGTGCGGCCGCTCAGGTGGAACATGCCTAGAGCTGGCCCTGATGTTATGGAGTTGCGGCACCCGGAGGGGTGAAGGAGTGGCAGCACAGACGTCCTAAGGACAGTCTGATGCTATGCACTCAGTAATAGAGATAAAATTAGAAATCATAAAAATAAAGCTTTGGGCTGCATAAGGCAGCCACTGTTATAAAGGTGATCCAAGCTCCTGCCTGACACCAAGCAAACTGATTTGCCTCAGGCTCAGAGATGGGGTTTAGGGGGGAGGGACCATTGTATCCTGGCAGTTGAAAGCTTAACTGTTTGGTGTCCGGTCCTTATCCACCACCTACACCCCATGGTATCCCTGTGGATCCCTATGGAGCCTGAAGAAGAAAGATAATTTTTGTGCACGCTACAAAATAATGTAGAACTGTATTCCCATTCATACCACTTGTGTATAATGGGAGATCCTCCCCTGGAACTTACTTGCTCTGTGCTGGATGGGAGTTCTGGTGATATTAGGCTAAGCCCCCATAAAGAAGGAAAGTCAGCGGCATGTCCTCTCAGGCTCTCTTGCATAACGTCAAACTTCGTATATATAGATACAGACTCATTCATTCTAGTGAAATTGATCAGTGAAATCTAGCAAAGTCGTTTTTGTCACTTCTTTATTTGCACATCTTGAGCAATAAAGACGCTCGGTGTGGTCAAGTCGCAGAGGACCTGGTACGCCGAGAGGGGCTGTATGGCGCAATTGAAACTACAATGTAGGAGGACACATCTGTGGGATCTGGTGCTCTAAGTCTTTTATCTATGAGCTACAGGTTCCTCTATGAAGCAAAGAGATTTTAATTTATGTAAGAATGTGATTTGTTTTACCCAGGAGTAGGAATGAATGTCTGAGGGCCCTCACTAGCTGTAATTGAATGCAGACGTTCTAAATATTGTTCATAACATTTTTAAGTATACACAGCAATGTGTGTGGCTTTCAGGTGTTTAAAGCTTATGGTTGACTTAAAAACACGTGTTTGTGATTGGTAGGAAAATATTTTAACGAGGTTAAGTTAACATTGCTGCAACCTATGGAAATCTGCCTGCTTTTATTTATGTTACATCAGCTATTTTTATGTCAGCTTTCCTAAATATGCTGCAATACCCAGTAGTATAAACAATGATTTCTATATCGTTATTATTATTAATATAGTTGCTTTATGGTTGAAATTCGGCAATTGCATATACTGTTTTAATGGATTAATTTAAGAATTATAAAAAAAATAGTCTCTTATACAGTAGCCACAGTGTCACTTCATATATCATGTGAGATTTGCATGCAGTTATCTTGGAAGGCATGATGGTATAGTCAGCAGGGGGCAGCAGGTCAGCAGATAACAGGAGCAGCCTGCACTTATAAAACTCCTGCCTACTAATACTATTTAAAAAAAACAAACATTGGTATTTATTGAGCTTTCGTACATATAAAAAAACAGGGTACAGAAAAGAAAAGTGAAAACAAAGGGGATAAATTGAGTAAGGGGGTTACAAGGTCAGGGGGAGGGGACATACAGCAAAAAACAAAAAACAAATAACAGGAATGACATCAGGCATTGTTATATTCTATAAAAGTCATGTAACTATTACAGCAAAAGCAAAGGAGATAGTTCAAGAATCTGTAATCTCATCACAGGTGTCAGAGAGAGGGGATTACCCAAATTTACAGACTGAGCAGTACTGTAATGACCTCTCTGGTTCACCCGATACTCACTCCAGCCAAACCATCTCATAAGAGGTGAGGAGGCTGATGCAGAGTATCTACAATCTGCCGTCTCAAATTCAAAATGTTTCTATATCTTACTCTCAATTGCAGACAAGTTAGGCACTGAAACAGTTCTCTGCAACTGCGCAATGGCCGATTTTGTGGCTACAAGTATTATAATATTCCTATCTCCTGGCGACATGCCCCCAGAATGATAATGGATGAGGGCGAGCCCTACCTACTAATTCTACAACACAGCTACACCTTAATGCTCCAGAGAAGTGCACTTATTTTCTGCCTTCTGGTATTTTCCTTACAGGCTACATCTAAAAGAATGGAGGCTAATATATGAATCATTGATCTCTACAGCAAAACGGGATTGACTACATGCACAAGTTCCCAAACTTTTACTATTTACAGCAGGGCCGTAACTAGGATAGTGCGACCAGTGCCGTGGCACAGGGCACCGCAGGGCAGGGGGCGCAGCTTGGGCCTGTCAGTTTTCCTAATTATCATCATTCTCACTTCTAGCCTCCTCGTCTTTTATCTCCAGCATCTCCTGGCCTCCTCTATTTCTTCCTTGGTCCTTCCCCATGAAGCCATGGCCCTTTTTCAGGTGCACTATCTTATGTCCCTATTTAAAAAATGGGGGGGGGGCAATGCTCTCTCTGGCACAGGGCACCAAAAAGTCTACTTACGGCTCTGACTTACAGACCCTCCAATATGACCCCTTCCACCAGGTATACAATGTACTGCTCCTGGACTTCCCTCATAATTTATGATTCCAGTCACTTGTGTGGCTGTGTGTTACATGACATGGTCGCAAACAAGGCGACCAGTCAGAAACGCATACTGGTCAGCTGCCACAAAATAATCTTCCAGCAGCCGCCAATGACAGAGGGACTGTTAGGCCCCCCTGTATGCAGGGCCGTAGCTAGGGTAGTGCGGCCGATGCCATCGCACAGGGCACCACAGGTCAGGGGGCACTGTTTGGGCCTGTCACATTTCTGTTTATTATCATTCTTGCTTGTAGCTTCCTCTTATTTCATCAACAGCATCTCCTGGCCTCTCCTATCTCTTCCCTGGCCCTTCCCCATGAAGCCATGGCCCTTTTTTGGGTGCATTATGTCCCTTTGAAAAATAAGGGGGGCGCCAATGCTCTTTCTGGCACAGGGCACCAAAAAGTCTAGTTACGGCTCTGTCTGTATCCCTGCACCCTCCCCCAGTGTCTACCATACTGCAGATCACTGCTGATCGGGCAGCACGACAGGACCCCCCACCTTGCGGCTGCAGACAGGAGCAGCCACTGGGGAAATGTACAGTATATGTAGAAGCCCTTAGCCCCCAGGGTATATATGCTCATAGCAGCAACCGCTAGAGAAAAACAAAGTCGCAATGTCACAATGGATCAATCATCGATAGTCTGATATATCGATGGCCGATATGTAAAATAAATATTAATGCTGTGTTTAAAAAAAATATATAATTTTAATAAAATTGTGTTGGATAAGTTATAAATAAATGCTATTGACCTAATAATCTAGACAATGTAGAACTAATGACCGGATACCATTCAATTATAAAAAATATGACAATTTCTGAATCATTTTTGAAAAAAAATATTAGCCAGTTAAAAGGTTAATGAACAAGCAATATGTCTTTTCCAGAGGTGACTGCAATCATATATGAAGCGGGAAATCTAGGAGCAGAGCATTTTGTACCTAGGGGAAGTGTGGGGGGGGTCCCAGTTGAATGCTTTGAACTTGTTGCATTCTTCATCTGTCAAAAGTTAGGGACATTTTAGCGTGTATGGATAGTCCCATTTGCTATAAAAAAGTAATGATATCTGTTTTACCAATACTGCTCTGACTGCAGCATTACTCTAAAGTTCCAACGACACAATATGTGTTCATTTGTCAAACCTACTATAAAAAATGAATTGTCATCACAAGGAAATAGGTACCTTATTAGCATTCATTGTGAAATTACAGTATCTGTTATCAATTGGGGATTTCAGGAAAGTTGGGGATGGAAAAAAAGTGTACTTGTACAGTAAATGTTTTACCTACATACTACTATGTACAATTATACAATTGCAGACTATGGCCCTCATTCAGACCCACTCGCGAGCGGCTGTCCGCTCGCAAGTGGGTCGATGGTCCCCACTGCGCATGCGCACGACGGAGGGAGCTCCGTCGTGCGCATGCGCGAGACCCGACGAGCGAAGGACTTTCCTTCGCTCAGAGTGTCACATCAAAGGGGGCGTGCTGTCGATGGTGACTGACAGCACGCCCCCTTTGGTGGGCGTGCCGGGGGGCATGCCTGCCAGACGGAGGCGTTCCCAAGGGAACGCCTACCGTCTGAAGCCGACCCCACTGACATCACTAGTGATGTCAGTGGGAGTGATTTTGGCTCTGATAGAGCCAAAATCACTCCTGGCCTTGCGGTTGAAAAACCCAACCGCAGGCTTTTGCTCGCAGTTTCGATGGTCGCGATGGTCAAGACCATCGCAACCATCTTGTTGCACGCTCGTATATGCTGTGGGTGGTGACCCACAGCTATACGAGCGTTCAGGAGGACGCTCCATATTAATGGAGGTGGGCCCAGATTCAGAGCGAGCGCTCTGGTCAGAGCGTCCGGCTCTGAATCAGAGCCTATGTTTCTCATAAAAATATGGTATTTTAGGATGTAGCTGGGATCATGGCGCACTTAATGCGAGCGTTCACTATCCCGGCCCTGGAATCCCGACAAACAGGAACTGGAGTGCAGAAAAATGGCAGTAGGTGCTCCGGACTGATTTTGATTGCTGATGGGCTAAAGAGTGGTACAATAATGAGTGTCTGCAGGCAACAGTGAAGCATGGTGGAGGTTCCTTGCAAGTTTGGGGCTGCATTTCAGAAAATGGAGTTGGGGATTTGGCCAGGATTAATAGTGTCCTCAATGCTGAGAAATACAGACATGTACTTATACTTATCCATCATGAGCTACCATCAGTGAGGCATCTTATTGGCTCCAAATTTATTCTGCAGCAGGACAACGACCCCAAACATACAGCCAATGTCATTAAGAACTATCTTCAGCTTAAAGAAGAACAAAAAGGCCAAAAAGTGATGATATGGCCCCCACCAGGGCCAGATTAAGCCTTTGAGGGGCCCAGGGGCAAATAAGACAAGGGGGGCCTTCCTCTCTATCAACACCGCCCCCCTGGCTGTGCCCACTGTGTGTGTGCCTCCTCTCCCAACACCTCCATGAGGCAGAAGCGCAGGTCCTACATGCACTCCTGCAGCAGGGTCAGACTCTGGAGCCTTCTCTCGGGCAGCACGGGGATGATTCTGCTCAACTCCAGCCTCCACCACCAGCAATAATCTCCCAGCAAAAGATTTGCAGTGCTGCTACAGGAATTTAAGTGGGGTCTTATACTGTGTATATATATATTTTTTTTTTACCCAATTGTATATATATAATATATATACACATACACTTAATGGCAGCCTAAAGACAATGCTGCAGGGTGCCCATATTACCTCCTGAAGTCAAATTGCATTGTGTACCACCTCAGACCGGCTGCTTACTTACAGAGGCCTTGTGTGGAAGCAAGCCTGGGTCACAGTTTATCTCTTCAAGCCTGCCGGCTAGATACAGAGTAGCTGGTGTCGGTGGCTGTGATTGGGAGCTGGTTGTGGCAGAGAAGAAAGACACACTCAACTCTGGCTTTAGGATGCTTTACCCGGCTCAGCAGAATACAGTCAGAGAGCTCTGCCAAACAGAGGTCTCTCTCTGAGGAGCTGCCGCGCATTCAGCACAACATGTCAGCTCCGATCTCGTACCGCACTTCCTGTCCACAGTGAGGTTTCTCCGACGTGTCAGGGGTTCTTGTGTGTGCCTCTGCGGACAGCAGCACCACAGTTGAGTTGCAGCACCTCTGGCCGCGGGGGCCCCTGATAGAGGAAGGCCCAGGGGTACTTGCCCCCTGTGCCCTTCCCTTGATCCGGCTCTGGCCCCCACAGAGCCCTGATCTCAACATCATCGAGTCTGTCTGGGATTACATGAAGAGACAGAAGGGTTAGACAGAAGCCTAAATACACAGAAGATCTGTGGTTAGTTCCCCAGAATGTTTGGAACACCCTCTCTGCCGAGTTCCTTCAAAAACTGTGTGCAAATGTACCTAGAAGAATTTATGCTGTTTTGAAGGCAAAGGGTGGTCACACCAAATATTAATTTAATTTAGATTTGTCTTCTGTTTATTCCCTTTGCATTTTACTTGATAAAAATAAACGTATAACACTTCTATTTTTGAAAGCATTGTTACTTTGCGGCATTTATGCCACACCTACTTAAAACTTTTGCACAGTACTATATATATATATATATATATATATATATATATATATGTACTGTATATATATCAATTGTGACAGGGTCAGCATAAATCCACATGGAGTGAATGTGGAATATCCAGATCTCCCAGGAGCAAAGGCATGAGGATTGTGTAAATGTCCAGTTCAGGTGTTGCCTCAATCAGTGCCTGGAAAGTACAAACTTGTACCAGCTGGTAATCAGCGGCCATCTTGAGTAACTGCTATAAAAAGGCTCTGTAGCAACCATACCATCACCTTTGATAAAGCTGTGATTCTGACACAGCGAAAAGCATCAGAATTGGTTGCTTTACTGTCCACCACCTTCTTCAACTAAAGGAGTGCCAGCCGCATGGTAGACCAACGTGCCTATCCAGCCATACCAGCTCACCGCCATACCTATGCCCAGGGGACTGGATACATGCAAAAGCCTGCCAGCATTGCTAATTAGGACCCCAATTTACAATTGGACTTTGGACTTGGTAATTATTTGGTCTGGACTAACAATACAGCAAATGAGCTCTAATATCATTGGAATATAATATGCCTCTGAGCACCCATGGACTAGTTATTTGAATGGTGGATTGGATGATGCTCTTTTATTCTTATGACTATATGCACTGAATACTATTTTATTTATGTTTTTAATTTATCTATTAGCTAATAAATATTCTCTTTGCATTTTTAAATAGACTTTCTAGCGCTGTTATTTCGTTGTTTTCTGTTCTTTTCTCAGAGGCCTGACTAGCCTCTATATAAAGCAGCTCTTTTGTACGGATTAATTCACCTTCTATTAGAGCTCCTTCAGTACTATTACTGTGGTTATTGTTGTATAAAACGGCAGTTGTTCACAGTGATAATATGTCTGTGTTAGGGGTGAGCGGGTTCGGATTTCTGAAATCCGAACCCCCCCGAGCCCCCCCGATCCGAGTCCGATCCGAATCAGGCTCGACTTTTCCCGCCTGACTCGGATCTGAAATCGAGGCAAAACGTCATCATCCCGCCTTCCGAGTCTCGCGGGTTTTGGATCCTATATAAGGTACCCGCGTCGGCGCCATTTTCTCACTCGGCTGTGGACAGTGAAGAGGGAGGGTGGGAGTTAGGGCTGTGTAGTGTAGTGTAGTGCTGCTGTTGTCCACTACTTCAAAGTCCATAGGGGCTGGCTGTGTTGTGCTGTGCTGCTGTTGTTAATAGGGGCTGTGTCCACTACTTCAAAGTCCATAGGGGCTGGCTGGACTGTGTTGTGCAGTCAGTTCTCCATAGGGGCTGTGTCCACTCCAAAGTCCTGTGCAGTGTCCCAGTCCTAAAGGGGTGCTGTAGTGTTGTCCAGGGGGTGCTCTGTCCATCAGGGGTGCTCCCCCCAAGTGCTAAAAAAATATATTTTCTGTGTTTGTGAATTGTGTGCGCAATAGCCACACGTGCATCAACAAAGTAGTGCCAAGTGTGCGCCTGTGTCATAAGTAAAGGGCCGGCTGGCTAGACCATTAAAGGGTGCTGTAACCCCCGAAAGTACACTCCAGTCCAAACCAAAAAAAAAATAATTTTCTGTGTTTGTGAATTGTGTGCGCAGTAGCCGCACGTGCATCAACAAAGTATTGCCAAGCGTGCGCCTGTGTCATAAGTAAAGGGCCGGCTGGCTTGACCGTTAAAGGGTTCTGTAACCCCCAAAGTACACTCCAAACCAAAAAAATATATATTTTCTGTGTTTGTGACTTGTGTGCACTGTGGCTGCACGTGCATCAACAAAGGAGCAGCGCCAAGCGTGCGCCTGTGTCCCATAAGTAAAGAGCCGGCTGGCTCATTTCTTAAAGGGTGGTGTAACCCACAAAGTGCACTACTCTCCAGCAAAAATAAAAAAATATTTTCTGTGTTTGTGTGCGCTTTAGCCGCACGTATATATATCAATATAACATAAATGGAGGACCAAACTTTCTCCGATAAAAATAAAATAGGGAAAGATCAAGAACCACTTCCTCCTAGTGCTGTTGCTGCTGCTGGGAGTTGTTCATCATCCCAGAGAGGAAGTAGGAACATCACTACTTTTACTAAACAATTGACCCTCCAACAGTCCCTAGCGATGAGGATGAAGTACGACAGCAGTCATCCTGAAGCAAAACGTATAACTGAGGCCTTGACTGCTATGTTGGTGTTAGACGTGCGTCCGGTATCCGACATTAGTGCAGTGGGATTTAGACAATTGATGGAGGTAGTGTGTCCTCGGTTCCAAATCCCATCTAGATTCCACCTGCATCCTCAAAGCAGCAGCGACAAGCGTGCGTCTGTCTGTTAAAGGGTGGTGACACCCTCAAAGTGTGCTACACAAACAATAAAAATATTCTTCTTTTTTCTGTCTTTGTGAATTGTGTGGGCTGTAGCCGCACCTGCATCCTTAAAGCAGCAGCGACAAGCGTGCGTCTGTCTGTTAAAGGGTGGTGACACCCTCAAAGTGTGCTACACAAACAATTAAAATATTGTTCTTTTTTTTTCGGTCTTTGTGAAATGTGTGGGCTGTAGCCGCACCTGCATCCTTAAAGCAGCAGTGACAAGCGTGCGTCTGTCTGTTAAAGGGTGGTGACACCCTTAAAGTGTGCTACACAAACAATAAAAATATTCTTCTTCTTTTTTCTGTCTTTGTGAATTGTGTGGGCTGTAGCCGCACTTGCATCCTCAAAGCAGCAGCGACAAGCGTGCGTCTGTCTGTTAAAGGATTACATCGGTGACAGCATCCAAGTAGGCATGTCAGACAGTCCGTACCTGTACTGGCAGAAAAAAGAAGCAATTTGGAGGTCCCTGTACAAACTGGCTCTATTTTACCTGAGTTGCCCCCCCTCCAGTGTGTACTCCGAAAGAGTGTTTAGTGCAGCCGGGAACCTTGTCAGCGAAAGGCGTAGGAGGTTGCTTCCACAAAATGTGGAGAAGATGATGTTCATAAAATGAATTATCAACTCTTCCAGGCAGACCAGCCTCCAGAACGTACAGAGGGACCTGTGGTTCCAGCAGGGACGAATTAATACTCTGTGAGGATGAGGATGTACACACTGAAGAGGGTGAGGAATCGGTGGATGAGGAGGATGAGGATGACATCTTGCCTCCGTAGAGCCAGTTTGTGCAGGGACAGATAAATTGCCAGCTTGTTTTGTGGGGGCCCAAACGAACCAATCATTTCAGCCACAGTTGTGTGGCAGACCCTGGCGCTGAAATGATTGGTTTGTTAAAGTGTGCATGTCCTGTTTATACAACATGTGGGTGGGAGGGCCCAAGGACAATTCCATCTTGCACCTCTTTTTTTTCTTTGCATTATGTACAGTTTGGGGCCTAGTTTTTCAATGCCATCCTGTCTGCCACTGCAGTTTCACGCCTAGATGGGTCACGTGTTTGTGCCGCCCACTCGTGTCGCTTAGCATCCAGCTACCTCGGTGCAACCTTTTGGACATAAAAACACTATTGTGAGGTGTGAGGTATTCAGAATAATAATAGCATAGGAGCAGAAAAACCTACAAATTCTGTGATTTTAGCTGTTTTTATGCTTTTTTTCAAAAAAATACAGATCCAAAACACAAAACCCAGAACCCAAAACACGGAAGGGTGGTTTTGGCAAAACCAATCCAGATCCAAAACACGAAGAAAGATCCAGATCCAAAACCAAAACACAAAACACGAAAAGTGGCCGGTGCACACCCCTAGTCTGTGTATATGAAAATTGTGCACAATATAAAAACTGCTTAATTCCTGTGTATGGGTGAATGGCCAGGCAATGTGGTGCAGTTTTAAGAGAAGCCAGCTGATATAGGCCCTCATTCAGAGCCGTTCGTTAACAGCAGTACGCTCGTTGCGTTCCGACGTTGAGTAACCGCGCATGCGTCGGTGTAACTGCGCATGTGCGTACGGCAGATTGCGAGCTTTTTTTGTCTCATTCGTCAAATAGCGTACAGGAAGTGACATGTCAAATGTGATTGACAGAACAGGGCGTTTTGGGCGTTGATGGGGGTGGAGATGGAAAAACGCAGGCGTGGCGAGGCGTTTTTGGGGCGTACATACATCATCAGATGCGAACGTCAAATGTGTTCATACCAACTCATACGTCACTGGATGATCCTCTTTCCCTTCAAAATGCTCGCACAGCTTAGGGTCTGGATTACTCGACCACATTGGCGATGGCCTTCTCCTCCGTCCCGACACTCCACGATGTTGCATCGATTAATCACGGCTTGTCAGAAAATCAATTAGTGTTGTATTGAAAACCGGCTTGGTATGTGTTTTGAAATCAGTTTTTTGGGTTAGCACAAAACCGTACGCAGGTGGAAATCATAGCTGCTAATGTCAGGATTACACAATCAATTTGCGTACATTTGTGGGGGTTTATTTTGGGGTTAATATTTGGTTTTTGGCCTATTGTAACAATAATGACATCATGTTTGTGTTTTTTTGGCCATTTTGCTTTTGCCTGGTGAATTTGCATCCTTATGTAAATTTTAAAACGTTCCTTAAAGAACCCTTTTTTTTTTTCTCATGTAAAATGTTGGCGGTGCGCGTTTTTGCCTTGTGGACCAGGATTAAATGTAAACCATTTTTACAATAATGTCAGAATACAAAGTCGTACATTTTTGGCAAATTTATTGCTATAAAAAATCAATTTCATGCACATCTTTTACACAAACATTTTTTGTAGTGTTAATTCCAAAAAATTTAATAATTGTGCAAACATAAAAGTTATGGAAACTTAAAGCTAAAAATTAAAACAATTCACAAGAAAGGAGAGGGAAGTTTTGGCCAGAAAGGAATATGGGGCAAGCACAGAAGGAGTGTGGGAAAAGTAA
The DNA here is from genome assembly GCA_031769625.1 of Taudactylus pleione. Lineage (NCBI taxonomy): Eukaryota > Metazoa > Chordata > Amphibia > Anura > Myobatrachidae > Taudactylus > Taudactylus pleione. The sequence goes on from JAUIMM010000015.1 coordinate 4,923,324, forward strand.
CCAGTGCTGTCAACGTTTTTTCCCCCGTTTGGCAGGGGGAGGGTGGGCGCCAGACCGGGTCCGGGATGTCATCGGGCTGGCCTGTCCAGAGGCAGATGTTGTGGCCTCTGGACTAGGCACAGGGCTAGGCACATTTGGAGGATTGGCTGATGTTGTGCCAGAGGTGGAGGATCCTGATGTTCCGGCAGGAAGGGAGGTCGGCTCCACCATGTGCTGGTGAACGAGCTGCTCCAGGGCATTGGCGATGCGGACGTTGGCCCTGGTATTTTCCGCCAGGGCCTGACCAATGGTCACGTTGGCCGCAGCATTTTGCTCCAGGGCCTCAGCCACCCGTACCAGACTGGCGTCCATCCTCTGCAGAATCTCCGTATGGAAATCCGATTTAAAATTGAGTTCTGTGAGGAGGGACACTGCCTGCGAGGGGGATTGCCCAGGACTGGCTTCTGCAGGGTCCTCAGCCGGATGTACTGGTTCCTCCCCTGCAGAGCCTGCAGAAATTCTGCGGCCAAGGCTCCCCTCTGGAGCAGACTCATCCGCCTGTGTCTCTGTTGGTAAAATGAGAAAAGAGTCACATTAGAATCTACATATTGGCCCATTAACATTTCAGAGTTGGTGACATCACAATATTTACCTTGGACAACATGAGGAGCCGCAAAGTCTGGCATGTCCGTATCCATGTTGGACACGCCAAACACCTCCACAGCCTGCACACACCCCTGTGCCAGCTCTTCTAAATCATTCAACTCCAATGACACAGGGGTGGGACCCCCACCTGTCCCCCATGCATGCCTAGCCCTGTCAGCCATTTTTTGTTTCAGGCGATATTTGAAGTCTTGCCATCTGTTGGTGAAAAAGTAGCCATTATTCATGCATTCTTTCCCCCAGTTTTTTTGGGTGGTCAAGTTTTTACTTACCGCCGTTTGACATCCCGGGCTAGACGGACAAAATCACCCACCCTATTGACCGCAACTGCTACCTCCTCCCACATTCTCCACTTCTGGCTTGCACTCATATTCCTGTCTGCCTGTGGCAGGATGTCCACACACTTTTGAACCAAAACCTCCATCTCCTTTCTTGTGAATTGTGGCTGCCTTTTCTTTTTGCCAGCTTTGGCCGGAATACTGGGCCCAGCAGCCTCTTCCATGTCATCCTCCTCACCTATTTGTTTAAATGTTGAGAATTGTAAACTTCACAACTTGCACTATATTATGTTTCAAATTAATCATTGTTTCCAAATGCCTGAAATACTTACCGCCAGACTGTTGCCCATTGTTTCCCTGGTCTGTAGCCATGTCTTAGCTCAAAACAAGAAATACACCAGAACTTTTTGTTTGGCTCGTGACGTATTTATACATGCGTCCTTATTTTTCGGCCGCATCATTGATTGTGCGTTCCTATGATCCATCCTTAATTTGTGCGGGAAACTAAACACTATTTATGGCTTGGGGCGTCTCGAGTCGAGGTGGCGTTTGTTGATTGTTGGAGGTTACGTTAGTTGGAGTTGATTGTTGGCGGGTTTTGGAGTTGGCGTTGGTGGTAGTTGTTTTTGTTTTTTAAATTTGTTTAATTTTTTTCCGTTCGCATTTTTTCTGGTGGTTTTGTTTTTGGCATTTCTTTATTTGGTAAGTTTTTGGCAGTCAAACTTTTGTTCAATTTGTGTCTCCTTCTTTTCCGGAATTTTTGAACGTTAATTTTTCGTAATTTCATCTTTGTTAGGTATTTTTTTGGCTCTGCCCCAACGACCTTTTGATCTGGAAACTTATATATTATCTATTGGTAAGTTTATTTTTTCACTTGGTTATTAAATGTTCATGTTTGTATTTACGCAACTTTGTTTGACCTTACACTTGTAACCTTTGTTTTTATTAGTCAGAAATGTTTCTAAAATTTCGTGTTTTTCTATCTGCGTATTTTTGTACTTGTATTTGCGAACTAATTAGTGCATTTTTAACTTTCTATTGTGACTGGTATTTGCGAACTAATTAGCGCATTTTTAACTGTTTCTATTGTGTCTGGTATTTGCGAACTAATTAGCGCATTTTTAACTCTTTCTATTGTGACTGGTATTTGCGAACTAATTAGCGCATTTTTAACTGCTTATTTAGACCCGTTAAATTGGTTGTGTTTTCCCTTTAGCATTTGTTGATTACATTTGGCCCCAATTTGAGGTAGTCTGCGCAATGTCGTTTTGCTCTTTGGGCAAATGTGTGTTTCTCCCCTTTTATGTTTTGTCTTGCACCCAATTTTGAAACAGAAATGCCCAGCATAAATTGTTGTATTTTTATATTGTGATTATTTTCAGTTTGCACGTATCATGACAATACCCCGGCATGGAAGCATCAATGGATGGTATCATCAAGCTAAGTAAAAATCTATGTATTTGGGGGGTTCAAAAGCCTTACATTCAAATCTTGCCATTTCAGGTTGATCTGGGTCGGATTGTTCTGGCCATGCTCCCGGAAGCCGACCAACCTCAATCTCGTCCCAGGCGTAGGCATCGTAGGCGTGCAAGGCCCCAGATATTTCGAACATGTGTCACCCTTTTTGGAATGCCCAATGATGAGGTTTTAAGACGCTACCGTCTTCCTCCCAAAATCATCATAGACACTCTCTCATTAATAGAGAGTGATCTTGAGCGGCAAATTGACAGTCCTACAGCAATACCACCACTTACACAATTTATGGCGGTGTTACATTTCTGTGCCTCCGGATCGTTTCAAACAGTGGGAATAGTGGCGGGCATCTCACAATCCTCCTTTTCCCGGATCCTGAGGGCAGTGATGGAGGCACTATTCAAGCATCTCCATCATTTTATTCAAATGCCTTTGGATATGGGTGCCCTTAGTGTGGCCAAGGCCAATTTTTACCAAATAGCTGGCTTCCCACACATCATAGGGTTGTGGATGGTAATCACATACCACTTCAGCCTCCAGCATGGCTGGAGGCCATATTTCGCAACCGTAAACACTATCACTCCCCGAATGTAATGGTGGTATGTGATGCCTCCCTCCAGATCCTGTCACTGAATGCAAAATTACCAGGAAGTGCACATGACTCATTCGCCATCCGGCAATCAGGGATATGGCACAAATTAAACAACCTACAAGCTGGTGATGCGTGGCTTCTGGGTAAGTGGAGACCTTTAGTACATAACAGTGTTAAGCTTGATACACAGTGATCCTGATGTTGTCACTTCTTTTTCACAGGAGACAGTGGCTACCCTTGCACGCCCTGGCTGCTCACTCCTTATTTGGCTCCCACACCAGGGCCACAAAGTAATTTTAATGCCACACTTACCGCCACCAGGCAAGTGGTGGAGCGCTGTATCGGCCTTTTAAAAGGCCGATTCAGATGCCTCCACCGCTCTGGTGGAGGGGTCATGTATTTGCCGGATATGGTTTCTAAAATTGTGGTCCTGTGTGGGATATTTCACAACATCGCCATAAGGAGTGGTGTCCCAATGCAGCCAGAGGATGCCTTACCTGAGGATGGCCCCCCCGAGGTTGGTCGGAGGTCAGTATGTGGGGGGGGCCATACGCGATGATGTGGTGGCCAGATATTTTAGGTAATTATTGGCAAAACAACAGTGTTTAGACACAATGTGGTACGGATTGTTTGAGAACATCTAATTATTTTTTTTATTTTCTCCATCTTCTGTTTGTTTTCATAATCTTTGGGACTCCAACGATGACTACTTCCTGCTACCCTAAAAAAACCTTCATGTGGAAACTTTGGGAATATATTATGGAACCCATATTGCAACGCCACATTTGTGGAATCATGTTGGCATGGTCCTTCGTCAACCAGTTCTTGATTTTTGGTGTGATTTTTTTTAAGTTTTTTGTATGTGTTGTATTTATGACTATCACTGTGTGTTTTGTTTGTGAGTGAACACTTTGTTATTTTAGTTATGTTGTGAATAAATGTCTTGAGAGTGTAATTTTGTACCTTTTTTTGCCCATTACAAGCAAGTGTAATCAGGTTCACACACGTTACATTTGCCTAAGGGGTAAGCCTGTAATGACGCAAGTTGAGCTCAAATGTAAGATGTTTTCTGGGTCCAAACTAACACCCAAAGGAATCCTGTACAATCAGTTGGCTTCGTAATATCGGCCTAAGCAGCTTGCCCCCCAAATAGGAACATGTAAAATGTAGTAATATATAATTTGTACAACACCAAAAAAGGCCAATCAGATTGTTACTGTTAGGTGTTTCTTGTGCCTGTTTTGCTAAAAAATACAACACACAATCTTAGTGACAATAATTGCAAATCCTTGCTGGAAGAGACTACTTATGTCAGTGTAAACAATCTCTGATTTGAAAACAAGGAATGAGACAGAACGTTAAGTTTAAAATATTAATTTATTTATCTTTTGTCAAAAAAACCCCTAAAACTGGTTCCTAAGGAGGACCGACATATGGTCAAGGACCACAAGCAGGCCGATGACGTGTTCCCGCATACGCCCCACACAGCCGGCTAATTCAGCCATACGCCTCTGTTCCTCTGTGGGTTAGAAAAGTGTGGGGATTAATACATCAATAATGAAACCACATTAAAAAAACAAACCAAACCAAGCTACCCAAAAATGTAAATATTGTGGCCCAAAGCAGAATTACACCAAAAAAACCAAGCCCCCCAAAATGGTGTACCCCAAAATTACAAGTCCAAAAATCAGATTCAGACAGGTGTGATATGTGTATGGTGAAATCAGCAGTAACAGGTAAAGACAACCCGAAAACTCCCAAAAACTCGGCATAAAAACACAAAAAAAGGGAACGACACATGATTACATCCAAACAGTTTTTGCCAAAAAATAAAAAACCATACCGTTCAAAATAACGGCCGCTCCTGAAGCCACTCCCTCGTCCTCCTCGGAGGTGCCTCCATTCCCCAAAGAGCTTGGCGGGGTGATTTGGGATTCAGGGGAGGGGGTAGTTAGAAGAGGGGTGGTTGGAGGAGAGGGGGAATTGGGATGGAGGGGAAGGAGCCCCGAAATATCCTCCACAGGGTCTGGGGAGGAGGGGGAAATAGGGGAATTTGGGGGTGTGGAGGGTTGGCTTGGGGTTGGGGAGAGTGGGCGAGAGCGCCGTCTTGGATGGCGATGACGCCGTAGTCTTCGCTGTGCCCCTAAAAGATGAGAAACAAATTGTGGTTAGTTTCAACCAAAACCGAGTAAAACACTAATTTATGACAACACAAATCTGAAAACATGGCCATGCAGATATGAGTGCAATGAATAAATAGGACATACATGAAAACATGGCCATGCAGATATGAGTACAATGAATAAATAGGACATACATGAAAACATGGCCATGCAGATATGAGTACAATGAATAAATAGGACATACATGAAAACATGCACACGCAGTTAGGGCCACAAAGATAAACATGAAAACCAAAGTCCCAAAAACTTACTTTCAGCGATCTGCATGCGAAAGCATGCCAGCAAGCGGGGCGTCCACCGTTGCAGGTCCGACCACCTGCGCTCCAGCTGGCCGATCTGGCGGCGTGAGCCGAAGGAACGCAGGCGGCCACGTACCTCCGCATATGCGGAACGTTTCTCGCGATTTGTGATGGGTGGAGGCTGGCTGGTGATCCGCCTATCCATCACCTCGGTTAACACCAGCAGCTCGCGCCTGGTGAATGCCGAGGCTCTCATGATGGCAATGGTGTATTTGTTAAAAATCATTTTTAATAAAGACCCGAAATTAAATTTGATTGGCTAATGTATTTGGGTAATTAACAGGACCAATTCTATTGGTTAGTGTATGAGTCATGTGTTCGACAGGGCCAGAAATCTCTTGAGAGTTATGATAGGCTTGATGCAGTGACATGCGTAAGCAAATTTAAATAAAGAAATGAACCCAGGAAAATATGTGTGGTTAAAAACAAATAAAACAATTGTTTAATTGGCTCTAACATGTATTTTGACAAATAAAAGCGAATGTTTAAGCCGTACGTATTCTGCGGGTAAACACAAACCCGGACAAGATTAAAGTTTATTGCATTGTGAAAAAAAAAAAAAAAACAACAATTAAGCTAATTGATACATTGATTGGCATGATACGATTGAGGGAGGTAGGCAGAAAAAAGGAGCAGGTAATCGGAATCTGACAGTCCCACTTCCGTTTTGTACTTGTGCGTGCGTTCCCTTCAAGCCACTTCGGGGATGTACGCTCGGTATTTGGCACGCTCGTTAGTTAGAGGAGGGGTCGGTAGAGTTTGGGGAGGATGTTTGGCTGCGTTCGAAAATACAAGTGAGTGCTTGAATTTACATATTTTTTTACGTACGCAGAACGTACGGACGGCCACTTGCGTCCGGGTCTGAATCAGGCCCATAGTTTGTTGGGAATCTGGCTTCTAAAAGAGAATTTATAAAGCCTCCTAAGTTTTTCCTTAAAGGGATAAAGCAGTGTAATATGGAGGAGCTTTTGAAAACTTTTGCTGAAATAGTTGCAAGGCAACAAGTTCTGGCAGCAGCACATCAAGGACAGATGCAAGAGCAGCAAGCTTTGGCAGCAGGACATCAAGCACAGATGCAAGAGCAACAAGCTCTGGCAGCAGGGCATCAAGCACAGATGCAAGGACAACAAGCGCAAATTCAGTTATTACATGCAGAGTTAACTGAAATAAGGAAAGGTGAGCATGAGCGAGAGGTGTTACAAAGCTTTCTCCATCTGATGACATTGGAGCTTTTCTGTGCACCTTTGAGTGTACTGCTGCACATTTAAAATGGCCTGAAGAGAAGTGGGCTGCCAGACTTGCTCCCCGTCTCACAGGGGAACCTCAGAGAGCATATGTTGATTTAAACATGACTGAGGCAAACTCCTAGCTACACTTGAAAAAGGCCATATTAAGCAGAGTTGGAGTGACTGGACCTAGCAAAGCTCAGGAGTTTCAGGAATGGCGGCTAACCCGTCTGAAGCTCCTACGGTCCAGCTGTCCAAATCAGCCAGGCTCAGTAAGGTGTAGTTGTAGCCACATAAGAACTCTGCTCAGTGTATAGTAAAGATGATGGCTTTGGACCATGCTGTGTGGGTACTAGATTGTGTGGTGCAACAGTGGGCTTTACAGGCTGATCCTCAAACATTTGAGGAGTTAGCGGTGGTGATTGAATGGTACTTGACTCTTGGGAAGTTACACAAGGCCAAACAGGGATTCCAGCCAGTTTCCAAGCCTAGAAACCAGGTCCCAATTGTTAAAGCCAACAACCCACCTCCAGCTGTGTGTTTTGACAGTGAGTCCGGTCATTTGTGGCGGCACTGCCCAAAGCAGGGTTAGCCGATGGACTGTAGTGCTGGAAAAACAACTGGACCAGTGGTCAGCATGGCTGCTAGAAGCTCTTCCCCGGCGCAAACCACCTTGTTTCGTTTGATAGTGCGAGTGGAAGGCCTGGAGGTCTGGGCCTTAGTGGATACTGGCAGCGAATTTACTATCATCTCTGCCAACCTGGTTCCACCTGGGGCTGATCAGGTGCTACCCCCAGCAAAGGTTGTATTTGTACATGGGGATGTAGAAGAATGCCCCCGAGTGTATTTCCCAATAATGATCAAAGGGCGATCCCTGAAGGTGATAGCCGCAGTAGCCACCAGGCCACCCTACCCATTGATCCTGGGTTGAGACTTTCTGTTGTTACAAGAGTGGTTACGTGGTATCATGACAGCAGAATATCCACATCAGAGGTGTCCCAGGAGCGAAGCTCTGCTGTTTCCCAAAGTTTGGTGGCTGTAATGCCCTCCTTGGCCAGTGAGCAACCGTAGGGGAGTGAGACCGAGAAACAGTGGGTTCCCATTGGCTAGGAGTTGTCTTGGCAGGACTTTGGCCAGGATCAACAGAATGATGGGAACTTGTTAAATGCATTTGAAAATGTGGTAGAGATAAATGGTAGAGTAAACATGGCTTTACCAGCAGAAGGTGTATCATACTTTGCATTGAAAAATGATTTGTTATATCGTGTAACCTATTTGCAAGGTAAGAGAGGAGACCAATTGTTGGTTCCCCAGAAACACGAGCAGTTGGTGTTAAGGGCGGCTCATACACACCTGTGGGGTGGCCATTTGGGGGAAGAGAACACTCTCCATCGTATTCAGTTAAGATTCTTCTGGCCCGGCATTCATGCAGCAGTAAAAAAGTATTGTCAAGAATGTCCAGTGTGTCAGAAGACAGCACCCTGGCCACGGTTTAGGGCACCCTTGGTTCCCATGCCTGTCTTTTCTGTACCTTTTGAGATAATTGGTATGGATCTGATAGGGCCAGTGGAAAAATCTGCTTGTGGGCATCAATACATATTAGTGGGGGTAGATTATGCCACAAGGTACCCGGAGGCCATCCCGCTATGTAACATGAAATCTAGCACTATTGCCCAGGAATTGTTGATGCTATATACCCGCATGGGAATACCAAAGGAGGTCTAAATGGACAAAGTACCCCTTTTGTCTCTAAACTAATAAAAGATGTGTGCCGACTGTTAATGGTGGATAGGATTACTACCTCAGTTTACCACCAGCAAACAGTTTGACTTGTTGAACGCTTTAACCAGACCCTTAAACAAATGAGAAAAAGGGCGGAAAATGAGGAAAAGCGAGATTGGGACTTACTCCTACCCTATTTAATGTTTGCATTGCAATGCGAGAGGTGCCCCAATCCTTTACGAAATTTAGTCCCTTTGAAGTCCTCTATGGAAGGCAACCTAGAGGGATTTTAGATCTGTTAGGCCAAGAGCCTAACATTGTTCAGTTTGTGACCCAATTGTATGGCCGTTTAAAGCAAATTGCGCCACTCGTGAACGAGCATATGGATAGGGCACAACAGCTGCAAAAATGTCGGTATGACATGACCGCGGTTCATCAGTCTTTTAAACCGGGAGACAAGGAACTGGTTCTGGTACCCACTAAAAATTATAATAACACCTATTGTGTATCTCATCCACATGAGCTTTCTATAGATAACCAACACCTATTTAGATCTCAAAGAGAGTGTAAGGCTCGTACGAATGCTGAGATACGGTCAGATACGATGCAACATCTCCTAGAAGTGATATTGTTGTTCCAGAGATGACCATATATATAAGGAGATACAAAAAACAGCCTCCAATTGTGTGGTAATAACTAATAACATACACTTTAATTAAATAACAATAAAGACTTGTACAATAAAGAGTAAAACAATAGGCTTATCTGTCACGTAGATTAGAGGTGACCACAAAAATTGGACCAATGCATTTCATCCTACTGTGCTTTCTGGGGACTTCTTCAGGGGAATAATAATACATTTGCTATTATTGCTATTGCTAGTGTGTGTTTATTTTTTACCACACAATTGGATAGCCTTTAATTAATTAAATTAATATATTGAATTTATCACAATTAGGTGCCGTGGCCCCTCTGAATCTTGGGGACCCTCTGAGCCTTGGGGCCCAGGATGGGTGTACCTTTTGTATCCTCCTGTCACTGGGCCTGAGGGCAGCAAATGCCCCTGCAGACTAGTATTGCAACAGATTCCTCACTGTTTCCCAGCTCACAATGTACTACAGTATGACTTAGCACTGCTGTTTTTCTCTAGTTGAAATGGAAGGCAAGTTCTATCTTGGACATAGTCTCCCAGGCACCCACAGCAAACTACTATAAATAAAAATAATTTTGGACCTTTGTCAGTGTGATATTTAGTTGTGAAATTTTATAAAATGTATTGTCAGAGCCGTAAGTAGACTTTTTGGTGCCCTGTGCCAGAGAGATCATAGGCAACCCCCCCTGCCCCATTTTTTAAATCGTGACATAAGATACTGCACCTAAAAAAGGGCAATGGCCTCATGGGGAAGGGCCAGGGAAGAGATAGTGGAGGCCAGGAAATGCTGGGGATAAAAGAAGAGGAAACTACAAGTGAGAATGATAATAAACAGAAAAATTGACAGGCCTAACAGCGCCCACTATACTGCGGTGCCCTTGTCGCCCCACCCTAGTTACGGCCCTGTGTATTGTAACCAATTAAAACTGCGTGTGTAAAATGACTTTTACAGCTGTTTATTTAATGCAGCTTATCTGTTGAACCAGAGTCTGATGGGAGAGAGCTAACCTCTCGTCTCAGGCAGAGCACGGGATGTGAGGAGACATCAATGACAAGAGGATGTGCCACTAGCTCGGCTGGCATTTCATCTCACTTATTGCTGGGGGCCTGATTCAGAGGTGCAGGCAATTTGAACGCAATGCAGATCTTCACATAGTTGAGTGATTATTTGCAAATGCATGTGCAAAAAGTCCTTAAAATCTCTACAGCATTACACAAAGTGTACGCACAACGATTCTATTGCGCTCGGGAGAGTGTATTAGAAATGGGGCGACAGAGTGATGAGAATTCCTTGGTGGTGGCTGGGAGGTGGCCTGTAGTTGCAAAAAGAATATGCTTCATGGATCATGTTATGAAAGTGTAATTGAAAGCTACAGTGTTCTCAGACGCACAGCTGCTTCCTCAGAGTCCATGTTCAGATGGAGATGTTACACCTGCGGTGTTACATTGTGCAGAGACGCTGAAAGTGGGCATTTCTGGGCTTGATCATTCAGGTGAACGCTAGTGTACAAAAGGAGAGCTGAAACTGGCATTTGCATATTATCGCGACTGCCACTCCACAAAAAGAGTGCTCTGATGGGAGGAAGGATGGAGGGAACCAATAAGAGAACCGGATGTTGAGGACCCACATTCTTTCACCCACGCATTCTGCCATGTTTTTTTAAAATTCTATATAAAACCAAAATAACATTGGCCTACAACATACTGAGGTGCAGGAAACTCCCGCTTTATTGGGCAGTCCCCGGCACCCTCGGAAGAGTGGGTGGATCTCCAGCATCCCGCCCACTTCCTAGTCAAGTTTTCAGGATGGGGAGATAATCCCAAAAATTGTGTGTCCGTATGGAGGGGGCGGGACTAACATGACACCTATTGTGTCATTTTAGCTCCACCGCTTCCCCATGAAGCCACTGATTGTGGCATTTTCCTGCCACAGGGGTGGGGTTTAATGACGTGAGTGCCCCCAAAATGGTCATCTGCACCTCCTCTCTGGGCTTCTCTTGGAATCGAGGATATTTAAGTCAGCAAGGGGTCATAAAAATGGCCCACTTAGTGAATAACTTTGCTTTAGATGGTGATGTATGTTATTATTGTCCATGGAAAAGTTTAATCATCGTATAAAAAATGTCGGCACTTCAACAAATATTTGGAGTTTCAAAATTGTTTTCTTCAGTTTGCTTCTGGTGAAGATAGTCAGAAACAGAGTATTAAGTCTCTGGACTCCATGGCAACATTTTTTGGGTAGTCAGCAATTTGCACTGGAGGACCTCACATGTGCTCAGAAAAGCATAGGGAGACTTTCATAGTGGATTAGATTGCATTGTCTGTGCCCTCTCACCACCAGTGAAATGCAGTGAGGTCAATGGCTGGGGAGGCACACATGGAGATGGGTCTGAGTACTGAGTATGGGCCTCACCCCCTACTCACTGTAACGCTCCCCTCACAACACTAAGCTTCAGTGTCCATTGATTCTCCTACCTGCATCACTGTGTCTTCTCTTGCTGCTGCTGACTGAGCTCTTATCTCTAAACACTGCAGTGCACTTCCTGGTCACATGACACATCCAAGGTGTCCATCAGTGCTCAAGGCACGCTCACCATACTCAGAGGCATGCTTCTATTAGCTCTCTTTCTCTGCCGCTTACTGCTTGTGGTGTGGCCCCGCCCCCAGCAAGCAGTGTCTGACTATACAGAAGCGAGGCTGAGCTGTTGCTGCCTCATCTCTCGTTTCCCTGCAGTTCCAGGGAGCTCCACAAAGCTGGTGAGTGTTAACTATAAAAATTATTACAATAAACAAATAAGATGTTTTTAAGTTATAAATATCGTCTTTGTACTATTCTAATTATTTTTATATCATATTTCAGGAGCATGATAAGGGCTCTGTCTTCCCTGCCTATCCTGAGTGCACATCCCTGCTCATCACCAGATCCTTAGCAACAGCCTAGACTGCTTTCACTGCATTGTTCCATGCAATACCATGACACTTGCACAGAGCCATAAATAGGTAAGCCGCCGCACAAGGCAAGAGTCCTAGAAGTTGTCAGCATCGCTGTTCTGTAGCATCTGTACTTGGCTTGCAGGGTGCCTGGAACAGTCCGACATCCGCCCAGGCATGTTCTGTCCTTGTACCATCTTTGTGTCATCATAAGGTCCGGTTCATAATGTGCCCTTCTTCATCACTGCTCTTGCATGATGTCTAACATATCACAGCTTCAGTTCTATTAACAATAATGATAAATTGATCTATTCAGTATGTGTATACAAACAGCATAAATCAAATCTATGGCTGACTCTATTTTAAGGAATGAGTGTCTGGTTTCTGGATATTGTTGCATTTTTGTCAGAATAAGCAGAATGGGTGTCTTTTTATGTGGGAAACTCGTGTCATTTTTATCATGCCATTGTATGTGAATAAAGAATTTCCTAACACGTCCACAGATTAACACCACAACACTGACCGGACTGAAAAATCTCGCAGCTGCCTTTCATTAGTAGTAACCGCAATGGAATGAAAAACACAAAAACACATTTAGCCCCACATTTTAATGCGAAAAAGTAGTTTGTGTCATTATTGAAAGAGGGATCTAATTAGGAAACAGTCAATTTTTAAATGTTGCTAAAGGGTGACAAACAATGATTTAAAATGAAAAGGGTACATATCCTTTAAATGTCATTTAAAAACAGAAATGTAGAATAAGAATGCAACTAACTGATATATAGACTGGAAGGGAAGAACATATACTGTACATTAGTTAGCAACTAAAACAGACAATTATCATATATATAAATGTTGGAAAAATAAATTAATATATAATAAACTTGCATTAAAAAAGGGGGTCATGGCCTGTTTCAGAATTGTACGCAAACCCAATGGTTGATGAGCATATATGTATTCTAAGATGCACATGGAAAAGTCTTATGGCATATAAGGAGTATCTGGTGGAGTGGTAGCATAAGGGGTATCTGGAGTGGTCTGATGGCATAAGTGGCATGTGGAGTGGCCTAAAGGCATATAAGGGGCATCTGGATGTGTCTAATGACATATACAAATGTGTCCACATACACCTAACCGCACACCACGCTAAATAGTCCACTTTGGTGTGCTAAGGACTTTGCGACATAGCTGCTCCTTAATGTGCTATACTAATACTAAGTACTTTGTATACTATTAGTGACTTAGAGGGGATTCATAGTTGTATGCAGATCAAATCGCTAATGCGTCTTTGGGCGCAGTAGCGATGAGAAAATATGGTAATGCTGCAAGAGGCGTCTGAAGAAAAAGGAGACCTCCTGCCGGAATCACAGATCCAAGTCCTGCATCCAATATAGAGAAGTCCATCCGTTATATTAATGACACGTAGAGAAATTGTCCGAAAAATTGTTTTCCATTTGGCATTTAAATAATTTTTAAATACATAGAAATCTAAATTGCCAGGCAATACCATGAATTGTTTCGGGTTAACTTCCATCTTACTTTCTCAAAAGAAAATAGATATTGAAAATTGAAATCAACCTTTCATCTCTGGGATAGGCAGCCTTAATGCTGATCTGATGAATGTCTTCCCAAGGCTTCTCTACCTATTCCAGGCATCACTGATTCGTACTCTACGTTCCTGCATTTCAAAATTACTACAACACAACTCTCCCCGATTTATTTTGGTCAAAATAACTATGTGTTTAAAACCCCTGCAATCATCTTGAAGTGGTGACTTGGATATGCCCCAATTCAAATATCACTACTCTCTGTGCAATTGGCTCAGTGTGTCTTCCGGGCCATTACAGTCTCTTCCAGGGTCTGGTATATGATTGAGTCGAAGTGCCTGGAAGTCACATCTGCCTACTCCCATCTTGGCTCTATACTGTAGATGAGACCTAACACTGTATCTACTCATTAAGTAGTCTCACACTGTCTGACCAATGGGTGCAGGGAGTGCGGTGCATGAAATCTTTGGAAAGATGGAGCGGGTATAGCAAAAACTTTGGCACTGTGGCAAGTCCTTTGATATTTTGTGTACATGTGTAATCTTCCTAAAACTATCACAGGAAAGAAGCCGCCACCAGCGGAAGGTAAGGGGGAGTGCTCCTTGGAAGGGAAGGGTCTGATTGGCATTAATAATGCCCCATTGTCTCTGTCTATCAGCAAACATCACAGCCTCTCATCCTCCGTCAGCCAAATTATGCCTCTCTTCAATAATCTGGCTCCCATCCCCCCGAGTTGAAGACCAGTGGAGTCCTCAGGGCATTAGGAGGATATATAGTATCTTAATGACCTGACCCACTCTCCGACATTCCCTCCATTTTTGGACTTTTAATCTAAATTTAAAATCCCCAATAATATTTCTTGTCTGTTCCTCCAGATCAGTAAAAAGGAAAGATGGTGCGCTGTAATTCAAATGTTGTCCAGTATTGGAACTAGCTGCTGACACCTGAGGGGTCTTGCACAAACCCTCACAAAAAACCATAAAATGTAAAAGAGGCGTCTGCGCTAGTTCCAATACAAAATAACCCAACACTGTATTATTATAAAAATGTATTAAACATATATTGGTTAAACATGTATAAGAGAACTGCAGTTCAAACTAAAAACATATACATACATTAAGCATTAATACTCAGTATAAATGTGCCTCCAATCAATATGACCTGTGGCAAAAATAACTAACACAATGTTGCTATTATTGAACTACACAATGTGTCTATGCGACGCTTCAATTGAATATTTGAGACCAGTGTACAATTCAATCCCCTCTATATACCTTATATGGACTAGATCACATATACATAAGGTAAAGAGGCTTTAGATGTGAACCGATATATAGATGTATAGTCACCATACGAGATTATTTGTCGAATGAGCCACCTGTCAAATGCAAACGCTCATGTATATATTGTATGACCACAATGCGTTAACTCCATATCATGAGAGAATCAGGAATCAACCTGACTATTGCACAATCCTGCATCATGTTCAGGATCACAAAGCTCCAGCTTATGTGTTAAGTTGCTCACAATAGAGCCACGTTCTGGCTTCTCCTTATGGTGGCACCACTCCAGCGGCACCCAACCAGGCCAGGGAAATAAAATGTGGCAGTGTCCTTGGATTAGCGTCACTCCAGTGACTCGCAGCCAGGTAATAAAGGTGAATATAGCAATGTCCAGTCTACCATGTGTAGTGGCTGAAAGCAGTATGATTGGTTATGAGTGGAGAAAATGGATACCTGTATACTGCGACTCCATGTGGTGCGTCGCTTCTCCACTGATAAAAAGACGGCTCTGCCCCTGATGGTGATAGGCAGTTCTCCAAATTCTGGGATGCCACTAATAGCCACAGAAGTAATGTCCCGTTATTAGGAGGTATGCAGGTATCCAAAAAGTATGAGAGCAGTCCACTGTAAAGCCTTGACTAGTTTCTCCCCTCTCTCAGGGGTTTTTTCAAAAGGAAATGATATATATAGTATCTTAATGACCTGACCCACTCTCAGACATTCCCTCCATTTCAGACTTTTAATCTAAATTTAAAATCCCCAATAATGTGTTTAGTCTGTTCCTCCAGATCAGGCACTTTTAAAATTATTTTAAATATTGTATAAATACCACACAATTCTCCACTAAAGAATAACTTTGTCTCTGACAAACATCTAAAAAAGGCCTCATGGGTTTAAGTTATGATGAGCTCATTATCAGTAAAATCCATTAGGAGTCAGAGTATAGCGCTGTAAGGTCAACTCTTGAATAGGGAGGATGAACATTATTGGAATGAATATCTTGCCTCGAATTCTATACCTCCTTGTATCATACCTGCCGACTTTCTGGCTGCTCCTTTCGGGAGGGAGCAGCCAGATTGGCAGGACGGAAGGGGGGGGGGCATGGATGGGAGAAGGGTGAGTGGCCGGGTGAGTGACATGCACTTGTGAGCGTGGTGGGGGCGGAGCCATGCGATCGCTGCAGTTTGGCCCGCCCCGCTACACAATGCCGATAATATAGGCATTGTGAAGCAGGGGGCGGGGCCAAAATTATGCGAATCGCGTCACTGCCCCCCTGCTGCGGGGCTTGCAGTGGTTATTGCGGGGGGCTAGGAGGGGTGGGCGGCAGCTGGGAGGATTGCCTGCCTTCCCGGGAGGTCGGGAGCGGCACCCAATTTTCAGGAGGCTACTGACCAAATCGGGAGGGTAGGCAAGTATGCCTTGTATACCTCCAGGTGCTGATTCCTCGCAAGTGCTTCTTGGATTTGCATTGCGTGATTAGAGACCATGGACCAAATGCAATAGGGTGAGAGTTTAGAAAATGTGAGAGTTTAGCAGTAAACTCTCACATTGGTTGAGTTTTATCTTCAAAATGGGAAAACATCTGAATGAGATTTTAAATCGTTACATCTTTTTGAGTCTGAAAAACATGCGAGTTTGCTCTGTTACTTTGTTCTCGGACTCTATTACATTGGCCGAGTTTAAAAAGTGTGATAAAACTCTCACATTTTCTGAACTCTCACCCCATTACTTTTTGCCTTTTGTGTGAGCTGGGAGTAAGTTGTGATTTAAGCATAACAGTCTGTATAGACGGCTAGTCGCAAACAACTTGGAGGCCTATAATACCCCCATTTTCACACCTACTATGAGATGATCACTTTAGGTAGAATTCTGGACTGGACGAGGGCAGGGAAGACAAAACACTGAGTATCGATAGGAGAATCTATTTTTTCAGACTCTGCAAAAGATACAGCATCAACCCTAAGCATACAGATACATAATAGACCCTACCTTGGCACTACAGAGCAGAATTAGAGGATTTAAATGTATCTCATCAATATTCTTTCCTTTATCCCTACTGTTCACTAACCTGACCCAGGACTGTGAAAAGTGCTTTGAGACTCTGGGCCTAATTCAGACCTGGACGCTAAGCCATGATTGCACGCTATGGCCGATAGTCGCCCGTCTGTGCATGCGTATGCGTCGAAGTGCACGTGCGTGAGCCAGTCACTGCGATCGGGAATCGTGCACTCGTATTACACAGACTGAGCGCTAATTTGAGTGACAGATAGTGCCGTTTGTGGGTGGCGTCAGGGGATGGTCTATGAAAACGGGGGTGTGGATGTGTGAACGCAGGCATGCCTGTGTGTTCTAACGGCATTTCATGGGCGTGCATAATTAGCATGGAGGCATCATTGTACACGTCACCTGGTTGTATTTCAGCCTGCAGTGATCGCAGTACTTGCGGCAGGGTAGGGTCTACCTCAAGGGCTACGAGCAGCTCCAATGGCTCTTGATGTTACTGATATTATATACACTTCCTGGAGATGACGTGTGCTGCGAAGGAAAAGGGGGCATCTTTAGACTTTAGATGTATGTTGCTATGTTGCTATGAAACTTCTGTGTACAGAGGTGCTTGAACGTTTGTGAACCCTTCAGAATTTTCTATAGTTCTGCTGAAGTTTGGCCTAAAACTACCTCAGATTTTCACACAAGTCCTAAAAGTAGATAAAGAGAACCAAATCAAACAAATGAGGCAAAAAAATTAGACCTACTGGTTTTTTTTTTTTAGGAAAATGATCCAATATCACATATCTGTGAGTGGCAAAAGTATGTGAACCTTTGAAGGTGAAATTAGAGTCATGTTTTTCAATCTATGGGATGACAATCAGGTGTTAGTAGACAACCTGTATTTTTAAAAGAACAGGGATCTATCAAAGTCTGATGTTCACAACACATGTTTGTGGAAGTGTATCATGCCACGAGCAAAGGCGATTTCTGAGGACCTCAGAAGAAGAGTTGTTGATGCTCACCAGGCTGGAAAAGGTTACAAAACCATTTCTAAAGAGTTTGGACTCCACCAATCAACATCAGATTGTGTACACTAGCTAATGTGAATGTTCATGAGTCCACCATCAGGAAGACACTGAACAACAATGGTGTGCATGGCAGGACTGCAAGGAGAAAGCCGCTGCTCTCCAAAAAGCTGTCCATCTGCAGTTTGCTAAAGATCGCCTGGAGAAGCCAGAAGACTATTGGAACAATGTTTTGTGGACAGATGAGTCCAAAATAGAGCTTTTTGGTTGAAATGAGTAGCGTTATGTTTGGAGAAAGGAGAACACTGCATTCCAGCATAAAAACCTCATATCATCTGTGAAACACAGTTTTGGTGTTATCATGGTTTGGGCCTGTTTTGCTGCATTTGGCCCAGGACGACTTGTCATCATTGATGGGACAATGAATTCTGAATTATACCAGAATATTCTAAAGGTGTCAGGACATTGTCCATGAGCTGCATCTCAAGAGAACGTGGGTCATGCAGCAAGACAACAACCCAAAGCACACAAGTCATTTGACCAACGAATGGTTTAAGAAAAATAAATTTAAAGTTTTGGAATTGCCAAGTCAAAGTCCTGACCTTAATCCAATCAAAATGTTATGGAAGGACCTGAAGCGATCAGTTCATTGAAGGAAACCCACCAACATAATAGAGTTGAATCTGTTTTGTACAGAGGAATGGGGTAAAATTCCCCCAAGCCAATGTTCAGGACTAATCAACAACATTTAGAAGCAGTTATTGCTGCCCAAAGGGGTCATACTAGATACTGAAAGCAAAGGTTCACATATTTTGCCACTCACAGATATGTGATATTGGATCATTTTCCTCAATAAAAAAATGAGCATGTCTAATTTTTTTGTCTCATTTGTTTGATTTGGTTCTCTTTATCTACTATTAAGACTTGTGTGAAAAATCTGAGGTAATTTTAGGCCAAATTTCAGCATAAATATAGAAAATTCCGAAGGGTTCACAAACTTTCAAGCACCACTGTAGGTACGCAACTATGGGATAGTGCTTCATATCCTTTTCATCCTATGCTGTAGTGTTCAATGTCATATTGTCTCTTTGATCTTACTTTATGTATGTTTCTTTTTCAAAATTAATGAAAACCAGATTGCAATAAAGTGTGTTCTGTCCATCTATTGTCTTAGCCAGCTCACATGATAAACTTAATATATAAACATATTTTAATATATATTTGTTTTTCGATCATAATTAGACATATTAGTTTATGGAAAGAGAAGAAAATGTTGCTGAAATAAATGAGGTATTACAAAACTCTACTGATGTTTTTGGAACAATGTATCACAGACCCTATGGTTAATAAGGTTTATAAAGATTGCTTGATTGTTTCCTCCTTGAGGGATTGAACCTACGCTCCAAACTATTCTAGACCCGTCACCCGCTAGGTTAATTATACACTTCCTCTGCTCCTTGCTCAGCTAGTCCAAACAAAATGTTTGCCCAGCCGTTCATGGCGTAACTCACCACGTTATAAAGTCTACTACTCACATTCTCACTCTGACCTTGAAAACATGAGGTGCTTTTCTACACTTTGTTGTGGATCCAGCAAATTTCCTTTAATCATTACTCTTGATCTAAGTAGAGTAGGCAGCGTCCTGGCGTTGGAAAAAAAAAATGGAGCGCATAACCGTCAAACTGCTATCCAGCAATGACTCTGAATCTATTTTCTTCCATGACGTAGATAGATCATACGCCAGCTATTTCCTGAGCGGTTCATCGAAAGGCATCCAGCCCCTTACACAACAGGCTGTGCCCTACTGATATTGTGTAAATATATATTTTTAGAGGGCCAGATACATCAAGAAAAAGTATTGGCAGGGGAGATTTGAATAAATCATTCTGCTGTCCAGAACAGATAGAATCCAGAAATACTCAGCAAAGCGAAAACAAATGATAGGGCTTGAGTCAGGAGCTTCGACTGTGCTTAAGGATACAATATAGCACAAGTTGCTTTCCCATCAGACCCCACTGATAGGATTGAGTTGAGTAGTTGGACATTACTATATAGATTAGACATGCCAGATGTTCAGTAAGAGTTACAAAACAGTACAAACCTCTGTGGGACATATTAGCTGGACAGAGAGTATGAGCCTGGAGTTCTGGCAGCTTAACTGTTACTGCCCTCTATGGTGTCATGTCTGCAACATAAATGTAAAGTAGCAGGGAATCATGGAAACTTTTTTCTTAGTCATAATCAACTCCTGTCTTTGTGATGAAATAAACTTTTGAGCTGTTACATTATGATTGTACTAGTGATTCGGACCGAGCATATAGCGAGTCACCTAGGTCCGCCCCCCCCCCCCCCCCGCTTTGTGCCTTCCTCTCCCCGTCACTTATATTTACCCCTTCCCGATGCAGACCATCTCCCTGTCCAGGCCTGTCGTGATGCTTGCTGCAGTGGGAGCCCCGCCTCATACTGGGCATGCATGTAAGCCGGGACAGGACAAACCTTAAGAGATTGTTATATAGATACCTCTGAATGCACTGAATTATATTGTAATCTATTTTTAGAATATTGTTTTATAATGCAGCAGGACTGCAGAAATAACCATGTTACACCATCAAGGAGGAAACAACCCTGTAATATGAACCACAATTCCTTCAGCACAATTGCTTTGCTATTAGAACTTTTAAGGCTTAGTTGACATTGCGTAACTTTAGTTGATGCCACATAATAATTGCCAACATGCGCTGAGTGCTTATGGGTGTTGTAGCTCAGCAATAGATAGAGAAAATCATTTTTATATTATTATTAAAAAATAAGAATAATATGCTTTTATATTGGCAAACGAGTTCATCAAGATTAAAAGCATTGAAAGTAGGCATTTTGTTCTGCATATCTACAGATCTTACAATGATAATTTGCATTTAAACTCTATTTTGAGTTTCTTTAAAACTGTGAATCTCTGCAAAGTCACCTACACTGCCCTGCACCCTCTCTTTTCTCCAAGTTACCTCTCTTCTCTCCCTGGCCTGGAGGTTGCCACAGTGTTGGGGTACTTCTATCGTCTGGTCACCCCCACCAACTCTGACATACTAAACTCTCCAATTCATTCTCTCCATTCAATACTCATGACATTCGCTTCTTCCTTCTTTGAGTAGCTACCTTGTTTCGTCCCCCTGGCCTTAGCTCAAAATTCCTTGAAAACTTTGTTCCCTGGCTCCTCATCTTGAAATGGTCTCTTGAGACCCCTTTCTTCCTCAAAGCTTTCCAGCGCTCATCCTAACCCACTACACCATGTTCCTTCCTCACAATCCAGCCCATCTGTGTCGCCCGTTTGTTTGCCCCTCCCCTTTTGAATGTAAGTTCTCACGAGCAGGGCCCTCATCCCTCACGTGCTTCTTCTTCCTTTACTTATATTTTCATTTACAGCAGCACCTAACACTTGGTTGCTGACACCCTGCATGCAGCACTGTTATGCAGCAAGTTTTATAAATCATGTATTTGTCCTGCATTGTTTGTACTGTTAATAACTGTTGTTCTTGTGTGCTTGTTTGTTTATGTACTTTGTAAGGCGCTGTGGAACCCTTGTGGTGCCATATAAATAAAGAATAATAATAATAAAGTCAGGTCAGTTGCGTAGCACTAAAAAAAAACAGCTTTGCATAAAGATCAGGTAGTTTTGTAAACATTTTCACTTTTGCTAAATATATTTCATATGCTAAGCATGTGTGTGTGTGTCTGTGTGTGTTCTGGGACTAATGCTTATGGCTAGAAATAACATTTTCTTACAGTTTACTACCAGACAGCTCTCCGACGTGCCTCGTTTATGGGAGATGGCTTCTCCCAGTACAATGAGGTCATGTTGGATCACATGGCTAGCTTGTAGTGTCAACTACCAGTTCATCATAATTCCAGGATGCCTGACTCAATACCTCAGTGTCCTCTCCAGTGTTTGGCATGTATAATAAATATAGTCATGCCTGCACTTTTGCTGAACATCGCACGGTGCTTTATGTTCGGTGGTGGCTGAGAAAGACCTAAATATACTGAAATATGAGTCATAGATAACTATAGTAGGAAAGACTTTGTGCCAAACCTCTGGGAAGTATCTGTTTTTTTGGCCTACAATTAGTTTTGACAATAGAGAAAAAAAGATATCCTGGATGGGGGATTCAGTGTTAAACAATTTAGCATATTTCACAACATTGCGGTTGAATCATTCTATTTTTATGTTTAACTTTATACATAGCAAATAGCACTGAACAGGTACATCATTTGTTCTATTGTGCTGATTGGTCTGCTGAGTCTTGCTACCCTCTTTCTATTGCCATAAAAGAGTACCCAAAGCACTATTTGCATCAGCTATGATCCTTGGGATTGTGTAACTGTGCATATATTTAGGCTATGCCAGTCTGACTACAGATGGTCACTACAGGGTTCAGTATTTCCAGTACTCATGTTCAGAGCTGTAACTAGATATATGTGTTCCATGCAGCCAACATTTATGAGGGCTCCCATGTACCATCAAAGGATGATAAAACCAGTTATGTACATAGGGATTTTTCAAAACTGTACCCCTGCTGATATGGTACTTATCGTAAAAAGAGAAAAGGGATGCACTAACCCAAAACTTCAACTAGTCTTATGTACGATGGCTGATTGAAAAGTCATGAGATTAATTTTTTAATTCAGAATGAAATTACTTCACAGGATCTGAACAACACGGTTCAAAGACGTGCAGTAGACTGTTTTGTGACATCACTTTTAGTGTTGCAGCTATGACTTTTTTTTCTCTTCATCATCTGTTGAGAACTTCTTTCCACGCAGTTGTTTGTTCAGGGTTGGGAATGCACAGAAATCACAGGGCACTAAGTCCAGACTATATGGAGGGAGTTCCAGTGCTGTCCCATTAATTTCAGTCAGTGCTGCCAACAGCAGCAACATGTGGTCGGACATTGTCTTGGAGCAAAAACCACTGTTTCTTTAGCAGATGTGGTCTTTTCTTCCTCATGGCTCCATGCAAATGGGTTTTCAGGACGTTTGCATAGTAGTCACCATTAATTGTCTGTCCATGGGGAGCCCAGTGCTGTAGGATCATACTGTGCACATCAAAGAACAGCAGAAGCATGACTTTACACACCAAAGAAATCACACAGATTTTTTGGGGCGCAGACGAATTTGCGTGTTTCTATACACTGGACTGTTGTTTAGATTCCGGATCATAATGACCAATCCACGATTTGTCACACGTCACAATCGATGTCAGGAAATCGGGTATCCTCACCAACATTCGAATGGTGTTCTTGCACGATTCAACTCGTCACCGCATCTGCTCTTCTGTCAGATTTCTGGGTACCCACCTGCCACACACACAATGCTTTTTTTAAGTGAGGCCGAAAGTTTGCATAAAGTAAACCTGCAATCTTTCAACATCACCGCAGCTTTGCAATGGTGACATCTGTAACCACGGTGGATGGTCTCCCAGAATGTGCTGGGACCACATGGGATGATACATAAAAAATAATAATAATGTAACAACCCTGAAACAATTGCTATGGCTGTTCACAGTGTTCTTCTGCTGAGACTGAAGGGGAGCAATCGAACTCTGGGTCTGATCCAGACCAGCTCGCGAGCGCTCACAAGCGGGTCGATGGTGCCCCAGTGCGCATGACGGAGGGAGCTCCGTCGTGCGCATGCGCGAGACCCGCATAGCGACGGCCAAGCCGTCGCTATGGGTCTCGCACCAAAGGGGGCGTGCTGTCGATGGTGAGTGACAGCACGCCCCCTTTGGTGGGCGTGCCGCGGGTGTTGCTGCCCATACGGAGGCATTCCCATGGGAACGCCTACCGTCTGGGGCCGGCCCCACTGACATCACTAGTGATGTCAGTGGGAGTGATTTTGGCTCTGATAGAGCCAAAAGCACTCCTGGGCTTGCGGCAGCGAGACCCTACCGCAGGGTCTCGTCGCAAGCCCGATGGTCGCGATGGTCTTGACCATCACGACCATCTTTTTGGCTGCTCGCATAAGCTGTGGGTGGTTACCCATAGCTATGCAAGCGGCCAGGAGGCAGCTCAAAAAATAGGTAGGAGGGCCCTGAGTCAGAGCGAGCGCTCTTGTCAGAGTGTCCAGCTCTGAATCAGGCCCTCTGTTCTTCAACTACTATATCTTCCGAGAGGGCCTCATCGTAAGGATATTTAATTTCTTTCACCACACAGCAGAGAGGTGGAATTCCCACCCCATATACAGTAAATGACAGAGAGTTAAAGAGTCAACTTTATTTTTATTCCAGTTAGTATAAAACTGAGAAGTCACCCTTAAATTTGTTTATTTGTTAGAAAGGTTAAAGATAGCAATAAACTATTCCAAGGTACATAGTTATCCTATCATATAACAAGATAAAATACATACAAATTAACATCTACCTAGTAACATTTATCGGTGTACATCAATAGCAGTTAACCA
This sequence comes from Taudactylus pleione, assembly GCA_031769625.1. Lineage (NCBI taxonomy): Eukaryota > Metazoa > Chordata > Amphibia > Anura > Myobatrachidae > Taudactylus > Taudactylus pleione. The sequence continues at coordinate 4,947,619 of JAUIMM010000015.1, forward strand.
CTTTGCCACAGATATAGTTATAGTTGGTTTACGCAGAGTATATTTTATTGCAACTACACTATCCTCACCACGCAAATGTACTAGTAAGGACCAGTCAAGCGAATAACTATTTTTTTTTATAAATTACAACAATTTACTGTACATTTAAAGATTACGAGAATTAGCTACTGTATACTTATTAATGAGCCTATACTTTAAAATTTCAGCATATATATATATATATATATACTTGTTGCTGCTGCCAGATGCCTCTGCGCCTGTCAAACTGTTTGACAGGCAGCAGCAGCCTGCTGCGAGGAAGCATGGCTGAGCTTGAGCAGCTCTTCACATAGTCCCAACTCTTGCCTCTCCTCCTCCTGGCCAGGTCTCCTCCTTCCTCCTTTTCGCTGCGCTGCACCTGACTTGCTGTCAGAGGCGGGCTGGGTCAGGGTGGCATCTGCCTCCCGGTATACTATTAGGCATTTGGGGTTGCACAAGCCAGGAGGCAGGCAGAGGATGATCCCCGGCCAGTATTCTCTGCCCGCCTCCCAGCCGCTGCTAGCTATGTCCGACTCCTGTCCATTCTCCACTGTTGTTCACTGCCGGGTGCTAGAAGTGTTGATTGGATTGGTGGATGGTGCAGGCCATCCACCAATCACAGTTGTGAGAGGGAAAAAACTGCAATCAGGGAAAAAACGACAGTGAAGTGCACTTGTACAGAGAGCTGTGGCATTACCAGAGACTGAATATACTGATGTGCCCAGCTATAACGTGGCATCACAGCGTTATCTCTCACGGCACGCATGGCGCACCACACACCACGCCATGAGTTGCGCCACAAAGAAAGTTTAGTAATGAAAAAAGTCATTACGTATAATACAACATTTTGCCCACCAGATGTCACTTTTCCTAAACTACATAGCACATGCGTCTGATTTCATTACGTGTAATACAACATTTTGCCCACCAGGTGTCACTTTTCCTAAACTACATAGCGCATGTGTGTGATTTCCAATGTACCGTACGGTATGTTCTGTATCACCGCCCGATGATTGTTTGACAGAAGCGGTGATTCGGTACACTATACAGTATTACAGCGTTTTCCACATGGAATCAGGAATGTACGGTATAATAAAGCGGTAGAAGAATGTATAATCCAGTTTGAAATCATTAAGCTCTGTATTACCCACTGACTGTGCGGTTGAAATCACACTGTGTTTGCGCAAATGTAAATACTGTCGGCACTGTCCCAAACTTAGACATTAGACTTTACAAACTACAGAACTCTAGTAATGGGTGAAGCGTGTGGCCTAGCGGTCTAATGCCTAGTCTCACTGCTTCTCCCCTCTTCTTGTTCCGTGGATTCGAGACCTTGAAAATATGTTTTTTTAAATTATTTTTAAAATCTTCACTTAAAATATTCAGTATTCAATACAGTACATGTGGAGCGCATGCCCAGTGCTTCGGGAGTCAAACAGCGAAAATAGGATTTTTATTATTGTACAAACAGTACTGTACCTTAGAACGCAAACTTGCATCAATGCCGGCGCTGACATAGACGTGGACATTATAGTGATTTTTTATGACCATCAAGTGGTAATGGGCTCTGTTAAAGAGACTGGTCTCTGTATAACAAACTGACTGCGCGTTTAAACCGCAAAATTGCGTCAATGTCAGCGCATGCCCAGTGGTCGGGTTTCAATCACAATGAAATGTGTGCTGCATGTCCAGTGGAGCCAAGCCATACACTAAGTAGCGCTATGCCATGGCGCATGCCCAGTTGTCTGTATTGCTACAGTACTGTTGAATTTTCACACTTGTGCCATTCTGCACTGTCCGAGACTTACCGTACAGTATACACAATAGTAAATGCATGACTTCAGAAAGTGCTACAGTAGTGGACTTAGTTTGGAAGGAAGTCTGTGTATTACATACTGACTGTGCTGTAGAGCGCAAACTTGCGTCAATGACAATGATGTCCCAGACTTGGAAACTTTAGTGATTTAATGTGTTCAGTAACTGATAGTTGACTCTGTTTAAGAGAGAGGTCCTGTAGTACAAACTGACTCTGCGTTTAAACCGCAAAATTGCATCAATGTCTGCACAGTTGGCGCTGTGGTGACTTATAGCCAGTTCTGATGGGTTACGGTACAAATAGGATCTCTGGCGCGTGCCCAGTGGCGGGGTTGCAATGCATTTCCAGTGGTGCTGTGCCATAGCCATACCCTTGTAGTGCTATGCCATGGCGTACAGTATGGAAGATCATACAGTAGCAGGTCATGATTCACACACAGTGAAAGTGGGATCTCCGTATTACACACTGACTGTAATAATAATATTAAAAATAAAAAGTGTAACCTTGACTGTCTAATAATAATAATAAAAAAAATAAAAAAATAAGTTTAACCTTCCAGGTTTCAAACCCGGAACCGGGTTGTACAGACGTCTGCAATGTAGAAGTTCGATTTCTTACCTCTACACTACAGACGCCTGAGTACTGCATCGTATGGTACTGTAGATGTCACATAAAGTATAGTACAGGACAGATGCAATTCTTACTAGGAGAGACTTGTGAGAAAGGGGTTAGGTGATCTTTAAAATATATACTGTATACGGTAATTTTATTTTGTTTTAAATCTTCACTAATACATTATCCAGAAATTCTGGTATTTCAATGCCACAGTACTTTATGACAAAAAAGTGTAACCTTGACTGTGTAATAATAATAAAAAATAAAAAGTGTAACCTTTCAAGTTTCGAACCCGCAAAAGGGTTGTACAGGCAGCGTAATGTATTGGTTTGATTATTTACCATTACACTACAGCTGCCTGCAATACCAAGGTTGCACCTGGCTTGAGTGTTTCCTACAATACTGTACGTCAACGTATCTCAGGCGCATGCCCAGATCTACGGTATACCCATGTAGCACTTTTTTTTTTATTTTTTTAAGTCTTCGCTACTTTTGTTCAGTATTGTTATACAACCCTTACTAAGCTCAGTACATTTTATATATTAGGGGGTAAATTTACTAAGATGGGAGTTCTATTAAGAAGTGATGTTGCCCATAGCAACCAATCAGATTCCAGGTATTATCTTCTAGAAGGTGCTACTGTAGATAAATGAGAAGTAGAATCTGATTGGTTGCTATGGGCAACATACAGTACAGTAACTTCTTAAATAGAACTCCCATCTTAGTAAATTTACCCCTACATGTTTAACTTTTTCCCCCCAATTTTTTTTCTTCCGCCCCCAAAATGAAGGTGAATTTTTGGTGTGTTCTTTTTTTTTTTTTTTAAAGTTACGCAGTTTACAGTACCTTTAGGGGACTGTCTTAAGGCTGCACGTTGAAGGCTTCCCGCAACGTTGCACCCCAATTCACCAATTTTTTTCCGCCTGCTATTCATACAGTAGGCGAAACTTTTTCACATACTGTCTTACTGTACATTGCATTGACTTCCCGCCTACGGTAGGCGGAAAAGCTTTCAATTTGAATACAGCGATAATTTTATGCCTGGCGAAATGACGTAATCTGTGGAACTTTTTTTTAGCCAATCACGTCTGTTTGCTTCAATGGGTGAAAAAGTGCCAACCAATGTGCTCCCAACTGTCATCTCACAGGCTGTGTTTGAAAAATTACAGTTGGGAGCTGATTGACTGACACCTTATCACTTTTTTTATCACTTTTCACTCTGTCTCCTAACACTGCTTAGTACAGTAAATAGACCCCTTGGAGTGAAAAGACGAGACCGGCTAAAAAAAGTAAATAGACCACCCCTAAATTGAAAACGGCCCTCAGTGTATACAGTACTGTATGTCTACTGTACTGTATTCTACTGTAAGTGCCGGGCAGCTGTGAAATCACTGTGATGGGCAACAGGGATACTGTACAGTATATGACTGTGGGCGGCTACCTCCATCGGCCGGCGCACCCCTGGTGAGTGAAATCCTGGCCAATCAGACGATACACCCCTGCATCTGTATGTTATTGACTTTTTGTACCTTTTTAATGACAGATGCACGTGTTGGGTCTCAGGAGCACTTAAAGACTGAATTACATACAGCACAAACACCAATTTTATAAATTAATGACAATTTTTATTTAACCTACAGTAACATGCTGTACAGAGGGTGGGGAACTTCTTTAGCTTTCCACCACCGTATTCCTCTACTGTCCATTGCTTCTTTCTTCTACCACTGGCATGTCCTGGAATTCCAAGCTGGACACGGACATGACTACTGTACAGTACCTACAGTAGGAGGAAGGAGATGACGTGAGAACAGTCCTTCCTCAATGCCGACCGATACGCCCTACTGGACCGAGGACTACAGTACACAAAAAGATTAGGCTTTTAAGTTAAAATCATCACTGGCACTTTTGGCCTCAGATCCACAGTTTCACCTATACCAGGTGCAGACTCTACCTTGCATCGGAGTGCAAGGTCCACTGTACGCCCTGAAGAAAGGAGGATAGGCAGAGACGAACAGACAGTAAAAGACAGACACACAGGTTCTCACCAGAGATGCTCTTGTTTTTCATCCTGCTTGATCCCACACACCCTGTACTGTAGGAGAGAGAATCCGTTGTGCAGGGCCCTTCCCTGCTCTAACAGTGTCACACTAATCCACTTCTCCACATTAATATACTGTATATGCACTAACTAACCAGCCTAACAAATGTATTAATAACTAATTTGTATTATAATTAAGCCTGGTGGTGAAATACTGTAAGCAGTGCCCCTAGGCCCACAGCCCATATAGCGATAAAAAAAAAAATACATGAAACAAGACAGTATTTGGGTGCCCCAGATGGAGGTGAACACCAGCTGTCATTTTGAGGTCAAAAGTGAAAATAACTCTAACCTCCCCCCCTACTGTAGCAGCAGGTGGCCCTGGTTTCCCAAAGAACAAACTGGCAGGGAGCTAGAAGTATCAGAAGATTTGTCTGAATGCGATAACAGAGCACTAACATTAGCAAAAATGCTTTTCTCACCTGATCCTGATGTCGAAGGGACCGCCGCTCCAACCATACAGTAGATTTACAGTAGAAGCCTGTCTCTCAATGCACGGTGCACCCACTACTGTACAGTACTGTATGTCTGCAACTATGGATGTGGATGTTGAAGCAGCCACTACTACTGTACTGTATATGAACCAAAGGAACCTGAAAACTTGAAACATCTGCATTACAAACGGCAACATCAAGCGCAGTAGCAGAAATTGGCAGCTGCAGCACAATCTGTGACGATGCCAATGTGTGCCTTGGAACAGGGGGCAATGTACAGTAAAAGTAGGTGTAAGGAAAAGAGCAAAAGTATAAAGTACAGTACATAAGGTACAGTAAGGGAAAGGTATTGTAAATAAAGAGCTTATAAAATAAATTAGGAGAATACTGTATACTGTATAATGTAGGAACAGAAAGCACAACCACAATACTGTACATACAGTATGGACACAGTGTACAGTACTTAGCAGTCCGGATCACAAACTGAAAAGAGGAAGTTAAACCCCTCCTCCACATTACTAATTATATACAGTACAGTATAAGCTACATAGCAGTTGCTTGACCGTTTCTTTCGATGACAACTGGTAAGACTCTATGGAGATGATCAATATAATTGTTACACTGGGCACATGTCAATACTGCTCTCCAAAACTTCATTATCCCATCCAAAAGTTCCTGTTTAGTTGTTGGTTTCACATCAGACCTGATGATCCTCTTCAACTGGGCCCAGACCAATTCAATGGGATTCATGTCCGGTGACCTACAGGAAAGTAAAAAAAATCAAATATACAGTCACAGTACTATACTAGAGTAAAAAGTGTACTAGAATAATTACTGCTCGGTACTGTACATACTTTTTTGTACAATAAACAGTTAATACAGTACTATAGGACAATACTCACTCTGGTGGTGTGCGTTCCCAATTTATCCCTCTCTCTGCCATGAATTTTGCTGAAGCCGAATGTTTTGGATCATTATCCTGGAATTATCGATGTCCTGATGGAAAGCATTTTCTCACAAATGGCACCATACAGCACTCCTATTTTTTCTTGGAAGAAGGTCTTATCCATGATGCCTAAAGAGATGAGAAATTATTGTCAGTAACAAGCGTACACTGTACAGGACTGTAAATAATTTTTACAACAAACATTACTGTACTGCACCTTCAAAAATATAGATCGGTCCTGCACCCCAACGAGATATACCTCCCCATACATGGACCTTTAACGGATGCTTCGAACGTGGTTTAAGTGAGAGATGTGCACGGTGTCGGAAGGACAGTCTTGAGAACCTCTCGAGAGAAACTGAAGTTTCATCTGTGAAAATTACGTCATTAAAATTCTCTCCACTCTCTATCCACCGTCGTGCTTGTTCAACTCTCTTTACTTTATTAACATCCCTTATCATGGGATTTATCCTGTGGAATAAAAACAAGTTTTAGTTTACTGTCATGTAAAATCAGTGCATTATTAATATATATATATATATATATATATATATATATATATATATATTTTATGTACAGTACCTTGTAGGGCCAAAAGTCCATCCCAGTTCCTTACGCATCCGTTTGATGCTGGAACAGGAGATGTCCAGGTCACATTCTGCTTTTATACTTTGGATTTGTAAAGCTGTACGCTCATCATCCTCACAAGTCAATTTGTGCACAATCTTTTTGACGCTCCTACGGTAGAACACATACAGAGCATATACTGTAGCAATTATTGGACAGTTAGTGTTGAAATTGGAACACAATACAGTAGCAATCTAGCAACATACAGTATAATAAAGAAAGGTTGCTGTAAAGTACCTACCATGTGCATTTAGAAGGAAATCTATATCTGGTCCGCGTTCTCTCAAATGCATGATAGCGCAGTCTGTAAACTAACAAGAACACCACACTCTTTCAGCCAGGCCTGGATCTGTCATGTTGTTTTGTGTTCATTTTTCATGCTTGCAATTATCTTGCTGATGGCTTTGCTGATTTTTGCCATGTTTGACGACAAAATCTGTGGAGAGAACAAGAGAAATACGGTACAGTACTGTTGCTGAGTATACAGACTGAGTACAGTATACAGTACATAATTTAATGTTCAGTATCTTAAAAAACACGGGGGTATTACATTCTTACTGTACATCAGCCGTAACATGTGTACACCGGTATATACTGTACGGTATAACCAGCTAGTAAATTTCATTTTGCAGGCTGTGTTTAATAAATGATAGTTTTGAGCTAATTAGTGATATATATTTCCCAATTTAATCTCACATCAAGCTTTCATACAGTACATACAGTATGCCCCTTAATTCACAAATATTTATCTATCATATGAAGGAGACAAACAGGACAATAAACACAGCAATATTGCGACTGAAACTAAGATGGCCGCTGAGCAAAACAAGATGGCGGCGGGGACAGAATGGTCACTCACGGGAGACTATATGGGACAATGAGCGACTAGGAATCGATCAATGGTATACGGTGTGTTTAATTGAAGCTCGATACGCAAATAAGCGACTACGGGGATGGAGCATACCGAGGCAGCGGGACGTTAAACACAGCAATATTCCGACTGAAACTAAAATGGCTGCCGAGCAAAAGAAGATGACAGCAGGGACAGGACGGTCACTCACGGGAGACTATGAGGGGCAGCGGGAGGCTAGGAAATATACAGTACAGGCACATTCATAGCGGCACACTAGTTGTCCTAGCAGACGGGGGATGGTGTCATTGGCAATGGTCACTATTCATAGCATTTTTCAGGACACTAGGGCAGAGCTGACTGCTTACAGTAAATGGATTAACAAAGCATCCTTTATTATGGTAATGAGAGGCTCTTGCTTGCTTTGGGGGAAGAGACCTGATGCACTGTGTATGACTCTCGGCCCACTGGGCATGCGCCAGAAATCCCATTGCAACCCTCCTACTGGGCATGCGCCCGCCAGAGATGGAAATTCAACAGCATACCGACTGCAGTAATACAGCCAACTGCGCATGCTCAGTGATGGCATAGCACTACATGGCATATGGCTTGGTGCCACATATCCCATTGTACCCCTCCATTTCTAATCCATCGCAGATGGCTGACAGCCACCATAGCACCAACCATGTAATAAAGAGAGCTCTCTCTCATACAGATCCCACTACTACCGTACTTAGGACCTCATTCAGATCCAGTCACACAGAGCGTGCGGTCGGTCTGAATGAGGGGAGGACCTCTTGAATTTTCAAGACGTCCTCCTTTGCGGTGGTAAGGCTGTGGGTTAACGCCCAACGCCTTACGACTGCCTAAGGTGATGGTCGCGATGGTCATGACCATCGCGACCATCGGGGCTTACGACGAGACCCTAGGGTATGGTCTACCTTGTCAAAAGCCCCGGAGAGCTTCTGGCTCTGTCTGAGCCGGAAGCTCTCCACTGACATCACTAGTGATGTCAGTGGGGCCGATCCCCAAATGGTAGGCATTCCCATGGGAATGCCCCCATTTGGGCTGCCACCTCCCCTGCCCGCCTTCCAAACGGGGCGAGCTGTCAATCAACATCGACAGCTTGCCCCCTTTGGATCGAGACCCGCTACGACCGGTGCTGTCGGTCGAAGCACCGGCGCCGTCGTGCGCATGCTCTGTGGGGGGCCATCGACCCGGTACGAGCACATTGGCGCTAACGACCGGGTCTGAATGACCTCCTTAGTGTGCAAGGTTGGAACAGCATCACCATTGTCATAAGTTTGCGATGCAACGCTATTTTGCGCTTCAAACGCACAGTCAGCTTTGAACACAGAGTGCTCTCTCACAGTCAGAAACCACTCAGACACAGTCCAAGAGACGTAGCTATCGTGTATAAGGCCAAGACCGCATCTATGTTGTCGCATGTTTGCGTTTTGCGCTTTGGGCGCACAGTTTGTGATACAGAGCCCTCTCTTGGCGCTAAAGATCCCATTGTAACCCCTCCACTGGACATGCGCATGAAATCCCATTGCAACCCCTCGAAGCAGACAGGCACCACAGCGCAGACATTGACGAAAGTTTTGCACTATTTAAAACGCACAATCAGTTTGTAATGTCTTACTTTTAAGCAGCCTTTTAAACAACAACACTACAGTATTACAGTACAACACTACTAAAGTAGTTTCACTATAGTGTCCAGAGCAGACAGTGACAATAAAAAAAAATATACGGTACGGTATATTCTTTTCCAGGGATCGAACCCGGACCATAATTCTACCAAAGTGATCACCTAACCACTAGCCCACACGACAGCTACAGTGAACCGCACAGAGCGGCCTCATCCTTGTGCACTCCTCCCGCTGCTGTTTTTAATTAAAAAAAAAAATTGTCATACTGTAATTCATCCCATCTCAGTGAAAGCTGTGCGTGCATTTCATTAATCTACAGTATCGGTTATACCGTGACAACAACTCGGGCAACTTCTCTACTGTTCAGTTACTGCACTGTACCGTACTGTATGTACAATACTGTATGTGCAGTGATTTGCATCCTGTTATAAGATCTTACTGTACGGTACAGTACTGTACTGTATGTACATTATGTGACATTAAAAATACAGTATTGGTTGTGCGAACATTCAAATGCTGTGAATGTGAATGTGATATCCATCCAATTTACTGTAAGTTTAACAGTATGGCATTCAGTACAAGGCATTCAGTACAAATTACAACAGTGGAGCACTCGCCACCCAGCGGTTAAGCTCTGTATTACATGCAATTACAAAAGTGGAGCACTCGCCACCCAGCGGTTAAGCTCTGTATTACATGCAATTACAAAAGTGGAGCACTCGCCACCCAGTGGTTAAGCACATGCCGTAGCATATCCTTCATTGAAGAATACCACGGTATTCCACAAGTCCATGGCGCGACTCAGAGGCCTGCACGCCACGCCACAAGTCCATGGGGTGACTCATGCCACGCCATGAGCAACAAAATAGCTGGGCAGATCGGTAACATGAGCCATGTGAGCTGTATTTCATTTCTTGTCTAAGAAATCCTCATGTTGCTATTAGTCTGATATTGGTATTATCCCATAATGCTACACTTACTTTATATTCAAACTTATTTATTGGCAAAATACACCCATTTCTGCCACAGGATGTTGCCAGAACCCTGATCTAATCCCTCATCTATTACTGTGAGCATTGTATAAATGGCACTACTACTGTGGGCACTACATAAGGGGCACTACTACTATGGGCACTGCATAAGGGGCTCTAATACTATGGGCACTCCATAAGGGGCTCTACTACTGTGGACACTGTATAAGGGGACTACTACAGTAGGTACTGCATAAGGGGAACTACTACTGTGGGCACTAAATAAGGGGCGCTACTACTGTGGGCACTGCTTAAGGGGCACTACTACAGTGGGCATTGTGTGTGAGAGGCACAATTACTGTTTGCATTATGTGTAAGGGGCAAAACTGCTATGGGCATTGTATATGAGCCACTACTGCTGTGGGCATTATGTGTATAAGGGGCAGTACTGTGGGCATTGGGTATAAGGGCAGGGCTGGCGCTACCAATAGGCAAACTTAGGCAGCTGCCTAAGAGTGCCTGCCACTGCAGGGCACCACTGGATTGATGTGTAGTGTGGACCACACATAAGTGCAGTCTGCACTACACCACTAGGAACAAACACATAGCCGCCGGCCCTGGTAGACAGACTCTGCACCCACTGCCGGAGCCAGGCTGGAGCTCACTCATGAGCTCCATTTTCCGGCTCCTGCAGTGAATGATGGGAGAGACGCCATGACGGAGGAGCAGATGCCGAGCGGGGTTCAAAGTAAGTGGAGGATTTTGTTTTTTCTTCCGCGTGTCTGTCTGAGATTACTCCTGGGGGGGTATCACTACTGGGGGCATTGCTGGGGGGAGACTACTACTGGGGGCATGACTACTACTGGGGGCACTGCTGGGGGGGGACTACTACCGGGGGCACTGCTGGGGGGGACTACTATTGGGGGCACTGCTGGTGGGGGACTACTACTGGGGGAACTGCTTGGGGGCTACTACTGGGGGCACTGCTGGGGGGGATTACTGCTGGGGGGCACTGCACTGGTGGGACCACTACTGGGGGCACTGCAAAGGTGGGGATTACTGCTGGGGGCACTGCGTAGGTGGGGGAGTACTACTGGTGACACAGATGGGGGAGACTACTGGAGGCACTGCTGGTGGGACTACTACTGGGAGCACTGCATCGGGGGAACCACTATTGGGGGCACTGCACTGGGGGGTTAGTACTGGGGGTACTATATAAGGGGCACTGCATGGGGGGGCTGGTACTGGGGGCACTATATAAGGGGCACTGCACAGGGGGGACTACTACTGGGGGCATTATTTAAGGGACACTGCATAGGGGGGACCACTACCTGGGGCACTACATAAGGGGCACTGCATAGGTGGGACTACTACTGGGGGAATTATATAAGGGGCACTGCATAGGGGGACCACTACTGGGAGCACTGCATAGGGGGCCAATACTGGGGGCACTGTATAAGGGGCACTACTGGGGGCACTGCATAGAGGGGACCACTGCTGGGGGCACTGTATAAGGGCTTGTGTTGCTATCCGAGGGTGTGGGGGGGGGGCGCAAGGCTGAAGAATTGCTTAGGGTGCCGAGAAACCTTGCACTAGCCCTGTATAAGGGGCACTATTGTGTATCATAACGTGAATAAGGGACACTACTATGTGGTATAATGTGAATCAGGGGCACTATGTGAATAAGATTGTGCTACTGTGTGGCGTAATTTGAATTGAGAGTACTATTGTATCACACCCCTTTTTTTGCAGCGCGTGCCTTAAAGTGCATGCTGTCCCTTTATAGAAAACTGCGAGGGAGGGTGCAAATTGTAATTTACAGAGGGGCGCCAAACACCCTCGCACCAGCCCTGCTTGTAGCATCTCCTCCTGACAGAGCCAATATGCCTCTTCAGTATGGCAGTGACAGGAGCTCCCAGCGTGGGTCATTCTCTCACACAGCGGCACTCCAACTGCCACATGCTCCAACTGTCACTTGCCTCACCACCTGACACTGCTCATGTGACCTGATTCTGACATCTTCAGCAGCAACAGAGTCTGCTGGGAATTGTGGTATGCCTGTGTAATGACATACACATGCAATGTAGCGCGAAGCGCAGAGGTAATACCTTGCATAGCAGGGTATTACAATTATAATAATCAGTTTGAATTATCCTGTAAAGTCACACTATTTGTCATGTGGAAAGTAGCAGCAATTTTCTTGCAGTTAAAAAGCTTTATTTGATATATGTAGCTGAGAAGAGGATGGCTGTTGTATCGGAAATGGGGTAAGTATAGCGGAGATGGGGCGAGGAAGAGGTGACTCAGTATGTACCCGGTCCAAATTAGAAATAACACTTTGTAAAAGGGTTACCTTAAAGTTAACACAGTGCTTTGATGTGGATAATGAAACACATGGCATTGATTTACTTTATTTTCCCTAGGATGCTGTAAACCCACTGATATTACCTCATTTCAGTGGCCAGGCCAGTCCTGCTGAGGAAAAGGTATTCATTTTGACAATTAAATAACAGGAAAAACAAATTATGTTGTTAACTAAGTTTTTCACCAAAAGCAGCAAATACACAGCCGATGTAGCATGTTATCTTGCGGAAATAGGTAGAAAAACACATCTCCCGGCCGATGTACATTCTATACACAGTAATTCTGATGCAATTACCCCAGCCTATATTTATAATTGCATCTATAAATATAGACTGGAATTAACATCCTGTACTGTTCTATAATATACTGTCTGGCTGCTGCAATACTTTATTTCTTCTTAACTCTCATACAGAGACTGCTAACACCATCAAAACAAAAGCACAGTCTTGTTCATAGCAGTATTTAATTATATACTCTTGTTTGTCCCAATTGTTTGGAGATGACTATTTTCTATATTGTTTATACATATTAATTTACTTGGATCCACACAGCCAAAAGAGGTACATTGTGATGGATCAATAATCTAGCATGCTCTAATCAGGACCATTTCTACGTAGCAACATGAATGTGTAGCTGGCACCATAGGAGGTAAAGCATATGGGCATATCTATAAAGGGTGGCATGTGTGCAATGCACATGGGTCCAGGCAGTGTCGGACAAGGGCAAGAAGGGGTTATTAGGGGAAGGCAGTGGTAGGGGCCCATTTTTAAGGGGTATGTACAAACAACCACAGGGTGTGTGGCCTGCCACCACAGAGGCTTGACCGGCCATTAGAGGGGACATAGGGCTTTATTCAGAGGCGGCCGTACGGTCTACAACTGCACGGCCGCCTCAATGTTTGTCCAGTGCGCATGCGCACGAGGGAGCCGGCTCCTTCGTACGCATGCGTGAGACCCGTTACGACCGACAGCGCCGGTCGAAGCTGGTCTCTTTCCAAAGGGGGCGAGCTGTCGATGTTGATTGACAGCTTGCCCCATTTGGAAGGCGGGCCGGGGGAGTGGCAGCCCAAATGGAGGCGTTCCCATGGGAACGCCTGTCGTTTGGGGGAGGCCCCACTGACATCACTAGTGATGTCAGTGGAGAGCTTCCGGCTCTGACAGAGCCAGAAGCTCTCCGGGGCTTATGACAAGTGAGACCCTACCCTAGGGTCTCGTTGTAAGCCCCGATGGTCGCGATGGTCTTTGACCATCACGACCATCACCCTAGTGGTCGTTAGAGCTGTGGGTGTAAACCCACAGCCTAACGACCGAAACAGAGGCGGGCGGTCAGGATGCAAGCAGCTGCCCAGTTTCTGAGTGACCGCTTGCATCCTCCGAATGAGGGCCATAGTCTCAGCTGCATCCCACCCCTGGGTTGCACCCGGTGCAGGCAGGAGAGCAGTGCATGCGGCAAAGCCGTGAGCTGGTAAAAAGGGTGTGTAGCCTTGCTGGTAGGGGCGTGACCTTGCAAGTAGGGGGCATTGTCTAGTGGCACGAACCCCCATTTTAGTCACTCGGGGGGTGCCGGAGATGCGGACTGCCCCCGGGGACCAGTGTATTTGCAGTGCCGGCTCCCTCACTGTGTCAGGAGCCCACACCCTCCTAGTGACGCCACTGCATAGTCTGCAGACAGCATGGATACTACAGTGCATGGCCTGGGCCCCTTTATAACTATATATAGTAAATAATGGTAGTTCATGTAGTATAACACTGGGGACAGTCAATCTGTTTCCAGGGATTTTAGAGTCGATTGCGATTAATTTTGTGCTCCTGACATACACATAACTTAGCCATGCTTCAGATTCGGTTTCAGTCATAGATGTGGTTTCAATTTGGATCCTTCACCATTTTCCGTATCTGTGGCCCGTCAAAAATACCTGCCTTTAATTTTTCAATACTAAGAGATGGAAATGTTCGACAAATATACGTGAAACAATCGCCTGACTTGTCCAATGCTTTTACAAATTGTTTAATTAAACCAAGTTTGATATGGAGAGGCGGCAGTATGATTTTATTCCTGTCAATTAAGGGCTCATGAATGATGTTGGCTTCTCCTACAGTTATAACTTCTCTTGGAGGCCATACGGTTTGCTGCCAGTTCTTTTGTTTTGCACGACTATCCCATAAGCATATGTGACAAGGATACTTGGTATATCCACTTTGCTGCCCAAGAAAAATGTTTACCATATTTAAATTGACACAAACAGATCACTGATGCTGAGAATAAGCTATTTTTTCTAAGACTAACTTGATATTTTCATACCGTTCTTTAAGTTTTGCTGAATGACCGATAGGAATCGACACAAATGTATTCCCATTGTGCAGTAATACGCATTTTAAGCTCCTTTTAGAACTATCCAAAAAGAGCCGCCAGTCTTATGCTCGATATTCTGGTAAACCCATCATCTGGAGAAGTTCCGGAATATTGTTGCAATACACAAGATTGTTATCTTGGCTAAAGAACGGCAGTATGGCTTGCTCTCTATTTCGATACGACGTTATAGTAACATCCGGCTCAAGACAGTGCTTTTCTTAAAGTCTGGACGCTAAAAACTCAGCTCCTGTTTTCGATAAATTCACATCACAAATTAAATCGTTTAGTTCCTTTTGAGAAAATTTGTTTGGAGTAGAGGAACTTTCTTCAACCTCACTTTCATCTGTGTTATCACTTGCACTGGATGAAATTAACATTTCCACATCATCACATTCAACTTCGTACAAAGAACTGAATGATGGTACAGGTAAATCTTCGCTATGTGGTATCGGATGTTTTTGCAGAATTACTTGGGTATTCCCATTTGCGTTTCTTAAATCGATTCATACCCTTCACATTTACAGCACAAAAATAGCAATCACTCAAGTGATCTTTTGGCTCACACCACATCATAGGTATGCCGAAATTAAGTCCTTTTCGATCACCTTTAGTCCAATTGCGGAGTGATTCCACGCAGGTTTTACAAACTTTGTGAGGCACCCAAATCTGGTCTTGCTGGCTTATGTGACGTCCACAATAAGCCTGATACGCTTGTTTTACGAATACAGTTATATTTTTTCTTTCTTTTGCAACAGTATATTTCCCACAAATATAACAAATAAAATCAGGATTATTAGTCCATCGTCTCCGAGAAGAACACATTTTTACAGCGAAAATTTATTGTTTCACACATTCAGTGCTAACTCCCAACAAAAGCCGAGGACATACTGAACAAAACAAGCCCAAATGGTGGGAAATTGGTTGTAGTGGGACAGAGAGAGGGCCGAACAAAGGAACAGGAGGTGTGCTAAGTGCATCACTCGTTCCTCTCCGTTGCTCTTCTCTGTATGCTGGGAGGAGGCGTGGCTGTGGTCTGAGGATATCCCAGCAGGCTCAGCAGTACGTTACCACGCCTCCTCCCAGCACCAGTGAGATTTGAATGTGTTATGTGTCTCAAACGTGACTACCAGCTACATTATCACAAATAAAACAAATTCTTGTTATTGTTGAAAGAGGGTAGTTGCTAAAAAAGCAAAACTAAGTCGATTCTGTTAAGTAAAGCAGGCCTAGACTAGTAAGGTACTTCAAATGGAGAAAATAATAGAATTTTATAATTTTTAATTTATACCCCTTTTACACCAGAGCAAAAACACGGGTTATTGCAGAGTTAACCCGGGTAGCTCCTTGGTGTAAAAGGGGAAAGGGTTGTATTCCCGGGTCGAGTGACCCGGCAATCCAACCCAGGTAACTTGCAGGGTTTAACATGGGAATGACCCAAGAAACCCTGCAGTGTAAATGGTGTGATCCAGGTCACGATGACCTGGAGTGCGCCGCATGCCATCATCTCCAAGCGTCCACTTCCACGCCGGAAGAGTCAGGTCACTGCAGACCTGGCTCCGGTGTGAACGGCGCCGACTCTGGAATATCCTGGGTCGGCGCCGGCTAAATTCCGGGTCTGATCCAGTTTGGAATCCTATTCCAACCTCTGGGCCAGATCCAGAATATAGGTATAAAAGCTCTATAATTTGAAAACTGGAGTCAATTCAGCTATAGCGAAGATCTAATGCGAAATAGGACCTGCGAATACACTCAAACCGATCTTAAATGCTTGGCAAGAAAAAAAAAAATTTTTTTGTTCCCCAGTGTAATCTACCTGATTACATTATAGTTTTGAGAATTCAGTATAATGTAACATATATATAATATAAACCACATGACAGTGATTCCATCTATATGTACCACATTGGGTACTCTACATATGATAGGGGCAGGGGTGTGTTTATAATCGATGCAAGGTGTGTGCTGCACACGGCCCCCTGGGAAAATGGTGGTGGCCATTTGCCCTGTGACACGGGCATGCGCAGAAGAGTTGTCCCCTGGGAAAAGGTGCAGATGCCATTTTCTCAGAGACCCACGCATGTGCAGTAGATTCTGGCATGAAGCCAGAATCTACTGTGAGAACAGAGAGGAGGGGGCCCAAACCGAGGCTGCACACGGGCCCCCTCCTCTCTTAAAATGCCCCTGGATAGGGGACCCCTGTGCACACCAGCCAGTGTCTAAAACAAAAAAGAGAAATGCATTTTGTCTTGCAAAGGTCAAGAACATGCCATTGCATAGAAAAAATTAAATTACCACTGGGATGACGTGTTTTTTCTAATTAGATTTTTAGTTTACAATATGCTATATTTCAATGATATTTTCACACAAGAAAACATTAGATCTGTTAACCCAACCACTAATTTTGATTGACAAGAGGGCAGATCTTGGTGTTGTTTCTATAGAAACAAACCAAGCATCCATGTTCATCCATGCTCCTGCTTTACCAGGTAACTGACCCTCTAATAGAATAGATGTATAATTTAAGTGCACAGTCTGCAACCCGACATTAGAGGAGGGGGTGAAGTCCTCTGACAGTGGGGCCCACCAGAATGTCCCCTGTACCCCTGTTGGCCAGTCCAACCCTGGGTCCAGGGGGGCCCACACCACATACCCATAATCCATAGACATTACAGAAATCACCAGGGATTAGGGATAGACTCTGGCACAGTGAAACTCACAGGCAAACCAACATCACACATTTTCCTTTTCAGACCATAAAGCCCCAAGTTGACAACCATTGGGAATAGTCAGAAGTTTTAATGTACTCGTATATGCAGACATTGAGTCCCACTCGTCCAAAGCGAAGAGGTACTGTAATGGGACTTCACCACTTCTTTTTACTATACTCAGCTAGACTTGTAGAATAAAAAACCTCTATTATCATTGTTTCCTACATTTTGCAAGCTATCCTCTTGAGACTGTACTGCGATAATGTCACATATATTTTATTTGTTTGAGTCGTGCTGAAAATCATGAGTAACTATAGAGTGTAAACCCTCTTCCTTACTATGAAGTCCAAATTCTTGTAGAGAGAGTCATTGTAGATTAATTTTTATAGTCATTCTAAGGGGATATGTTCAGTATACCGCCACAGGGGATGCTGGCACTTGGAATGGGATGGGCTGATTCAGTGGCTTGTTATTGCTAAATCCTGTTAGAAAATATACAGAAATAACAACTGGAGTGGTGCTGGTAGCCTTACTGGAGAATAAGAAATACAAACTAAATAGTAAATAAATAGATAAGTTTGTACAATACTGCTGATCAAAGAATATATACTATAAAATGAATTAATATACACACATAATTAATAAATAATCCCCCCGGGAGTAAATACTAAATATACACAAAACCCATAACTTTAAAAGGTATAAAGCATGGGAGTAATTGTTGCACATGTAGCAAACAATCAGCTATATGGCTAAGCTGTATCAAATAATCAAATGTTAATAGTAAATAGCGATGGCAAGTGGTTAATAGAAGAAAATAAAATAATCTAATCCAAATGAGCTCACAGTTATATCAAATTGTAGATTAGTGAATCTGGGATATGGAATTCCTCCAATTTACAGTACAAAGTAAAAGTTGCCAGTGTGGAAAACGGGGTAAAGTTTCACCAGATAGGAAAAATGTGTAGAATCTAGGCCAGGCAACAACACAAGCCCGATAGAAGTGGCTCTAGTGCCTGCTGCTACCTCTCCTTAGGAATAGGGGGCCTGATTCAGACCCACTCGCTAAGATGCATACTCTCGCTGCTGCCGATGGTATGCAGTGTGTATGCATCGTGGTGCGCATGTGCATACCTTAGCGAAAGTTCACAATGCGTTTGCTCGCTGCACATAGACAGCCCAGCTGAGTGAGCGACAGGAGAAGCAGAATGTAGGTGGTAACAGGGGCTGGCCATTAAAAACGGGGGGAGTGGAGGTGCAAACGCAGGCGTGCCTGAGCATTTCAACGGTGTTTTAGAGGTGTGCATAATTATAAGACAGCATCATAGTACATGTCACCTGGCTTGTTTTTACACTGAAGTGCTCGCAGTGCTTGCGGCAAGGTATGGTCAACCTCAAGTGCTGCGATCGCATCCAATGTACCAATGGTCACATACACTTCCTGGACATGATATGCACAAGTGGGGGTCTTAAAACAGGCTGGTGGGTGTCTGCATACACTATGTGATCGCTCTCTAAGAAATACTGGGCGTGCTAATGCATTGCTGCGTGGTAGCACTGCCTACGAAATTTGCATACACATTGTGCAAGCGATTGCATCTACCTAGCGACTCCGAATCAGACCCAGGATACAATAGTATACCTCCAATGTCAGGGGTGTATCTATAATGGGTGCAGGGTGTGCGGTGCACACAAGCCCCTGGGTCCAGGGGGGGGACCGCACTGCACACCCTGCACCCATATTATCTAATACCTCTCCGAGGTCCCGCATCGGGTGTCTCAGCCCTGCACAAAATGGCAGAAAATGGGGTCCGCTGGCATTTTTCCTGCATTTTGCGCATGCGCAGTGAGGAAATCCCTGGAAAAATGGTGGTCTCCCCTTTTCCCCAGCGACATGCGCATGCACAGTAGACTCTGGGCGCACTCTAGTGCCCAGAGACTACTGATGCTGCGGTTGGGGGTCAGACGCATCAATTTGCTGCTGGCCACCGTGGAGAGAGGAGGGGATCCCGGACGGGGAATGAACACTGGCTCCCTCTTCTCTTAATACGCCCCTGTCCAATCTCCTCAGATGTAATCTCTGGTGATCTCCGTGCGGAGCATCCAGTCTTGTAACCCCTTTTGCCTCCTCGGGTAAAGTTGATGGAGTCCTGATGGCTGTAGTTGAGAGGTGACATGTGTTCATCCCACTCCCACTTCTATATTTACAGATACAATATAGCAGAGAGGCATTAATATTGCTTGTTTTCTACTGTGTTTACAACAATGTATCAGCTTTTTGAAAGCATTTATCCCTTAGCGCTTCAGCGCACCTAATTATTTAATGGCAATGGATTTAAAAAAAGAAATTAATAGTAGACATCACTATTAAATGCTTGAAACTCCTTAAACATAAATGATTTATTTAGAGGGCAAATTTATTTCTTTTCAAGCAGAGATGTGCTGTCAGGTGAGGCAGGTGAGGCAGAGCCTTTCTTGTCATACTTCAGTATACTCCAGAATTTTGAATTATAAGAAAAATTTTAAGAAACTATTATAAATATCTTCTTTGTATTATTCTAAACAATTTTATATTCAAAACTGTGGAGTAAAAAGTGTATGACAGGTGAGGCACAGCCTCCCCTTTCTACCTTTCCCACACATCCCTAATCAAAACTCACCAGATTTCCATCACTATATACTGCTGCACCTTTGCAGAATGCCCACATGAACCCTCTGGTTCTTATATGTATCTGTAAATCTGGTTTACTGATACTAGCCAGTGCCTTCCCAGCCATTTACCTCACCGCACGTCACTGCTTTCAAGTAACCTTATTCTAGAGTTTTTTGTTTATTCTTATTTTTTTAAGCTGTGGTGCATATATAAAAAAAATAATTGGAAATATATTATTGTAGCAGAATTTTTGATGCATGTGGAACTCATTGAAGATCTAAGCATTGACAAACCTAGCAGATATTTAAAGGATTGGAAAGAACGTCTTGTACTCCTCAAGCTAGTTTAGCATAGTTGTACAGTATGTTGTATTTCCTCCAGAACTCTTTTAACTGTTTTACACCCTGAATGTAAGGAGAACTTGGGCAGTGCCCAGGGAAGATGCCATCATACCAAGGATAGGGTTATTTAGAACATCTACTGAAAACAATCTCGGTTTAGCTGCAGGTCTTAGTAAGTTCAACAGTCATTTCTGTCACCTGTCCCTTTTATTGCGATCTCTGATCCTCCTTTGCCCTGGTGACAGCAGCAGCGGCTGAACATGAGGAACAACTGTCCTGCCTGGAAATTAAAAGAGGGCATGGCCAAATGTGTGGGTGGTTTCTACCTCCCCCATTATGGATATTGGACCCCCACTGGGGACCTGGACACACAATTCGGGCAGAGTGTCAGCTTTCTTTGCTGAAGCAAGCCCAAGAACGCGGCTGGGTACATAATACCAACTTCAGAACTTTCTCAACCATCATGATCCTGCCTATGTTTACACTGAGCATGATAATAAAGAAAGAAATACATCATAAAGTTACTCCAAGCTGGCAGATACCTGTGCAAAAAAGCAAAAGCCCTCTCTAAAGCCAAAATAGGAAGGAGGGTCAGATAAAATTAATGGTGAATGACAGTTATGATTAACAGCAGGTGACTGATTCGTGTTTCTTCTGCTGTCTGTCCTCATTTCACTCACACATCCTGCTGACCCCAGACCAAAATTATAGTGTAATTGGATCATACAACCCACCAAGAACCTCTGCAATCTGGCTGGACCAATAAACAATATGTAGCACTTATCCTTGTGTGTCAGTGCCTATTTCCTTATAGATTGTAAGCTTGCGAGCAGGGCCCTTTTGCCTTTTTGACTTTCTGTTTTTACAGAGTCTTGTTTTATTACTATTTTGTTCCCATTTGTAAAGCGCAACAGAATATTTTGGCACTACATAAGTAAGTGTTAATAATTTAACTGTACTGCACCACCAGCGTCTGAATCCACAGCTCTGGGGTTGCGGTGTCTAAAGGCCCTTTTTGCCACCACTCGAAGCATCACTGACATTCACTAAATGTGGCTCCATTCTCTGTTCGGGAGTGAAGAGGCACTAAGCTTATCAGCATAAATAAAACTGGTTGCAATTTGGATCTGGTATACACAGGGCCGGTGCTAGACTTAAAACTTCTGCATGCACCCCCGCAACCCCCTCCCCCCACCCGTATTCATTTAGCCCCTCAGGTGAAAATTACTTTCCACAGGTGGAGTGGCGGATAAGTTTTGTGTTAAAAATAAATATAAATATATATATATATATATATAATACAGATGGCTTAGCAGGCGCTCACACTATGTCTTACAGTGAGGCTGAAAAAGGCAGTCCAGCTCACTCACACCGTGCATCAATTAGCAACGTGTAGAAGCACCAATGTCCACAAATAAGGACTGCAGCTTCCTCTTGTATATGAAATCCCAGATCCCACAAATTCTAATGGAGATAAACAGAGAACAAGGAGGGGCACTCCATAGTGCATAAAAGTTTTATTATACAATTGATCTAGCAGAAATTATAGGTCACAGCAACAGATGTACTCGAACCGAAGAGCAAAACTCTGTGGGCTGATTACCACATGGCATGAAATATATGAAACCCAGGCAATCACCAACCATCATCCAAGGGACCATCCGGGACAAACACCCCACGCTCCAAACCGCCGGAGGAAGCAGGAGCATGTCGATGCCACGGGGACCGAAGTAGCGGGAAGGGGAGCCGAGCGGTGTGCAGTAGCGTCACTAGAGGCCATGTCCTAATGCGTTTCGTCAGGTGACTTCATCAGAGGGCTGGCCCTAGTGACGCTGGGCAACAATTTTAACCAGGCGTGCAGCCAATCAACCCGTCCACTGGGCAGTCTTAAAAATGTAGACAATACACGCCCCCAAGTTCGGCGCATGTATGGTATGCATATTACAATCATTAGTATGCTCCTACATACCATTAGCAGCTATTCAATTTAAAGTGGACTTACTAGGTGTTACATGACTTTGTTAATGCACATCATATGATACGAGAAACTGTATCAGTGTCCCTATAGTTAATACATAGTGCAAAGAATACAGTTATAATAAACAACATGCAAAATACATTAAAAAACAATATTATATAAATAAGATAGGACATTAATGAACAATAAGAGGGTAAGAACACCAGCATTTCTACTCAATAAAAGGGGTTATCTCGTATCCCTCATTAAGACCAAACGGTGACAGGATATTTAGTGTTAGAATCCAATAAGTTTCTCTTTTTAATAATGTTTTCTCCCTGTCACCACCTCTCCTATTTATGGGGACAAGCTCAATTCCCTTAAGTTTCATACCACAGGGATTACAGGAATGATACATTTTAAAATGTTTTGTCACACTATGATTAGTGACATCAATCTTAATATTACGCATAGGCTCAAGTATACGTATTTTTAGCATACGCTTGGTCTTACCGATATATCTCTTACCACAGGGACAAGTGATAAGATATATCACAAATGTAGAATTACAATTAATAAAACTCTTAATACATCTATTAACTTGATCTGAGTCATTATCTGTAATTCTAGATCCTTTTTCTATAAAGGGACATATTTTACACCTGCTACATGGGAAACACCCTGAAATTTCTAGAAAAGTTTTGGAAATCTGAATAGTTGGCTCTTTTAGATCCAGTTGACTTTTTGATACAATGGATTTAATATTTTTAGCTTTCTTAAAAATTACATTTGGATGTTTTGGAAGGTGGTTAGCTAGAACAGGATCGAATTTGAGAATATGCCAGTTGTTATTCAGGATTTTCATAAGTTTTTTATCAGAATTATGGTATTGAGTAACAAAACGACAATCCATAGGTTTATTCTCACTTGGCCCATTCACTGTTTTGTTTTCTAAAAGAAGATCTCTAGTGATATCTCTTGCTCTTTTCATAGAAGAGCTGATGACTTTCTCTGGATAACCTCTTTCAATAAATCTATTTTTATATATCTGGGTTTGTTCATCAAATTTTGATAAATCTGAACAATTCCTTCTCAATCGAGAAAATGGGATGTTATCTTTCCATCTAGGTAGATGGCAACTGGAATATTCTAGATAGCTGTTGCTATCTACATGTTTAAAATGAGTATAATACTCAATAGATTGCACTTCAGGAAAATTCTCAACATTCAAAACTAAATCCACAAATTCAATCTTTTTTTGGTTGAAATGAGAAGCGAAGTTAAGATTAAAAGAATTAATATTTAAATTTTCAACAAATTTATTAAAATCGACCTCAGTGCCTTTCCAGACCATTATAATATCGTCAATATAACGCTTGAACAATACGACATATTCCATTGTACTGTCCACAAGTGTGCACTTCTCCCTTTACCCCACATAAATATTCATCAAACTTGGTGCACAAATCGTTCCCATGGCCGTGCCACACACTTGGAGGAACCACTCCCACAAAATTTAAAAAATAATTGAATTTAAGAACAAAATTTAAGCAATCACATATGAAGTTAGTCAGGTCATCTGAGATGTTCACATCATTAGACAGTATTTTCCAAATGGCACTAATCCTTTGTTTATGCGGAATGGCCATATATATAAAGATTGAACATCGATGGTACCCTATTTATACTCATCTTCCCATTGTACTTCATTAATTATTTGAAGTATGTGGATGGAGTCTCTAACATATGATGGCAAATCAGGTACATATTTTTTAACGAAAAGATCAACATATTTGGAAATTCTCGATGTGAGAGACCCAATTCCAGCCACTATATCATGACCCAGAGGTTGTGTAAGAGGTTTGTGCAGTTTTGGAAGGTGATACAATGTGGCAATATTAGGTGTAGTGTTATAAAAATATTTAAACTCTTCTGCTGTTTGTACCTTATTGTCAAGTCCTTTTTTGAGGAGTTTATATAAATCCTCGACAAAGGGTCTTGTAGGGTCTTTATCTAATTTTACATATGATTTAGTATCAGATAGTAGGTTATACAGTATGCCTCTTTCTCATAGTAGTCACGTCCCATGACTACTATTCCATCCCCTTTGTCAGCATTTTTAATAACCACATTAGTATTAGCCGCCAGGTCTTTTAAAGCATCAAACTCCTTTTTAGTTAGATTATTATGTTTTTTAGCAATAGGCATTTTTTCAATTTATTTTTTTACTAATTGTGAAAACATTTCTACATAATGGCCCTTAGATTCCAATGGAAAAAATGTAGATTTAGGTTTAAGGCCTGAAAAGGAATTAATTTTTTCACTTTCCCAGTTCTTAACCACAGCGTCACTTTTTTTAAGATTGCTTCAATGTCACTTCAAAGTAAGTTTTCTTACAGAAAGATTGAGATCGATATAGAGATCAAATTTATTTGGTCCTCAAGAAGGAGCAAACGAAAGGCCCTTCTTTAGGACCTGTTTTTCTATAGGTTTTAAATCAATTTTAGAAATATTAAAGATTCCTTTTGTCTCTGCCTCTATCACAGGTGTCTTTTTGTAAGGAAACTTACTTTGAAGCGACATTATCTTTACAAAAGTGACGCTGTGGTTAAGAACTGGGAAAGTGAAAAAATTAATTCCTTTTCAGGCCTTAAACCTAAATCTACATTTTTTCCATTGGAATCTAAAGGCCCTTATGTGGAAATGTTTTCACAACTGGTAAAAAAAGGAATTGAAAAAATGACTATTGTTAAAAAACATAATAATCTAACTAAAAAGGAGTTTGATGCTTTAAAATACCTGGTGGCTAATACTAATGTGGTTATTAAAAATGCCGACAAAGGGATAGTAGTCATGGATCGTAACTACTATGAGAAAGAGGCATATAACCTATTATCTGATACTAAATCATATGTAAAATTAGATAAAGACCCTACAGGACCCTTTGTCGAGGATTTATATAAACTCCTCAAAAAAGGACTTGACAATAAGGTACTAACAGTAGAAGAGTTTAAATATCTTTATAACTCTACACCTAATATTGAAAAATTCTATCACCTTCCAAAACTGCACAAACATCTTACACAACCTCCGGGTCGCCCTATAGTGGCTAGCATTGGGTCTCTCACATCGAGAATTTCCAAATATGTTGATGTTTTCATTAAAAAATATGTACCTGATTTACAATCGTATGTTAGAGACTCCGTCCACATACTTCAAATAATTAATGATGTACAATGGGAAGATGAGTATAAATAGGATACCATTGATGTTCAATCTTTATATACGGCCATTCCGCATAAACAAGGGATTAGTGCCATTCGGAAAATCCTGTCTAATGATGTGAACATCTCAGATGACCTGACTAACTTCATATGTGATTGTTTACATTTTGTTCTTAAATTCAATTATTTTGAATTTTTGTGGGTGTGGTTCCTCCAAGTGTGTGGCATGGCCATGGGAATGATGATTTGTGCACCAAGTTTGGTGAATATTTATATGGGGGAATGGGAGAAGTGCACAGTATGATGGAACATATCGTATTGTTCAAGCGTTATTTTTGATGATATTATAATGGTCTGGAAAGGCACTGAGGTCGATTTTAATAAATTTGTTGAAAATTTAAATATTAATTCTTTTAATCTTAACTTTGCTTCTCATTTCAACCCAAAAAAGATTGAATTTTTGGATTTAGTTTTGAATGTTGAGAATTTTCCTGAAGTGCTAACTATTGAGTCTTATACTCATTTTAAACATGTAGATAGCAACAGCTATCTAGAATATTCCAGTTGCCATCTATCTATATGCAAAGATAACATCCAATTTTCTCAATTTTCTCGATTGAGAAGGAATTGTTCAGATTTATCAAAATTTGATGAACAAGCCCAGATATATAAAAATAGATTTATTGAAAGAGGTTATCCAGAGAAAGTCATCAGCTCTTCTATGAAAAGAGCAAGAGATATCACTAGAGATCTTCTTTTAGAAAACAAAACAGTGAATGGGCCAAGTGAGAATAAAACTACGGATTGTCGTTTTATTACTCAATACCATAATTCTGATAAAAAACTTATGAAAATCCTGAATAACAACTGGCATATTCTCAAACTCGATCCTGTACTAGCTTACCACCTTCCAAAACATCCAAATGTCGTTTTTAAGAAAGCTAAAAATATTAATTCCATTGTATCAAAAAGTCAACTGGATCTAAAAGAGCCAACTATTCAGATTTCCAAAACTTTTCTAGAAATTTCAGGGTGTTTCCCATGTAGCAGGTGTAAAATATGTCCCTTTATAGAAAAAGGATCTAGAATTACAGATAATGACTCAGATCAAGTTAATAGATGTATTAGGAGTTTTATTAATTGTAATTCTACATTTGTGATATATATTATCACTTGTCCCTGTGGTAAGAGATATATCGGTAAGACCAAGCGTATGCTAAAAATACATATACATGAGCCTATGCATAATATTAAGAATGGTGTCACTAATCATAGTGTGTCAAAACATTTTAAAATGTGTCATTTCTGTAATCCCTGTGGTATGAAATTTAAGGGGATTGATCTTGTCCCCATAAATAGGAGAGTTGGTGACAGGGAGAAAACATTATTAAAAAGAGAAACTTATTGGATCCTAACACTAAATACCCTGTCACCGTTTGGTCTTAATGAGGGATACGAGATCACCCCTTTTATTGAGTAGAAATGCTGGTGTTCTTACCTTCTTATTGTTCATTAATGTCCTATCTTATTTATATAATATTGTTTTTTAATGTATTTCGCATGTTGTTTATTATAACTGTATTCTTTGCACTATGTATTAACTATAGGGACACTGATACAGTTTCTCGTATCATATGATGTGCTTTAACAAAGTCATGTAACACCTAGTAAGTCCACTTTAAATTGAATGGCTGCTAATGGTACCCAGGAGCATACTAATGATTGTAATATGCATACCATACACGCGCCAAACTTGGGGGCGTGTATTGTTTACATTTTTAAGACTGCCCAGTGGACGGGTTGATTGGCTGCACGCCTGGTTAAAATTGTTGCCCAGCGTCACTAGGGCCAGCCCTCTGATGAAGTCACCTGACGAAATGCATTAGAGCATGGCCTCTAGTGATGCTACTGCACACCGCTCGGCTCCCCTTCCCGCTACTTCGGTCCCCGTGGCATCAACATGATCCTGCTTCCTCCGGCGGTTTGGAGCGTGGGGTGTTTGTCCCGGATGGTCCCTTGGATGATGGTTGGTGATTGCCTGGGTTTCATACATTTCATGCCATGTGGAAAATCAGCCCACAGAGTTTTGCTCTTCGGTTCGAGTACATCTGTTGCTGTGACCTATCATTTCTGCTAGATCAATTGTATAATAAAACTTTTATGCACTATGGGGCGCCCCTCCTTGTTCTCTGTTTATCTCCATATATACTGTATATATATATATATATATATAATATATATATATATATATAAATTATACACAAGATGAGTATAAATGGGGTACCATCAATGTTCAATCTTCATATACGGCCATTCCGCATGAACAAGGGATTAGTGCCATTCAGAAAATCCTGTCTAATGATGTGAACATCTCAGATGACCTGACTAACTTCATATGTGATTGTTTACATTTTGTTCTTAAATTCAATTATTTTGAATTTTTGTGGGAGTGGTTCCTCCAAGTGTGTGGCATGGCCATGGGAATGATGATTTGTGCACCAAGTTTGGTGAATATTTATATGGGGGAATGGGAGAAGTGCACAGTATGATGGAACATATCGTATTGTTCAAGCATTATTTTTGATGATATTATAATGGTCTGGAAAGGCACTGAGGTCGATTTTAATAAATTTGTTGAAAATTTAAATATTAATTCTTTTAATCTTAACTTTGCTTCTCATTTCAACCCAAAAAAGATTGAATTTTTGGATTTAGTTTTGAATGTTGAGAATTTTCCTGAAGTGCTAACTATTGAGTCTTATACTCATTTTAAACATGTAGATAGCAACAGCTATCTAGAATATTCCAGTTGCCATCTATCTATATGGAAAGATAACATCCAATTTTCTCAATTTTCTCGATTGAGAAGGAATTGTTCAGATTTATCAAAATTTGATGAACAAGCCCAGATATATAAAAATAGATTTATTGAAAGAGGTTATCTAGAGAAAGTCATCAGCTCTTCTATGAAAAGAGGAAGAGATATCACTAGAGATCTTCTTTTAGAAAACAAAACAGTGAATGGGCCAAGTGAGAATAAAACTATGGATTGTTGTTTTGTTACTCAATACCATAATTCTGATAAAAAACTTATGAAAATCCTGAATAACAACTGGCATATTCTCAAACTCGATCCTGTTCTAGCTAACCACCTTCCAAAACATCCAAATGTCGTTTTTAAGAAAGCTAAAAATATTAATTCCATTGTATCAAAAAGTCAACTGGATCTAAAAGAGCCAACTATTCAGATTTCCAAAACTTTTCTAGAAATTTCAGGGTGTTTCCCATGTAGCAGGTGTAAAATATGTCCCTTTATAGAAAAAGGATCTAGAATTACAGATAATGACTCAGATCAAGTTAATAGATGTATTAAGAGTTTTATTAATTGTAATTCTACATTTGTGATATATATTATCACTTGTCCCTGTGGTAAGAGATATATCGGTAAGACCAAGCGTATGCTAAAAATACGTATACATGAGCCTATACATAATATTAAGAATGGTGTCACTAATCATGGTGTGTCAAAACATTTTAAAAACTTATCCACCACTCCACTCCACCTATGCAAAGTCATTTTCACCTGAGGGGCTAAACGAATACAAAGAGGGGGGCGCAGGCAGAAGTATGTATATATATATATATATATATATATACACACTCACACAGTATCAGGGGCGTAACTAGAACTTTTTGGGCCCCATAGCAACATTTTTAAGGGCCCCCCCCCTAACTTAGGTATTACACAATGCCCACAGTAGTAGTTCCCCATAAACACTAAATGCCCACTTGTAATGGTGCCCATTATGCAATGCCCACTGTAATGGTGCCCCTTACGCAGTGCCCCCAGCAGTAATAATGCCCCCTGTAGTAATGCCCCTAAAAGTAATGCCCCCTGTAGTGCCCCCAGTAGTAAAGGCCCCTGTAGTGCCCCCAGTTGTAATGCCTTTGTAGTGCCCCCAGTAGTAAGGCTCCCTGCAGTGCCCCAGTAGTAATGCCCCTTGAAGAGCCCCCAGTAGTAACGGCCCCTGTAGTGCCCCCAGTTGTAGTTCTCCCAATAGTGCCCCCAGTAGTAAGGCCCATGTAGTGCCCCCAGTAGTAAGGCCCCTGTAGTGCCCCCAGTAGTAAGGCCCCAGTAATAAGGCCCCTGTAGTAAGGTCCCTGTAGTGCCCCCATATGATGCCCTCAGTAATAAAGCCCCAGTAGTAAGGCCCCAGTAGTAAGGCCCCTGTAGTAAGGCCCTTGTAGTGCCCCCATATGATGCCCCCAGTAGTAAGGCCCCTGTAGTGCCCCCAGTAGTAAGGCCCCAGTAATAAGGCCCCTGTAGTAAGGTCCCTGTAGTGCCCCCATATGATGCCCCCAGTAATAAAGCCCCAGTAGTAAGGCCCCAGTAGTAAGGCCCCTGTAGTAAGGCCCTTGTAGTGCCCCCATATGATGCCCCCAGTAGTAAGGCCCCTGTAGTGCCCCCAGAAGTAAGGCACCTGTAATGCCTCCAATTGTAATGCCCCCTGTAGTGCACCCAGTAGTGCGGCCCCTGTAATGCCCCCAGTAGTGCGGCCCACCCACGCACACATATACACACACACACATTAAAAAAAAACAACACACCTTAAATACCGCTCCAGTGCTTGCTGCCATCCATCCCTGGTGCCTGCTCCTCGGAACTGGGAGTGACGTTATGACATCACTCCCATAGTGCACTGCGGGACCCAGAAGACGGAGCTCAGGAGTGAACTCCGTCCTCCGCAGCCGCTGGGGGGGTTGGTCAAAAGTCAGGGGGGGTGTAGAGAAGGAGCCGGGTGCCTGCTGGTAACACAATATCAGCGGGCACCCGGCAAATGGGGGAGAAGCTGCGTAAGCTTGCCTAGTGGAAGCGCCGGCGCTGGGTATACAATAAGGACAGCAACGCGTTTTGTGTACACATACACACCAGGGTTAAGTTTAATCAGGAGCAAATTAACCTACAAATAACCAACAAACTAACAACCAGAACAGTAAATATATAAGAATATAATATTGAAATTAAAAATTATTATAAAAATGACCCCAAAGCATATTGGACCTCATTCAGAGTCGGTCATTGCGGCCGCACGGTCGTACGCCACAGATGTTCGCTAAACTGCGCATCCATAAAGTTCGCAATGCGCGTGCGCAAACTAGCTGCTACGATCAGAAATTTCTCTCTCCTTGAACACAGCCAGGTCGGTAGTTTGAGTGACAGAATGAGGCTTTTGTGGGTGGTAACAGGGGAAGGTGCTTGAAAAAGGGGGAGTGGAGATCCGAACGCAGGCGTGCCTAATTATGCGAACTGCGTTTTATGGGAGTGCATAATTAACAAAGTAGTGTCATGGCACACGTGACATGGGTGGTTTGTACACTGACCTGATCGTAGTGCTTAAGAGAGGGTATGGTCAACCTTAAGCTCTACGACCAGTTCCGATGGTTACCGATGGTCTCGATTAATCCTTATATGGCCGGAGATGACGTGTACTGCGTACGAGAAGGGGGCATATTTTTTGTCTTACGCCCATATCCTCCCCTTGGTCGGCCAGCTAACGATCCGATCCTAAGGACGCAACTTGCGAGTGCATCATTTGCATATCCAGCCCCTTTTCCCTTACGACCGTGCGGCCGCAACGACCGACTCTGAATGAGGTCCATTGTTCCAAAAGCAGCTCCCCAAAAAAGTAATACTAATTTACAAATTTTTACAATGTAATAAAAAGGTGAGTGACCCTTCAATGAGGGCACATACAAGTTAATTAATTAGTCATGATATAGACAATGTTTATTCAAATTCAACAACTGAATAATTAAAAAGCACACAAAAACCACATTAAACACATTTTAGCATTCATAAGTTATCAATGACGGTGGTTATCATCTATGAACATGTGCATTTTGGAAATGTCTATAAGTAGCATTTAATTGAATGCTAATAAGGTGCACTTCTCTCTATTTGTAGCAAACGATGCTAGCTGCACAGCCTACATATGCCACTTAAAGTAATTACGTGTGATTCTCACCAATGGGTGTTACTGAGTGGCAACAGGGCATTTGCATGTAAGACAAGTGTCCCATGAGTGTGTCATGGAGGGGTAGTCAGAGTTGCCACCTATTCTAAGTTGTGCAAATGCAGAGTGCACGCCATTTTCTGTCACATTGTTTGTACTAAGCATGGGGTAGGTGTAAGTGCCGCTGCTAGTGTTGACGGCTGCTCTCATGGTCAGGGAGATAGGGGCAGTGAGGTCTCAAAGATGCATCCGACTCACAATATGGGTGGTTATTTGCACAGGACTTCCAATCACGGGATGCTTTCTGAATTGAACCGCATTACCTGTATTTCAAAATCAGGCAAGTATGCGACAGACTAATAAGAAATAAAAATGGTAATGATCTTGATGGGATGT
The DNA here is from genome assembly GCA_031769625.1 of Taudactylus pleione. Classification (NCBI taxonomy): domain Eukaryota; kingdom Metazoa; phylum Chordata; class Amphibia; order Anura; family Myobatrachidae; genus Taudactylus; species Taudactylus pleione. The sequence continues at coordinate 4,979,655 of JAUIMM010000015.1, forward strand.
TGTCGGCATCCCGGCGTGCGGGATGCCGAAGGTCTGAATAACGGCGCCGAAATCCCGACAGGTCGGGATCCCGGCACCAGTATCCCAACCGTCGGCATCCCGAAGGTAAGTATCAGGGTGTTAGGGGGACGTTATGGTTAGGGTGCAGGGTTAGGTACCAGGGAGGGAGTGTTAGGATTAGGGTGCGGGGGGTGGGAGGTTAGGTTTAGGGTGCAGGGAGGGGGTCTTAGGTTTAGGGTGCAGGGAGGGGGAAGTTAGGCTTGGGCACTAGGGGGGTGTTAGGTTTAGGGTGCAGGGAGGTGGAGGTTAGGCTTAGGCACTGGGGGGAGAGGTTAGGGTTAGGGTAGGAGTTAGGGTAGGGGTTAGGAAGACACTTACCTTTAGTTCCTATGGGTGTCGTGGTTCTGGCTGTCGGGATGTTGCTGTCAGTATTCTGACCAGCGACACCATGACAGCCGGGTTTTCATACCCAACCCAATCTTGATGGGTGTATTTGTGTAAGAGAGTGTTTTAATATACTGATTATGATCCTATCTTTATTTAGCCAATTGGCCAGCATGCTCTTTCTGGCACAGGACACTAAAATGTCTAGTTATGGCTCTGCAGTGAATGCCAAGAGTAGCAAGGAAAAATACTGGCAGTGACGAGGACAGGGCATCAGAGTAAGCCCATCCTGTCACAATCACATAAAATCGCCTGTTAAAAGAGACATACAGTAAAGGTAACCATGCTTATCCAGTTCCCTACAGTTTATGTGCAGTCTATCTTTTATGGTACAGTTATACCTCCTCCAAGCAAGTCAAGTCTACTTTTCAGAGAAATATCTTAAATAACAAAAGCATTGAAGCAAATACTAAAACAAAATGGTTCAATATGCTAACAGTACTTACTGTATGTGATAGACGCTACTGGGTAGATATGAAGGAACTATAAAAGCATATTTTATCCTAACAATGTAATAGACCTGTAAAGTAATTAAAATTATAGTTGCTTCCCAGTTATTGCTAAGGTCAAAAGTCCAAACATGTTGGTGAAGCTTACCTGCTGCAGGCATGTCTAATAATTACACAGAATTCAGTTATTTCCATGTTTACGTGTAATAGGAGAAACAAATATGTGTTTATTACAACCTTGCTACAGCCTGAACAAATAAAGGTTACTGAACATCACAAGGTTGTATTTATAAAGATGTGCACAAGAGATCCACACGTACTTGTGTGGTGTCACTAACCTGTAAATGCAGACAATGGGGACAAGTCAGAGTTGTAGATAACAGTGGCATACGTTACCCAAAGGAAAACTACAAAAACAAAATATTATTTTTTTGCACATATGCAGAGATGCATGCATCTTGCCCGGTTTACAACAATTTATCATCATCCATGTGTGCATATACCTTCCATATAGTAGGTGCAAAAGATACACCTCCTAACCAGGGGTGTAACTAGGGTTTTTGGAGCCCAGGGCAAATTGAAAAACGAACACCCCCAATAAAAAAAAATATATAGAGGAATGATATAAATGTTATATAGATACATTAATTATTAACCCCTAGGTTTTTTTCCTCAGCTCTCCCCAGAAGGAGGGTTGTTTCTTAGCAGTCTGACCTCCTATTGCAAAGCCAAGCTTGGACACCTTGGTGGAGCATGGCTGGGTGCTGGGTTCCTCAAACAACTTATCTGCTGATCTTTTCTCAGCACATCAGCTTGAGCTCTCCCCTCCATTGCTAGAAGAAACAGACAGGGGTAAATTTACTAAGATTCGAGTTTGGTCGAAATGGCAATCTCGGGTGAGTTTAGGCATGTTTTTTTCTCACAAGTTTACTAAAAACAAACTCGGGTGAGCTTGGGAGAGATTTCTCTCCTCTCACTCGTAAAACTCGGATGAGATCGTAAACTCGAAACAACTCACCATTGGGCAAACTCGAAAGTACTTTTCATGAAAAAGATGCAACTCAGGAATTTACCAAGAATTGAGATTACAATTTCGAGTGAGATTGGAGCAAACTCGCAGAGAAATTGAAGTTTCAAACACACCACAATCTGAGCTGCGAGTTTTGCAGAAACATACATAGATAGGTGTGATTTGTGTATGTCTCTGCATGTGTACCTAAGTTAACGTGTTTTTATTTAAAAAAAAAAGACATGGGGACCTCCCCCAAAAGACATAACCAACCCCGGACTGCTCAGCCAGTCCTGGTTCCTAAAATTACGGGAAACAAAACGAGTAGGGCTCACCTGTAATTTAGGAACCAGCACCTGTCTGCAGGGCCAGTGCTGGTTTTAAATATAGGGGGAAAAAATGCGTAGGGGTCTCCCTATATTTAAAACTAGCACCGAACCCAAACTGACTGGGGTGTAATGCCACAGCCAAGAGACCCTATCACAGTGCCTCCAGGGCCAAAGCATTAACACCCCAAGCCAGTCAGCCCAAGCCGGGGATTTCAGAGGATTTGGGGACCCCCCCAAGAAGGAGACCCCTCTCTCTCAAAACCCCAGGCTTAGGCTGAAGCCCGGGGCTCTTCCCTGCACCCCTGGAGTGGTGGGTACGGGGGTAATAATGTGGTATATAGTTTTAGCTATTGTAATTTACAGTGGAACTACAGGTGCCAGCATGCCTGCCCTTTGGCACTTGTGGAACTACAAGTGCCAGCAGGTGGACGTGCCTGCACTGTAAATTAAATATTTAAAAAAACACATCTTTAGCTGACTGAAGATTTTGTGGTGCTCCAGTAGGATAAATGCAGCCCTTTTCCAACACTTGGAATCTATCCCAAAACAACCCCCAAATATAGTGAAAGTAATGTCAAAAAAGTGTAGTGTCAAAAAGGTGGTGCCACCTTTTTTCGACACTACACTTTTTTGACATTACTTTTAGTTAAAAAAACACAGAACACACACACCGTATATGGTACAACTTTATTACACACCTACCTACCTCACTCACACATACTTACCTGCTGCCAGATGTTCAAAACCCGTTTGGAGTACCTGGAATAAAGATCCTATACTCACCTCCATCCTCGTGCTTGTCTCCGTAGCATCCAGGGGTCTTGGCAAAAAAAAAAATGCCACCCGATCCAGATACTTACTTTAGCGGTGTATGTATGTGACCACATACTCCACTACTCGGCTCCTGCCTGATCAGTGTGAACTGTCAGGAGCCGGCAGCCAATCGGCGGCTGCTAACTGTAGAGCAGCTGCTGATTGGCTCCGGCTCCTGACAGTTCCAACGTGGGCTTGTCAGTGAGTCATGGGCTGGGGCTAATCAGCAGCCACTCTACAGTTAGCGACCGCTGATTGCCTGCCGGCTCCTAAAAGTTCACTCTGATCAGTCAGATTAGCGGTGTATGTGGTCACAGACATACACCGCTAATGTAAGTGTCTGGATTGGGTTCTGTTTTCTTATTTAGCCAAGACCCCTGGATGCTACAGAGACCAGCGCGAGGATGGAGGTGAGTATAGGATCTTTATTCCAGGTACTCCAAATGGATTCTACTAGAGAAGGGGACCGACCAGCGGGCAGCAGGTAAGCATGTGTGAGTGAGGTATGTAGGTGTGTAATAAAGTTTTACTTTAGTCAGTGTGTGTGTACTGTGTTTTTTTAACTATTTAATCAACAGTGGATGTATGGGTGCCGGCCGCCTGCTGGCACTTGTAATTCCACAAGTGCAAAAAGGGCAGGCATGCTGGCACCTGTAGTTCCACTGTAAATTACAATAGTTTGGAACTCTATAACACATTATTACCCCCGTACCCACAGCCCAGGGATGCGGGGAAGTGCACTTGGCTTCAGCCTAAACGTGGGGTTTCGGGAGAGGGGGGACCCCTTGTTGGGGGGTCCCCACCTCCCCTGAGATCTCCGGCTTGGGGTGTTAATGCTTTGGCCATGGAGACCCGGTGATAGGGTCTCCGGGCTGTGGTATTACACCCCAGTCAGTTTGAGTCCGGTGCTGGTTTTAAATTTAGGGGGACCCTATGCATTTTTACCCCCTATATTTAAAACCAGCACTGACCCTGCAGCCAGGTGCTGGTTCCTAAATTACGGGGGACCCTACTCATTTTGTTTACCATAAGTTTAGGAACCAGGACTGACTGAGCAGTTCGGGGCTGGTTATGTCTTTTGGGGGAGGACCCTACATCTTTTTTTTTTTAGATTTAACCCTTGTTTAACAAGTACAACACAAGCAGCCTTCACATATCTCACTGATATGTGCAGGCTGCTTGCATAGAGAAGACACTGCAATCTCGGGTAAGTAATCTTATCTAAACTTGCTACTCGGGGGAGAAATCTCGATTTGCTTCACCATTGGCCATCTCACTCTCAGCTAAACTCATTTCTTTGTAAATTTGTGAGTTTAAAAACGTGAAAATCATCCAAGTTTCGGTGATCCAAATCGAGTTTAAAAAAAAAAAACTTGATCAGACTCAATTCTTGGTAAAGTTTCTCCTTAGTGTTTTTTCTGCCTCTTCTTTTGGTCCTCCTTGTTGCTCCTTCCTCTCTGACATCTTTCTCAGTGCTACTGCTAGATAGACAGCCATGACATCATTGCTTCAAGAAGGGTAGCTCATAAGGACCATACCCTTACCACCACTTTGGAAACATTAACATGATTTTGGGGATAGTTTAAATCACACAACTGTAGAAATAGGTAGACGTTTTTTTAATTTTTATTTCTAATATATATTTCTTTTATAATACTTACTATATTGCAAATCCCTCTTTATTAATTTCTTCATGCAAACAACACAGGAAAAGAGTGCAAACATGACATCAATAACAAACAAGGTGCATTCTGGGTAAAATAATTTACATATATGCAAATGTTCCTACCTATATAATGCATTAGGATTTAACAACTGCTGCCATTGTTGCCCTCTACCAAATCGCTCCATCACTGACATCACACACTTGTAACGATCTTTAGAGCAAGGACAGCCCATAAGGGTGATGTCCAATCCCCCATTGGGTGAATTTGAAAATACCAAAATTACACTGGGGGTAGTTTAATTCACACACCTGTAGAAAAAGGGAGACAATTTTTTTTTATTTTTCATTCAAATATATATTTCATTTATAACACTTACTACATTGCAAACCACTGTTTATTAATTTCATTTAGAACTTTGATGGTTGACAGAACTTGAAATACAGGCAGCAAAATATTCTCTTTCAGGTGATACTATTGCCTTTAATTCTGAATTTTATAGTATCTATTAGTTTCAGTATTCCACTATAGCATCCTTCTATCTCCTTACCTTATAAACATGGATAGAATATCACTTTATTCATGCAAGTTCTTTTAAAACTTGTTTTGAATTGTCATGAGGTACGTCTTTAGAGTATATATTTTACTGGATTCAATGTATGAATACACTCTTATGTAAAGGGAGTATATGTTATTTATGTGGTTGTTAAACTGGTTCTAGTTTCTTTTGTAGAAAAAGTTTCTAGGAAAGGAAAGTTCCATTGGCTGAAAACTTCCATGACCTTGTGAAAGCCATAACGTAACATTGCTGGTATATACCAGCTGTGACTAGAACTTAATGGCTGCTATAACAAACAGTGAATTGCAGGTTTTCATTATAAACTGTTTAGAGCACTTGATACTCAGAGACTATAAAAATACAGCATTAAGGAGAGAAACATGTATTTAGTAACACAGACAGCGTCTGAAGAGTACAATTACTTGTAGTACTTATGTTCTCTCGCCCCCCCCCAAACTAATAACACCCTAAACATGCATCCAAATGTAAAAGTCAACAACAGCACTATACTGTATACTTTCCAAAAGATATTAGAACAATGTGGGGTGAAATTTGCTTATATTCAAGTTTGGCAGCAGAACCAGCCATTTCACAGAGGTGCAAAGTTCCAGAGATCTAATTATGGAGGGACGGTTTTTATCCAGCAGAATAACCATTACGCACTGGGTTTCTAAATTTACATTTCAAGTAAATTATAATCTATGAATATAGTTGAGGCTAAAGCTGGGTACACACTATAAGATATATTATGCGGATGGCAAAGTGTGTACCCTGGGTCGTTCATCGCATCGTCCCATCTACTGTGCTGCACAGCAGATAGCACAATGCAATGAATGACTCCATGCTGCTGCATGTAGCATCTAACAACATATCCCACTGTCTTACACTGGATCATGGAGTGTGTACGGCGTGCCATGTATCTTTACATTGTGTTGTTACGTCGCTGGGTACATATATTGTATAGTGTGTACCCAGCTTAAGATATTTATTCTGCTTTGTGGTGTGTTTGGTTTAGGACTGGAACTACTTTCAGCCAAATTCAGCAGGAGAAATTTGTACAAGTTTGTGACCAAGTGCAAAATGAATCGAACATTTAATGTAATACAGTAATTGCCAGTATTTGTTGCCAGTATTTGTTTTTTCCATTCTTGACCACTTTAACCTCATTGGTATCTTTATGGTATTGTATGTTATATATTAGTATTACTTAGTGCTATTTTTCTAGAAAAATAGGTTCAGTAACGTCTGGGGAAGGGGCAGAGGTGGGTGGAGCTATGGGTGATGTGGGCAGAGCTACAGTGGGGGGTGAGCATCAACAGGTGTGTAAAACAATAAAAATAATTGTCAAAGTTTGGGCTGTGGTGGTGGGTGTTATTATAACATGTCAATCTATCATATAATATATAAAACTATACAAATACAGAAATGTAGGAGATAAAAAAATTTAATTCTCACACACACCAACAAAAAAACAGAATCCATACTAAATATATAAGGAAAGCTACATAAATTCTACATATATAAGAAGAGCAGAATATATACAAAAAACATTGAAAAAGCCAGATCCACATAAAAAACATTGAAAAAGCCAGATCCACATAAAATACATTGAGAAAGCCAGATCCACATAAAACACATTGTAAAAGCCAGATCCACATAAGATACTGTACATTGAAAAAGTATGATTCACATAAAATACCGTTCGCTTTTAGAAAGGATATTGTGCTTACCTGCCTTTTTTATGTTCAATTATGTGATGTCGAACGCAGTCTTGTCTCTGTTTACCCACACTACTATTGATCGTCAGCCAGCAGCCTTGAGTAAAAAGGAAAGGTACAGTTGGGGATGGCGATGGTAATGGGATGGGGTTAGAGGTACACATGGGGAGGGTGGTTCAAAGGCTTGGGCAGGCCCGGCGACAGGGGGTACAAAGGATAGACCCGTCCCGGGCCCATTTTTAATGGGGCTCCCGAGGTTAAGGGCAGCGGCACATAATGCTTTACATACTGACCGCACCGGTTGGCTGCAAAACTATCCAAAAGAAAATCAATTAAGCCATCGCCCCCCTCCTCCCTGCTGTGACTCACACTCCCTGGTGACACCCCTCCCTGGCTACCCACGGCACTTTGTACTTACTGTGCATACGCCGTAGTGTAATGCCGCAGTGTTGGCATCATTATGTCTATATCTGTGTACATATATATATATATTAAATATATTCCTTTATCCCCATGTGGAGCTATGACACCCCTGTTGGAAAAGCTCCACATGAATTTTGAGTGCGTGTATGGCTACGGGGGTTTAGGATAGTGGTGTTGGGGGGCGCGGTCGAGGGGGGCTCCCAGAGTCAACAGGGTATTGGGCCCCAAGGTTTCTGTTGCTGGCCCTGTAGGGTAAAGGGATCACAGGCACACATGGGATGAGTTGTTCAGAGACACACATGGGTAGGGGGGCATCAGAAGCACACATGGGTAGGGAGGGTCAGAGGCACACATGGGTTGGTGGCTTCAGTGGCACTGTCGCACATGGGTAATCTGTCTTTTCTTTTGTAACATGCAAACAACCAGGATCTCCCTCTACTCATCATTCAGCCTCCGCAGGCAAAGAGAGGGTAGGCCGTTTGGACCGAGGAGCTCCCCTGGATGAGTGACTCTGTGTCTTGAGAAATCTGGCTGCCCAGGGTCCTGAAGGCAGTCTCCTGTTAGGACCTTGAGTGGCCAGCCAGATTTCCCAAGATTACTGTGACACAACATGCTGCAGTACATAGTACAGCACAGCTTGCCATGAAGCTCGGGTCAATAATAAAGTTGGGCAACAGCCTGCAGCACAGCTTTTTCCTGACTGTAGTGCTGCTGACTCGTGTGGGCGCAGCCATATTGTGGAATCTGGCTTGCTCAGGGTCAGACAGGCTGCTGTCAAGACCCTGGCAGCCAGTCGGATTTCTCGAGATGGCCAACACCAGTGGCAGCTCCAGAGATGGGGCTGCAGCGCAGACCAAAATTCAAATAGGGGAGCCACACCGACTGCCAGTTAGTCTCGGTCAGCGATGTTTGGCAGCATTTGGGGTGACAGTTTGTGTGGCTCTCCTATTTGAATTTTGGAATGCACTGCAGCCCTACCTCTGGAACTGCCATTGGCCGCCACCCACCTGAGTCAGCAGCACTGCAATCAGAGAAAAGCTATACTGCATGGGCAAACTTTAAACAGAAAACGATTTAGGCCACTAGACCTTATACAATATAAGCTGTTACTTGGCTGTTTTGATCAATCACTCATTGACATGGTTATGGGTCACAATTATCTCCTTTAGCTTTTAAAGGGATGTTGATGCAGAACATCTAACCCTTGTTTGGGGACCACCCATATGACTTCCAATGTTTTCCAATGTTCTGAACAACAACAAAAATTCACTTTACATCATGCTTATGGCTGGGTTTATTTGTTTTTATATATTCTATCGCTTTCATAGAGATTTATAAGCTTTATGTTATCTCCTTTTTTTTCCTCCTATTTTATTTGCACTGTCTATACTTACATGCTTTGTAAGATGTTGTGAAACCTTTGTGGTGCCAAATAAATAAAGGATAATAATAATAAGTCACCCATTGTTTGAATCTTACACTATGCTAATTCACTCACTTAACTACTAACTAGAAATTACCACACGGACACCTATGTGGAATTAAAAGAGGACAGGCAAAATTTATTGATCAATTTGGAATTAGAAAGATGGTGGCAGTAAAAAAAGCAGTGCTCCAAGGCCACAGTCCGGCAAATAAATTTAACTAAATAAATAAAGGGCGGATCCCCGCCCGGCCCGGCGTAAACTGGCCTGAGGTAGAACCATTCTCCCTTAATTGGCATAGCCTTGACCCCTCCCTAAGATGATGGCCTGGTCCCCCCTAAGGGAAATGATAAACTCGTCCCTATCAAAAGGCAAATGCTACCAAGGCACTCTTACGCTATAATAGGCCGCCCAGGAGCACTGCTTCCCGCCAAAGCTCGGATCAAAGAGCTGAGCCCCACCCCCCATCTGGAAATAATCGCACTCCAAGGAAGACTGCAATGTTTCGAATAGAACACTCTACACCTGCGCCCGTGAGGTGTATCCCATTGGGCCTATAAAAACTCCTCTCCTTGTAAGGCAATTGAAGGTGCCAATATAACACGCCCACCCATTAGTGACCGGACTAGGTATTACCGAAAGCCTACGCTACTGCTGGCCATCTGAACATCTGCTATCCCGTACTCCACTCCCGGAACATGACGTGCCCTAACATGTATGCTCCTGCGCAAACACACAAAAAGGTGAAAAAACGCCTGAAACAAACACAAAGCCGGAGGGGGCTCAGCCCCGTAAATATTGATAGGATGAACTACACCTAAAATACACCTAAAATATCTCTGCATAACATAATCCTCCTGCTGCCGAATCAGATTTTTGGCTGCAACCATGATTGGGAAAAACTCCCAAAACAGCATACTGTCAGTTAGATATTGCCGCATCCACGAATCTGTCCAAAATCTCGCGCCCAGCCGCCCTCCGATAACTCCCCGAAAACTAAGGAACTAGACGTGTCCTAAAACAACTGAACCCGTAATTGTCCACCTGAGCAGGTAGCCAATTCTAACTCCGTTGAAGTCCCGAAACATTACCAAACAAAAGTGCAAATCCTCCCACAAGTCCTGAGACAAGCGAAAAATGGTGACATTTTGTATCCGGGGATGAAAACATGAGAGGGGATGTGGGCGGAAAGGGCCCGCTTAACTAGATGCACAGGGTAGAAGGACACAGGGGGGGCTTACGATGAAGATGAAAGTGGGATACATAAGCAATAGCTAGCAAAATGCAGTGGAGCAGAGGACAGCAAGATGAATTATAAACAGTAATACAGCATACCTCCCAACTTTTCTTCTTCACCAAGAGGGACACTTCATGCGCCGGAGGCGTGCGTCCGAAAAGGGGATGGGGCTTCGTGTGAAGGGGGCATGGCCACTCAGAAATGGGGTGGAGCCTCACTGCAACCCACGGTGATATCACTATAGGGGGCGTGCCCAGCACTCTCCAAGATGCTGGGCAGCCCCCAGGCTCTCCATACACAGGTGAACAGATGCCTTGCGCATGTGCATGGCATCTGTTCACCTTCTGCACACCCGCTGCTCTGCTTTCCTGTGTGTATTCAGGCCAGACTCTGCCACTGTTTGTGTCTGCCCCATAAAACTCTTATCTATTCTGAAAGCCTTTCTGTCAATCTTGTGTGTGGAAATCTTCTAAACATAGAGCACCTTTGGCATGCAGGGGCGAGGGTTAATGATTGGAGAGATCAATCAATAGCTTTATTGTCATTAACAAATTCACAATATATAAACTGGCAACAAGAAAACACATGTTAAAGTTATACAATAATAAAAACAAGGACATCTTACCTAAAAAACCTCCTGCAGTGCACTATTTGTTATTTAACCTGTGAATAGCGATTGGAAAGTGTTTTTCAATTGGGTAGTATGACATAATAGTGGTCTATACTGTCTATTTAGGGCCAACATATTAAAGCCATAATTTGGGTGTGACATATCAATAGTGCCATCCTGAAAATCTTCTATTCATAAACCTCCTGAATACTTGGTAATTCTAACCCAATCACACTGCATGCGTTTCTAACCACTCTCTCCAGAGATTTCCACTTGGCTACTGTGCAGTTCCCAAACCACACAACAGTGCCGTAAGCCACTTTCTATTTACCTGGGCCAGGGACGGCTGGAGGGGCCTGGCGGGAGCCCGGGTCAGTAGCACTTTGGGCACGGAGAGGAGACTGCGGCTGCTCAGCGATAGCAGTCTCTCTACCCAACCCAGCACACACTGGAGAGTCCAGAAAGGCTGCTGCCGCTAAGCAGGAGAAGTCTCCTCTTTCTCCTTGCAGGTGTTTTGGGGGAGCGATCGCACTGATCACCCAACCCTGGATCTGCCCCCTGGCCTAGGGGGGGACAAATCTGCCCCCCTTCTCAGCAGCTTTGCCTTTGTGGCACTGCACATAGTATTTGGGAAAAAAATTTGGGGAAGGAACGCGGCCAGACCTTTTTGATTTGTCAAGCCTCCAAGTATCTGAGCCCATCACTGCTCTCGATGGCCCTGGAGTTGGGGCGCTATGTAGTACACAGCTTGACCACTAGGTGGCCAGTGCTCTGCTGATGAAAACTACAGTTCTATATAAAATAACAGTTTTTATAGAGGGCATTACAGCGTAGCAAGCCTTTACTGGTGGCCAATCCTGTAGGAAAGTAAACAGTCGCAGATGTGAACATACAGTAAACCAAATTTCTAATGTGAAAGACCTCGGATAATAAATGGGTAAATAAGGGTGCTAAGGGGAGTTGGTTTTTTTGTTATTTTTTACTATAGTGCGTATGTCCTTTCATGTGTTTAATAATATTTTTTACAGATGCCAGTGGGCCCTTGATGTCTTGGCATGCTAGCACTTGTGGTTTGACAAGTGCCATCCTGCCCAGGCAGGCATGCTGGGACCAGTAGTTCACCTGTTTAAAACAATTTTATTATTTTAAAAATAACATCACCCCCATATCCACCATACGTTTAGAGGTGTGGGACCTTCATCTTCTTTATTAATATATATTTTATAATTATTTATTTTCATATATATACAGTAAACTGCACAGCAGCTAAATAAATGAACAGCATGTGCGACAATGTACACAATGATCTGTGACATTTTTCAAAGCGGAGTGATGGAGTACTGCCTATGAACACTCTCCATAGAAATAAACGGGAGGCCTGCAATAAATGACATAACAATGGGAGAGATTTAAGAAGCGCCAAAGCGATATCAGCGCACATTATGTACGCTGATACCTCGTCTCCCCGATGTATGGTCGGAGGATTTGGCGGTAAATGACAAGGGCGCTATGCAACAAGATAGCTGCGCCGATAGCCTGGGCAATGTATGAACGGTCAGTTCGCCTGACCGTTCCGCCAGCTGCAGCTATCGATATACAGGCACCATAACTCCTTGGGCAATAGCCCTCTGTGTGTATAAGCACTGTGACTCCTTGGGCTGTAGTATTCTGTGTACAAAAGCACCATAACTCCTTGGGCCTTAGCCCTGTGTGTATACAAGCACCGTGAATCCTTGGGCCTTAGCCCTCTGTGTATACAAGCACCGTGACTCCTTGGGGCTTAGCCCTCTGTGCATACAAGCACTGTGACTCCTAACGATACTGGATTAGAACCTCTATACACACCTTCCTATACCTTCTAATATCCTGCCTATACCTTCTAAGGATGACGCCAATTTGCGTATGCAGTTTATACAGTAAATGAAGACTCTAGACTTGGAATGTGTGGTTCCGAAGCACAAAGTATTATTCAAGTAAAAGTACGTAATAGGTGTATACCGGCGCTATATTAAGTTGTTGTTTATAATTAGAACACGGATATGTGTGAAATTTTAAATCACATTTATTTCATCCCAATACTGTTAAACATATAACATACTAATAAATGAAGCATAAAATGTCCCTATAACTTAGGAGCATAAAATCCAATATCCAATTAAATCATTATTTGGGGACTGTTTGGTCCAATTAATAAGACACTGGTGATAGGACTAATGATGTTCCATATACAGGGTCCAGCGAATATTTACCAAGTGGTTTGTCCTGATTTCTCAGTCCAGATGGTGTATCTTGTGTCCAAATCCTGTTGGAATAAGCACAGAGTGTAGACTGGATAGGACCCACTTCTAGCTGCTTCCCTTGGGTAATAGTGGCCAATGTCCCAGTACCATGTGTCAGAATGTCCAAAATAGGTAAATGGTGTTGTCCCCAAAACGATGAGCGATGGAGGTAAAGCTTAACGCGTTTGGCTGGCGAATGTATGTCCAGCTTCTTCAGAAGCATCAAGTAAAAGTACAGTCAGTTACATGCTATTGATCCATACACAATTCGGCGCAAAGGAATTATACAGACCCAAGTACAGTATACATACGCAGCGCTTCCGGACCGTTAGGCATCTGCAAGAAACCCTTCGTCAATCAGCATTCAGCACGAAGACCAAGACCCAGCATTGGAGCACACATATTTATACCCCCCAGAAATAGACAACACAATAGAGAGGTTTGTTGCTGATGCCATTGGTCCTCAAGGGGGATGCATGTTACAGAGCATTTAACAGGCTGATTCAAATAGGCACAACCCAGCCTCCAACAACTGAGGGTCTCTGGTTTCCTGCCCCATGCAAAATTCTAACAGTTGTTCATATAATATACATTTTATTGCTTGAAGTCTCTGCGGTCCATAAGTTGAGAATGCATGATGCGATCTCCACACCGATAATACCGGAATTCTGTTGAAAGAGTACGCATCAGTACAAAACCAAACACGGCTTACTTAGCATGTATAAAACCTTAGTTACTGAATAAACTTTATTTCACAGCACTTATACTAAATGCACAAACTTAAATGTTATACCTTAAAGCTTATGGAACCTTGTATGTGAATATGTAATGTGTGAGTATGCGGGGTTTGATGTAAAGACGCTAGATAACTCGGAGCAGATGCGTGTGCATAAAGCTAATGAACAGCGTTTTCATATAGGATCTTATGCATTCGCTAATATGCGATTAGTTACCAGCGCAATTGTGCGTATTAATGTGTGTATGAGAAATGGTGCACTTAGATCTCACTTAAACTAAGTGAACACCTAGCAGTGTGGAATGCTGAGCCTTGTAGTTCCACATGCCCCCCTCTCTCAGCAGCCCCCACCCTTCCCAGGCTCAAAAGTAAAGTCCTTTGTTCTCCCAGACTCTTGTGTGAATGCAAATTAGCCCAGCTACAAGACCCAAACCTAAGATAACACTCCTGGCTTTGAAGGTATTTTATTGCAGGAAGCCTGCTAATGTAAGGTGTGTATTCGAGCAGGGCCACCTGGAGTGAGAGCAGACATTATATTCAGGAAGCTTGTCTACACAGGCTAGTTGTCACGTGGCCATTTGCTCTGTTTAGCTAATGCAATATATCCTTTAGGGGAATTATAATAATATACATTTTATCCAGAGCACCCAAACTACGTAAAGTCATGAAATGGGCTTTTGGTAAATCGCCGTAACTTATGTCGATGGTCACAGATGCAATTGCATGATGCTAATAGTATTATCACCACATGTACTAAAGTGTGAGTTTATCTAAAATGGCGCTTAGGCGGCCATTTGCAAAATGGCGTCTTGCGGCCAGTCGCAAGATGGTGTCGCTGCGATTCAATTTTAAACTGATCTTGTCTCAGCCAATAATCCAGCTTCGACATTCCTTGGGCTTTAGCCCTCTGTGTATGCAAGCACTGTGACTCCTTGTGCCTTAGTCCTCTGTGTATACGAGCACCGTGACTCCTTGGGCCTTAGCCCTCTGTGTATACAAGCACTGTGACTCCTTGGGCCTTAGCCCTCTGTGTATACAAGCACTGTGTTTCCTTGGGACTTAGCCCTCTGTGAATAAAAACACAGTGACTCCTTGGGCCTTAGCCCTCTGTGTGTACAAGCATTGTGTCTCCTTGGGCAGTAGCCCTTTGTGTATAAATTAAAAGCACCATGCCTCCTTGGGCAGTAGCCCTCTGTGTACACAAGCACAGTGACTCCTTGGGCCTTAGCCCTCTGTGTATCCAAAACACTCAAGTGCTATCAGTATGCACATGGGCCCCATCCTCTCTTAATACGCCCCAGAGCACCAGCTATAGCAGACACCATCTGTAATGATGGAGATTTGGCATTTCTAGAATAGCTATTTTTGACTGGCCCAATACTATGAAGGTTTAAGCAGTGTCTTTAGAGAAAGTAAAAATAAAAGAGATATATGCAATGGTACAATATTTGTAATTGTATGTATGTTTTGTTAATGACAAGGAGCCAGTGATGTGCGGGCAGGTGAGGCAGCGCCTTTCCTGTCATACTTAGGTATACTCCACAGTTTTGACAATAAAAATCTTAAGGAAAAATGAAAGAAAACATTATAAATATCTTCTTTGCATTATTTTAATCATTATTATAGTCAAAACTCTGTAGTAAAAAGTGTATGGCAGGTGAGGCACTGCCTCCCCCATCTATCTTTCCCGCACATCCCTGATAAAAACTCTCCAAATTTCCAGCATTATATACTGCTGCACCTTTGTATAATGCCCACATGAACCCTCGGGTTCATATATACATCTGTAAATCTGGCTCTGGTACTACCAAGTGCCTCCCCAGCCATTTGCCTCACCGAATGTCACTGTTAACCCCGACTAAGGATTTCTTCTCGCATCCCTCCTGGGGTGTGAGCAGTAATCTGACAAAACTCCTGGCGCGATGCTGTTTTCTGCCCTTAGCGCTGCGGAAACAGCATTGTGCAGGGCAATTGAGTTGGAGAATGCCGGTTCTCGCGTCTAAACATAATGTTTAAGGTGCGAGAACTGGCATTTTTCGACAAAACAGCGTGCTGTTTTAATAGCTTTCAGGAGCTCCTTCCCGGCGCTATTCAATTCGCGTTGAGTTGAATCGAGCCCAATATGTTTATGTTTTTGTTCTAGTTTATTTAAATTGCTGTTAAAATGTTTGCCATCATTTCACATATCCACAGTAAAACTGAATTTCTGGTCTCCTTATCTTGGGCCTTAGCCCTCTGTGTATACAAGCACTGTGACTCCTTGGGCAGTAGCCCTCTGTGTATATAAGCACTGTGACTCCTTGGGCAGTAGCCCTCTGTGTATACAAGCACTGTGACTCCTTGGGCTGTAGCCCTCTGTGTATAATAGCACTGTGACTCCTTGGACAGTAGCCCTCTGTGAATAAAAACACAGTGACTCCTTGGACCTTAGCTCTCTGTGTATACAACCACCGTGACTCCTTGGGCCTTAGCCCTATGTGTATACAACCATTGTGTCTCCTTGGGCAGTAGCCCTCTGTGTGTACAAGCACCGTGACTCCTTGGGCAGTAGCCCTCTGTGTATAAATTAAAAACACCATGACTCCTTGGGCCTTAGCCCTCTGTGTGTCCATAACACACAAGTAATGTCAGTAGTGAGTGGCAATGTTTCATAGATGTGCTTTAAACTGTGGTGTCTGTGCCACTGCTCTGTCGCTTAGTAACCAGCCAGCTCATTGCAGCCTTTGGCCAATAATGGTGAAAACAATATTGTGAGCTGTGAGGTGGTCTAAATTGACTGTAATACCCCTTTCAGACATACAACCCGGGAAATTTCCTGCTCAGACCCGGGAATTTCTCCTGTGCAAATTCCCAGGTATTTGGTCGAGACCCCCCTTTCACACTGCAGTGTCTACCCGGGAAATTCCCAGGTAGACCCCTTTCAGACATAAGCCAGGTTTTTTAGTTTTAAATATTACCTGCCTCTCCTCTGCTCTTCCTAACCTATCCCCTCTACAGCTGCCGCTGATGATGTCATCATCATGCAGCAGGCAGCCATCCAATCAAAGTGCAGCCTCTATCTATAATATAATAACTCCTATCTACCCTGGTGGTCCAGCGGGAGTGTGGGCGGCCCGCTGTGGCTGCAAACCACCGGCGGTCTCCAGCGCCGGTGTGAGGACCCGGCCATGGTCGCTGACTCGTTTGTCAGCGCCACAGCCACCGGTGCGGGGGTTGATGAGCAGCAGCGCAGAACGTCCTACAGGATGCTCTGCACTGCCAACTCATTGTAATGAGCAGCAGCGTAGAGCGTCCTATAGGACGCTCTGCACTGTCAATGTAAAAGCTGCTTGGTGCTGCCCGGGAGTAGTAAATTCCCGGGTAGCACCATTCAGACAGAAGCAGGGTAATTTCCCGGGACTTACGTCCCGGGAAAAACCCTGGTCGATTGCAGGGGCGGCTACCCGGGAACATGTTCCCGGGTAGGCACCTTTCAGACAAACTCGGGTACTCGGGAATTTGGCCGAGGCAGGCCAAATTCCCGGGATTCTCGAGATGTCTGAAAGGGGTATAAATGACTTGAAATGAATGTTATTTAGGTTAATAATACTCTAGGAACAGAAAAAAGCCCAAATTATGCGATTTTAGTTTTTTTTTGCCAATTTCTGTAAAAAATCCAAATCCAAAACCAGTCACGGCAGGTTTGGCAAATCCAAATCCAAATGACGAATCCAGATCCAAATTTTAAGATCCAAATCCAGCAAAAATGGACCAGCGCACATCCCTATTGGAATCCTTGCAGACACTTCCCATAGAAATGTTTTTTACTGGTGAACAGGGCATGATGGATCTTGTCGAACCACAAGTCCCAGCATGCACAGTTACAAAAGGCCTGCTGGCACCTGTAGTTCACCTTTTAAACCAATGAAACAATTGACAGCATACACATTTATGTATATACTATTTAAACATAGTATGTATCCATATCTACAGTGTATATCTACAGTGTATACAGTACATTATATATTGTATATATTTGATGTCTAAGACGGAGTTACGGTGGAGTTAAACTGGAAGAAAACTGAAGGAGAACATCCAAAAATCCAGATCTCCTTCTGAAGGACATCAAACAACATACCTATGTGAATTAGCAAAATCACCATCACTAACACCCAGGGCTGTAGGGAGGGTGGTGCGGCCGGTGCCTCCGCACAGGGTGGAATCTTCCAAGGTCACTGCCCACCACACACTTCCCGGCTCAGAAGGCCTGCAGGAACAGACCTCCTGCAGTGTTGCTCGGCGCACCAGGAACACTGATGGAAGTTCCCGCCCACCCTCCACCCCCTGGAGGGAAAGGTAAGCACTCAGGAGGAGGAGAGAGTCGGGAGGGGGAGCGAGAGGGGCGGCAGTGCTGCACAAGGCACACTGCTGTCCAGATACGGCATTGCTAACACCTGCTGTATGCATATCTAGAAAACTCCTTACTTGACTCCGGCTTGGACATTGCAAGTACTTCCATATCAGCGTGCTGCTCTTACTGATTGCTTTTGTTGTTAAAAACACCTCTGACTGGATCGGCTCTGTACAATGTAATTTTTGCCTTCATACTATTGAAAATCCTGTTTGTATTGACTTTTTCCATTGCATCATATCTATCCACTTTAAACATTCTTTATTTTAGTAGCTAATTCCTGCACCCAATACTCACATACTTTTTTTTTTATTTCACTTTTGTATTTGTGCTCATACATTAGCATCACTTTTCTTTTATCTGTATTTTTGAACATTTAACTACATTTATCTAAACTACCTCTATATCACACAGCTTCCACTCCAGTTTTCATTTCACTTATTACCTCGTCCACAGCATGAGCACCTTTACTTCAACAACCCCCCTTATTCAGTGCCCACATAATCCTCTACTCTACGTACTTTTTCCACCCCTATCCTCCCCCTCTAGCCTCCTCCACTTGCTGTTGCCCATTTCTTCTCTCCTCGGTCTGCTTACCAACCCTCTGCTTTTCTCCCCCACCTTTACTGTTCCTCCAGTCTCTACCACCTCCCTCCCCCCATGGCCTTGTTACCCCACCACTAAGCTTCACTCCCTCCTGTCTCTGCCTGTCACCTCCAGGACTGCCAAGAGAAATCCTGGGCCCAGGTACAGAAACATCCACCCCCCGCAGAATGTTGGGCATGGCTGCACCTCTTTGTGGGTGGGTCTAACATGTGAGAAGCATCCACTCACAAGAGCATGGCATAGCACCCAGCAACTGGGACAAAAGTATTAGGATGGCGGGACAGTCCCATTGTATCTGCATTTTTAACTGGATGTATTTGGATCCCAAAATGTAACAGACAAAAAATAAAGTACAACAACTTTATTTTGTAAATTTCTTATGTATATGTTTGACATAACTTAAGGTCATCTTAAAATAAAACACACACATTCCGCAGCATTTTTACCTAACCCACTGCTCGATGCTCCTCCTCATTATCTAACCCATCTGTTTAGCCCCTGTTTGCCCCTCCCATTTAAAATGTAAGCTCTTGTGAGAAGGGCCCTTGTCCCTCACGTGCTTCTCCTTCCCCTATTTATATGATCATGTACTCCTAACTCCCCAATTGGCACCTAACACTTGGTTGCAACTTGCTAACGCCCTGCTGCTTGTGTTATGCAGCTATGTTTATAAACCATGTCCTCGTCCTGCATTGTTTTGTACTGCTAATAACTGTTTTTTTGTGTTTTCATTTATGTGCTGTGTAAGGCGCTGTGGAACCTTTGTGGCGCCATATAAATAAAGGATAATAATAATATATATATATATTTCATAACAATAGGGGGTGCCGCTTCGGGACTTCCAACTCCGCCGGGTCATGTACTACTCCATTTCCACCTCCCAATGGGACATAGACACCTCAGTTGGGCAGAAAGATGAGTTCAGGTGAGTAGTGTGTATCCCAGAGGAGAGGAGTAGATAATCACACGAGGGGGAAGTGCAAAAATAGCACCCCCTAGACCGACTGCAAGCCTATGTATATAGTTGAAAAACTGGGTGCACTCACCAGTCTTGAATTAAGCAGTATTTTATTCAGCATAGAGAGACACAGAGAGAAGACAGGCATAAATACAAAGACACACAGGAAAGAGATATAAAGTACTGTGAGAGACCTAAAATCTCAGACTAAGGGTTAGCATGGAAGCTAATACAGGAAACTGGAGAACTGTGAGCAGACTGAAACAACTCTCTGAAGGAATAGCACAGAGTAACACTGGTGAGTATCACAAGTCACTGGAACAGCGAAGTTGAACAGCAGTTACTAGAAGTTCTGGGGGCGGATTTATACTCAGGGGTAGCAGATTATTGGAGCACAGCACCAGCTGACTGAGATCATGCTACCATAGGTTAGGAGGGCTATCACATGAGAGGAACTGTGACGGCGGCGCCCATGATGGGAACTTCGATCCCCAAAACACACAGCCAACCACGGAAGTCCGCAAAAGCACCTAAGGCAAAATACTCAGCATCTCACCCCTCACTGCACCAGACGTCTGACCACAAGAAAGTCAGGGGAAGCTGGCACGGAGGTGAGAGATAGCCGATCCTAGGCTGAACCCTGACACCTTGTTTGGTACATAGACAAAATTGTTTTTACACTATGGGATGTTTTCCTGAGGTACTAATAACCTGATTGAAATATACAAGGTGGGAACATTTCTTTGGGAGCGAATCAAGAAGCACGTGATTTTTAACTCCAGATATAAAAGTACTTCAATTTTAATCTGCTTTAATATGTCTATCTACAAGATCTTTTTTCTTTCTTCTTTGAGGATCATATGGATGAGTAAATTATTTTTTCTGGAAGAAGGATTACAAATACTGTGAACCTTATATACAAGCTCTAAAACCCCAATGAAGGAGCGCTTAAAAGTTGTAATTTGGTTCATAACCATAACATGGCTCAGGTCAATTACAGAAGAAAAAAATAAAAATAAAAATTCTACACTTAGAGAAGAGTGTAAATTGGGGGAGTTCTTGTTTAGATTCCACTTCCTTATTGCTACTTTTGACAGCTTTTGGCTAAAAGAACTTTAAAAAGGGTTAGACCTTATTTAATTCCATAGCCACCACTTCTGCTTCAAAATGCACCCTTTAATTGGTACTTTTGTCAGATATTGGCCAAGAGTTGTTTGAAACAGGAAGTGCTCCGTGCAGGTGAAGGCCAACATTTCAGGCCTGTTAGAAATGTATCGAATATTGCAATTTCCATAGCCATGAACAGTTTTGTGGTACAACCATTAGAAAACCCCATTTTAAATTTGCACTTCAAAATTTGCAGTTAGAGTTTGTTATTTGCCACTCAAAATAGAGGTTGATATCCACCATTCTAGGTCAAACTTCACATTCGCATTCAAGGTTCGCTAATCTCTATTAACATTAAAATGAGTTGTTTTTAATTTTTTAAATAATAAATAATATAATTTTATTAAATCTAACTTCCAAATCTACTGTGTTCAAGGTTCACCAGTTACTTTCAATGTCCACTCTACTCAAAAGTGATCAAATTGGTTTGAAGTGGTCAAGCCTGGTAATGTTCTCTATTTTAGCAAATCTTTTTTAAAAGATCTAGATTTGAGAAATGTCTGTTAAATTCTAAGCAATTTACTGCAATTGTTCAAGAATCAATAATTGAAGCACCTATATTGACTTCTCTTGCCCCGATCGCTCCTGATACTGACAAATAGTTGTCCATATTACACATTTTGCATTTTTTACACACTGATGTAAGCTTTACAATGACATTTGCTTGTTAGGTAATTTTTTCTGCCTACAGCTTCTACTGTATGAATTAACCAAAAGCATGTCTGTGTAAAAGTTTTGAAGACCATTCTGAGTTTTTAAACCTGGCCATATTCAGTTTTGACCTTTGCAAGCTGAATAAGTCCACTGACCTGCTTACTGTCTACATTCCCACTCACCTCTACGCAAAGCTTGCCTACAGTAATTCATCTGGTCGTAGCTATTTCAGAAAATCAATATCACATTAACACTTATGCAACAAGTCCTTCAAAAAAAAAGTACAAGTGTAAAGCTTCATTATATTCTTTGAAGGAGTCTAATAATGAGAGTATCCTATAAAAAGAAAGATGATTATGGAACTAGGGCAAGGGGCTAGATATACACATTTACTCCATATCTGACGTCTTCTGTATTTTTGTTCCATTTTCATGTTAACAAGAAGTTTTATCTTTTGCTGATGTAAAATCCCATGATTGATTTATGCTCCAATCAAACATCACTTCCTGTTGCTCCAATTTCATAGCACACAAAACTTTTTGGCAGCCACTATGTATGAATTTAGTGCAGAGGTGCAGAGATACTAGTATACTGTACATATTGCATTGTCAGGCACAGGTGCCTTAAATAAGGAAGATTCCATTTATAATTTGAACAAATAACAAAGATATCCAGCAAGACTTGGGTTCCTGAATCCATACTGATGTCCCTGAAGTTTTAGTGATAATGACCATGGACCACTCACTGTTAATTTTAATTTGATATAATTTCAGAGCTGGAATTCTTAAAATAGTATTTTTATCTATTAACTTTAGGATAAGAATACTCTGGAGGCCAAGGCTTAAGTTTAAATCTAGTGCATTGTATGAAGTGTGAGTGAGTGTGATCTTTGTTTCTCACATATAATCATGTTATTTATGTCACTTGGATACAATGGGCCATATCCAATTAGACGCAATAAAGCAAAGAGTTCACATCGGTGAACTTTTCACACACTTCGTGGCTTATGGTGTGATATTTTCGTGTATTTTGTCTATGCACGCTCCCGTTTTTCTAACTATCATATTACAAAAGATGCAATGCGGCGTTCGCCCAAAAATGATCAGTGGTGTAACCTGCGAAAAGTTCAGCAGATTTTGGGGAAATCTGTCTGTATCCCTTAAAAATCTAACTGACATAGGAAATTACTTTAGAAGTGTATCAGTGGCCCTAATACAAGTATTTGGGGTTCTTAAATTGGGTTAAACGGCTGTTATATGCATTTTTGTGTACCAGTGGAAAAATTATAGAAATCAATTTTTGGGGGCCAAAGTAAATGCTGCAGGTACATTAAAATGGGTACAAGTATATTTTTGTGTCATAAAAGTGCACTTTTAAATAATGTTACAAATACACCTGGTGCAGCCACCTGCAATGCTTAAAACACATGTCCCACCCATAGAGCCCCCCAAAATACCAGACCCACTACTTTAAAACCATTCTCCAACACTTATAAATCTTTCAGCCAAAAAATTATGTAATTATTGGCCACATTAAGCTATTTAAAAAAATATTTTGCCTAATTTGTCTTTAGGGGAAGGGAATAGAGAGTCTCCACATATTTAGTCCAAAATAGGGGATTTGCAGATCTCTATGGAGAGTTTGCACATGTAAATAGCTTGGCAATAGGATTGCACGATATACATTTTGTGCAAAAACTTCGCATTGGCGAAAACTTTTTGGAAAAATGGGGCTTTTTGCTTCTAATTGGAATGGTTCTTTTAATCATTTTATGAATAGTAATATACTTGCCAACTCTCCCGGAATGGCCAGGAGACTTACAAATATTGGGCGGTGCTCCTGGCTGCTCAGAAAAGCGGGCAAGGCTCCTGACTGGCCGCCTACCCCTGTACCCCCCCATACCTCTCCACATCGAGCAGGAGGGGTAGTGGGTAATGACGTGATTCACCTTATCGTCATGGGCCCGCTCCCTGCTTCACATGATGATGATGTGTTTGTGCGCTCAAGCCCCCGCTGCACCCCCAATTGTGCATCATGACACCCACCACGCCCCTCCCTATGTTGCGCCATGCCCTCCCCGCTATGCTGACCTGGCTGCCAGAATGTCGGCAGTATGATAGTAATGGCATTTTTACATATTTTATACCTTTATACCATAGTACAGCATGCTATATTTAGACCTAAGCTTTGGACAGTATGTATCACTTATTAATGTATGAATTTGATTTGATTAGATATAATAAATAACATTAAATGTAAAAAGGTGTCCCATATATTATTCTGATGACATCACTAATATTCAGTCGTGTCCAGTGTATCAAGTTATATACATTACCAAAATTGTGTCAAAACATTGCTCAATGGTGCCACAACAGCATTATGTGAAGCTAATTAAAAAATATATTACCGGAAAATTTGTATAGTGTGAATTAAAAGAATAACAGTGAATTCAGATCATAAAAAGAATATAATTTAAGAAATTAAAAATGTATCTTCCCTCCCCAACAACATAACTGGGATAACATTTAGCATTCAGTACCTGAAAGTCACTGTTCACTGCTATGAAAATTGTACCAAAGGGGAATAGTGTCTTAAATTCATAAACAAAATATAATATCCAATAACTAACCGTGCCCAGAGAGCAGTGTGGGAATTTATTATAGCAACCAGTTTCTGCCCTAAACTGCGTTATGTTCAGGGTGGTCCTGTCTGAGTCCCAGGCACTTCATACTTCTATACTTAGGCATTTGGACTCCGGTACATTTTCATCTTGCAAATCTTGGGACTTATATTTGGAAGGGAACCTAAAAGATGAATTTGGAGCAACTCTGCTATAGATACAACAATGAAATCTGATTGGCATGGTTACAGACAGTCCCAAACAACGCCCCGTGTTCATTTTGCCTTTACCACCCATTTTCATGCTCCATGATGCTACCTCCCTTTCTCTAAGGGTTCAGAGTGAGTGTCAAGAGAAGGTCAGTGGGCACCAAGGTTGGAAATTTCCTCAGCTCTTCTTTAGCTGCATTAATGCAATATATTCCTTGGTACTGGCACAAGGATATCATTTTTCATTTTGTTTCTAACAGGAAGACTTGGTCTACCACAATAAAATCAACCCTCTTATTTCACAGAGTTCCCTCATCATATTCCAGATTTCTGAAAGCAGACAGGTTTACCAACCAATGAGAAAACTGAGCGCAAGTTCACGGGGATAGACAAAACAAGGAGATGCGGTGACAAACTGGAGGTCTGACAATTACCTGATAGAAGAAAAGAGGGTAAACTAGAACAGTTTAAATGAATGGAAAATTCTTATGCCGGGCTTCACTTTACAATGCTAATTTCATTTGTAAGTACTTGCTTTCCCAAGGTAGGAAAATCAATAGCTGCCAAGAGTAATAAAACCAGAAGTTTTTTTTTCTTCTGTCTTTCAGGGAAAAGATGGATGGAAACCTTAAACTCAGACACAGTTTTACAGCAGTGTTTGGTTAGTTGAAGAACATGTTCTTAACCCCTTCCGAGAGAGGTATGGTACTACCGAATAGGCCACTTTCTGTTATCATTTCATGGTTACTGACACATTGTAACAAAACACCCTATTAATATTGGTACTTAAAATTTGGATAACATCAAATGATATAATAACCTGAGCTATTATCTACCTCAATCAACAGTCCCAGTTTTATGTTCATTGGTGTAAGGTTCATCTAGAATAACTTTTTTTTTATTTTTTTTTTACAAAAACACATTTATATTGATTTTTTTTAATTGTTTGATTTTTTTTGTAGTCAATTTTGTGGCGATGATTAACCTATATTTGGTAGCCTATTGTAATAAATATGTTTTTATTTTACTTGCACTACACAGGAATACATAGATGAACACTGTTTAAGCATGTTAGCCATTTATTTATATTAAATATTTTATGTAGGGTAAGATTTGTATATGTTTTATATTGTTGTTTTTCTGCTGTTCTGTCACCAATATATCTTCCCTATTGAAAGCAATTAAAGAGCCAATGTAAGCTGGATCTAAGTGAAGTAACTGGCTAGCCAGCTGCAATTGAATCTAATTCTCCACTATTAGTTATTATAATGTGTCTGTAATTGCCCTGTCCTGTCTATCACCGAGATGATGTCCTAGTACAGGTGTCCTGTTCTGATGGAGACAGAAGTGCCATGTGGTCCACATTAGAAATAGACAATGTTTAGTCTGAATCAAGCTGTCAGTAACAGAGCACCAGCAGAGGCGTATCTAAAATGGGTGCAGGGTGTGTGGCGCACACGGGCCCCTGGGTGCAGAGAAGGACGCACACCCTGCACTCATACTTTTTTATACTTACCTCTCCGAAGTCCCACATCGGCCGGAGGAGCGCTACACGAAACACCTGGAAAATGGCCGCCATGCACAGTAGTCTCCGGGCACAGACTAGTGCCTGGAGTCTACTGCTGCTGTCAGTTTGCTGGGGAGAGGACGGGACCCCAACGGGAAATGCACACGGGCCCCCTCCTCTCTTAATACGCCCCTGAGCACCAGCTATAGCGGACACCATCTGTAATGACGGGGATTTGGCATTTCTAGAATAGCTATTTATGACTGGTCCAATACTATGAAGGTTTAAGCAGTGTCTTTAGAGATAGCAAAAAAAGAGAGATATATGCAATAGTACAATATTTGTAATTGTGTGTATGTTTTGTTAATGACAAGGAACCAGTGATGTGAGGGCAGGTGAGGCAGAACCTTTCCTGTCATACTTAGATATACTCCAAACTTTAAAAATTATAAGGAAAAATGAACATTGTAATTATCTTCTCTGTATTATTCTAATCATTGTTATAGTCAAAACTCTGGAGTAAAAAGTGTATTGTAGGGAGGCACTGCCGTGCTGGTAAAATGACTGTGTATAGGGGGCACACTGCACACTGAAGCTCATCTGTGTCACCCCTGTTTGTCTGCCCCTCCCCTTCAGAATGTAAGCTCTCACAAGCAGGGCCCTCTTCCCTCACGTGCTTCTTTTCCTTACTTATACTTTAATTTACAACAGCACCTAACACTTGGTTGCTGACACCATGCTGCTTATTTAAGTGTTATGCAGCAATGTTTATAACCATGTATTTGTCCCGCAATGTTTGTGCTGTTAATAACTATTTCTTGTGTGTTCATTTGTTTATGTACTTTGTAAGGGGCTGCGGAACCCTTGTGGCGCCATATAAATAAAGGACAGTAATTATAATAATAATACTCTGCTGATTAAAGTGGCTGTGTGTACAAGGCATTCTGATGTATGCTGCACTGTACTCATGCCATTCTGCTGCTCCAGTGTAAAAAAACAGTAAAATTATATTTTTTTAAAAAGTATAAAAAGTAAAAAAAAAAAATATTTTTTTTTGTAGCTGTACCCCACTGTGTATACAAGCACTGTGACTCCTTGGTCCATAGCCCACTGTGTATACAATTACTGTGACTCTGTTGGCAGTACCCCACTGTGTATACAAGCACTGTGACTCCTTGGTCCATAGCCCACTGTGTGTACAATTACTGTGACTCTGTTGACCGTACCCCACTGTGTATACAAGCACCGTGACTCACTTGGCCGTAGCCCACTGTGTATACAAGCACTGTGACACCTTGGGCAGTACCCCACTGTGTATATAAGTACTGTGCCTCTGTTGGCTGTACCCCACTGTGTACACAAGCACTGTGACTCCTTTGGCCGTTCCCCACTGTGTATACAAGCACTGTGATTCCTTGGGCCGTTCCCCACTGTGTATACAAGCACTGTGACTCCTTGGGCCATTCCCCACTGTGTATACAAGCACTTTGACTCCTTGGACAGTACCCCACTGTGTATATAAGTACTGTGACTCTATTGGCCATACCCCACTGTGTATACAAGCACTGTGACTCCTTGGGCCTTTCCCCACTGTGTATACAAACACTGTGACTCTGTTGGCCGTACCCCACTGTGTATACAAGCACTGTGACTCCTTGGGCCGTAGCCCACTGTGTATACAAGCACTGTGACTCTGTTGGCCGTACCCCACTGTGTATACAAGCACTGTGACTCCTTGGGCCGTAGCCCACTGTGTATACAAGTACTGTGACTCTGTTGGCCGCACTCCACTGGGTGGGTGTGAGGGCCAAAGGACAATTTAATCTTGCACTACTTTTAGTTTCTGCCACTGCTGTATGGCAATGTTTCATGGATGTGCTTTAAACTGCGGTGTCTGTGTCGCTGTTCTGTCGCTTAGTGACCAGCCAGCTCACTGCAGCCTTTGGCCAATAATGGTGAAAACAATATTGTGAGCTGTGAGGTGGTCTAAATTGACTGTAAATGACTTGAAATTAATGTTATTTAGGTTAATAATACTCTACTCTAGGAGCAAAAAAAAGCCCAAATTATGTGATTTTAGTTTTTTTTGCCAATTTTTATAAAAAATCCAAATCCAAAACCAGTCACGGCAGGTTTGGCATATCCAAATCCAAAAAAAGAGCCAAAATTATATCTTATTTTGTACATTTTTGTAAAAAATCCAAATCCTAATCCAAAACTATTCACAGCGGTTTGGCAAATCCAAATCCGGACGATGAATCAGAGCCAAATTCAAATCCAAATCCACCAAAAATGGTCCAGCGCACATCACTAATAGCAACCAATCAGCTTCAATCTATCATTTCATAGCATGTACTTGATAAATGCTAGTTAGAAGTGGATTGGTTGCTATAGGCAAATTATCCATGTGTATATTTTTATTTTTCCACTCTTCAGAAAGTTTGATACATTTATCCTCATACTTTTAAATGGCCTTTTGTAAACAGCCATCAAAAGTGGCCACCTTGCATGCAGCAATCAATGTTAATCCTCTGTCATTTAGAGACTGGTGGTTCTTTCTTGGGACAAGGACGCATTTTTCCTTGTCTGGTCCCACAATCTCAGCATGCAGTGTTCTATAAATGCTGTATTTCAGTAAGGCGGAATGAACAGCAGTAGGGGAGACTGATTAGAGATGTATATGTATTTGGTATATTTTTATTAAGAAGAAAGAGCTAATTAAAGTTTGGAGCAAAATAGTTAGGATCACCCTCTCTTGTATTAATATTATTATCATCGTTTAATTATATGGTGCCACTAAGTGCCCAAAGTGCCATACAGAGAAAGTTACAATAGTGTAAACAAACAACACAATATAAAAAGATTCAAACAACAGTGCAAGGGCAAAAAACAATAAGGGGGAGATGTACTAAGCCTTGAAAAGTGATAAAGTGGAGAGTGATAAAGTACCAACCAATCAGCTCCTAACTGCCATTCTTCAAACACAGCCTGTAAAGTGACAGTTAGGAGCTGATTGCTTGGTACTTGTCTGTTTTTTTCCAGACAGACAAAACCATTGTGTGTGAAACTAGCCATACAGTAACTAAATGTCTCAATATAGCCAAACTAAGACAGTCACACCTGAGAATGGTGCTACTATAACCTTTCTTGACAAAAACATAAACTGCTAACATATGTTTTAAATGATATTCAAGGTCATTGACCTGAAATAGATTCTGACACAAACGCTATTCGTTGTTTAGCTCAATTTCAGCATCTCTATTTTAGTTTGTCTCTGTGTGAAGTGTTCTACTAACATGTTACATAAAATAAAAAGTTATTGTGCCATCTCTGGAGTTGGCTGGTAAATTGGTTACATAATTTACTTGTTCTACATTTTTTTTTTATTGATTTACAGAGATCAGACACTTCTTCACTGTGCTGTTAGTTTTTAAAGGTATTTAAATGTTAAGTGGGTAAGATACATAATTGGTTATCGAGAACATGACAAATTTAGGTCAGCCAGGCCAGAACCAACTCATAATTAATGCATAAGAAATCACGATGTAATTTAGCTAACTTGCATTGAAATAGGTATTTCATTATAATGTGTGATTTCGCAATGTCATTTTACCATAATTATGTGTCAACGTTATGGATATTGCATATGCTTTTTTACATTCATTTATACCATAATGTAGAGATGAGAGGTTTGGTTTTGGCTTGGATCTTCCCGCCAATTTCGGTTTTAAGAACAAGGCAAAACATAATTTTTCACAGACATCTGTGCCGAGATGTCCGTGGAAGATGACATTTTGCCACGTTGAGATCCGGACTTCCAGAGAGGAAGCTCAGCAATAGAGAGTAAAGAACCAGTGGCAAACACAGAATTACTAGAGGGGGGTTTCCAAATGCTTTCTTGTAGAGTGAGTGTGGCCAGTCAATGAAGAGGGCATAATTAGCATTTATCCAGCTTTAATATGCATCATACAAAGTGTATTGTGTGCCATAATTCCAGCATATACAGGACCAGTGATCACAGTAAGACATTTGAAGCAGCAGTAAGCCATCCTGCCAGAGCTGAATGTTTTTATTTCACATGCAGGCACCATTCCAGAGAATTGGAGCAATTCTGGTAGTCTGGAGGAGCGGCAGAAGAACCTAGCACTACTCTGGACCAGTGGCGTAACTAGGACAGGGCGAGCTGGGTATGTGCCCTGGGCGCTGTGGGACCGGCGACGCGGGGGGCACCACCGGCCACGGTACCAGCCCGCCCTAGTTAGCCAGTGTAGCGCCGACCGCAGTGAGGGCCTGATTCAGAGCCGCTCGTAAGAGGCCGCTCGTTCGCTCTGAGCGATGTTCGCACAACTGCGCATGCGTATGGGTCGCATGCGCAAACCAGTCATTGCGGTCAGAAATCGTGCGCTCGCAAAACAGCGAGGGGCTGCTAATTTGATTGACAGAATGTACCATTTGTGGGTGGTAACAGGGGAAGGTGCTTGAAAATGGGGGAGTGGAGATCCGAACGCAGGCGTGCCTAACGGTAAAAAGGGCGTTTAATGGGAGTGCATAATTAGTAAAGGAGCATCATTGACCACGTCACTTGGTTGTCTTTTAGCCTGAACTGTTCGCAGTGATAGCGGTAAGAAAAACCTACCACAAGCACTGCGAGCAGTTCAGATGCCTTTCGATGTACCCGATTAATCTAATAAATACCGGAGATGACGTGTGATGCGAACGGCAAAGGGGCGTCTTTACAAAATAGCGAGCACATTTTTCGTTCGCTTGCTCAGACATAGAAGCGTCAACAAACTGCAAAGAGCGAGCGCTCAATTTAAATAGCCGGACCCTGGTTTGGAACGACCGTCCGCAAATAGCGTCCGGCTCTGAATCAGGCCATGAGTGCAGTCAGCGCTACACATTTACACAGGACCGGCGCTAGGCTTCCAGCGCCGGTCCTGTGCTGCACAGCTGAGCCCCTTCCCTCCCCCTGAGCGCTTGCGCAATAGCGATAGGAGGAGGGTGGCAGGCGGGCTCAGACTGTGCTAACACACACATCGCCGCCAGCACGGCAGCGATGTGTGTGTTATTCAGCAGGCAGTGAGAGTCAGACAGACTCTCAATGGCTGCTGCTGCACACACATCCTCCGCCAGTGCTGGCGGAGATGTGTCTGAATCAGCAGCCAATGAGAGTCTGACTCTCATTGACTGCTGCGCGCCCACTGCAAGAGCTGGCTCCCTTCTGGCCCCTGCAGTGGGTAATGGGATAGACGTCATGCCGTGATGAAGTCTCTCCCATAATGCAGAGCGTACCAGCCCGGGAGGACTGACATGCGGCGGCGGGAGCGGTATCCGGAGCAGGAGCGTGGATTCAGGTAAGTGTATTTTTAATTTTTTTATTTTGTTTTTGTAACTTGTGTGTCTGCACTACAGGGGGGGGTATGGGGGTGGGGGCTACTACTACTACTGGGGACACTATCACTTGGGGGGGCTGCTGCTACTGGGGACACCATTACTGGGGGGGGCTACTACTACTGGGGACACTATCACTTGGGGGGGCTGCTACTACTGGCGGCACTATCACTTGGGGGGGGGCTGCTACTGGGGACACTATTACTGGGGGGCTGATACTACTGGGGACACTATTATGGGGGGCTGCTACTACTGGGGACACTATTACGGGGGGCTGCTACTGCTGGGGACACTATTACTGGGGGGGCTGCTACTTCTGGGAACACCATTACTGGGGGGGCTACTACTGGGGGGGGCTGCTACTACTGGGGACACTATTACTAGGGGGGACTGCTACTACTGGGGACACCATTACTGTGGGGGACTACTACTACTGGGGACACTATTACTGGGGGGAGCTACTACTGGGGGCACTGCATCAGGAGGGGGAACGTCTACTGGGGGGACTACTACTGGTGGCACTATTTAAGGGGCTTACTACTAGGGGACCACTACTGGGGGCACTAAATAGGGAGGACCACTACAGGGGGCCCTGTATAGGGGGCACTGAATAGGGGGGATCACTACTGGGGGCCTGCATAAGGGGGACCACTACTGGGGGCACTGAATAAGGGGAGCTAATGAGGGGCCGCATAAGGGGGACCACTACTGGGGGCATTGCATACTGGGGGTACTGTATAAGGGGAACTTATGGGGGGCTGCTTAAGGGGGACCACTACTGGGGGTACTGTATAAGGGGCACTACTATGGGCCTGCATAAGAGGGACCACAATTGGGGACATTGCATACTGGGGGTACTGTATAAGGGGCACTACTGTGATTAAGGTGCATATGGAAAGTAATGTGACGATAAAGGAGTGTCTCATGTTGACATGCCCCATTTTTAAGTGACCACGCCCATTGTTCACCGACCGCGCCTTAGGCGCGCGCACATAGTAGGGGGGGTCTCCATTTTTACATTTGCCCTCGGCTCCAAACACCCTAGTTACGCCACTGGGTGACACTTTGTTGTTTCACACTACTGGAGTCCAGCCAAGTATGCACAGCTCTCCCCAAGACACAACAGGGTATATCACCTTAGGCGATTCCACCTTCTCTGATTGATTCCACCTCTGCCACATGTTCCCACTAGTGATGCCCATGGAAGGTTTTCTGCTGTCGAAGGAAAGTACTGATAGTGACATTGATGTTCAACCTTTCAATGGACAGCCCGACCCTATCCCTTCCTATATATCCTCTCCCTTTACCCTTTTTCCGCAATATTATTGTGTTTCTGTTTGCATATTTATATATTATGTTTCAAAAATGGACTGACTTGATGTACTTTTTTGATTCAGAGACACACAGAAATCAAACGTAGTAGAGTATTATTTGCCACTGCGCATGCACGAAAAGTCATGAAAACCCCTACGATGCATCTGTTACACAGACTGTATGCACAAATATGCTGTTATGATCACAACAGACGGTATCAGATAAGGGGCAGCAAAGTGATGGGCATTCCTGGGTGGTGACTGGGAGGTGGCCTTTACAGAGAATGCAAAATAAGAGTGTCACGGGTGTGTCAGTGAAAATGGCTGCATTCTCAGATGCAGAAGCAAAGCCACTGAGGCCACGTTGAGATGGGGAAACGAAACTGCACCTGCCATAGCGCTAGTGCAAGAGTCGATGGTGCACGTGCTTTTATGCCAATGGTGCCTTGTCAAGAACAACCCGCATTGGTACTGCGTGCAGAGACGCTGAAAGTGGGCTCATTCAGTCGTAGGCTACTACATCAGGGGAAGGCAAATACTAACACATTACATACAACAGCCCGGACACTGGCAACAGATGCAATTTCAAACGCAGCAGCTTTCACCTCTGAATTAGGCCCTTGCCAAACTGAATGCACCTTGCTTACACGGCCAGATCTGCAAGCTAAGCCAAATGTACTATTTTCTCAAGGACATTCCCATATTTCACTTGCGATGTAGATGCAAATTCCATCCAAATCAACATGAGCCCCATTATATTCTTATCAACCTGACTTCATATTACAATATATTAATAGTTTAGATCTGTTATCCCACATATTTTACTAATGTAATAACCTGGCCTGCATAGCTGCTAATCCATTGGCTAGAATTGAGTATAATGTGATCTGACCACATCCTACCCTGGGATGTCCTCTTTGGCCTGGTACTTATTGAGCAGGGGAGGGTTACCAATTTTTGGCATGTGGGGCAAACACAAGAAAGAGGCCCAGGCTGTTTTACTAATGCGTCAGAAATATGGGCCTTGATGAAAACTGCTGATGTGACTTGTTTAATGTGGCTGCGGTTATATATAGCCCATATATTGTATATAAAAAATGTATGTCATAGAGCTATAATTTAAAAAAACATCTACCATACCATCTACATAGTATTCAGCAGCCTTGTGACATACAAACAGGAGAGAATCAAAGTGAACGACACACAAAAAAGAGCATCCTTGTGTCCGCCACACATTACAGAGATTATATCCTCCCCAGCTATATCATACCTGTCCTCAGCCACATTGTGCCCTTCACAGCCACATCCAGCCACACTATGCTACCGACAGCCAGATTAGAAGTGTTCCAGAAACCTTTACTTACAAATGTGCCAATTTATATAATGAAATCCTGTATGTGCTTGATGGAACAGGCTATCACACTACATAGGAAATAATAGCAGAGCCACAACTAGGGGGGGGCTAGAGGTGCACATGCACCGGGTGCCAGAATGCAGGGGGTGAAAAAGGGCTGACTCACGGTGGCTTGGGGGCTGCAGATTCAGAAAATGGCAATCCAAAAATGGCAGCAGCCAAGGAGGAGACAGATGCTAGAGGTCCTTACTGGACCTCTAGTGTCCAGTAAGGCCAGCGCAAGTGCCGGGAGAAGATGCTGAAAGCTGCATCTTCTTCCATGAAACCCCCTGGCAACGAGCATAAACCCCATAGCGATGAGCATGAAACCCCCTGGCAACGAGCATGTAACCCCCTGGCAACAAGCATGTAACCCCCTAGCAATGAGCATGTAACCCCATGGCAACGAGCATTAACCCCATGGCAATGAGCATAAACCCCACAGCAGCGAGCATGAAACCCCCTGGCAATGAGCATGAAACCCTGTGGCAATGAGCATAAACCCCATAGCAACGAGCATGAAACCCCCTGGCAACGAGCATGAAACCCCCTGGCAACGAGCATGAAACCCCCTGGTAATGAGCATAAACTCCTGACAATGAGCAGGTAATTTTAAAGTAATTAGAAGCCTTACTGTAGGGCATAAAATGGTGTCAAGGGCAAATATGTAAGTAGCACTTTGTAATAGGCATTACATTGTGTGGCATAATGTGTAATGGGCATTATGGTGTGTTGAATAATGTAAGTCTCTATACCAGGGACGTCTGAGTAGTGCACTGCCTTATGGAGGAGCAAGGACAAAATCCAGGTACGGGAAGGGAGGGGGCGCAAAATTGCTGCCTTGCATCGGGTGACATATACCCTAGTTATGGCCCTGATAATAGGATACAAATGAGGACAGTTTATTTTGCAATTCTTTTTGACTGCTTAATATGTCAATAGAAAGATCTTGCAATTTATTTTACACAGTATATTTGTATATGTATGGACTGACATAGTTGTATATGTGGAAGGACAGGCAGAATAGTGCAGCAGTGAAAAAATTATTATTGAAGAAAATGAGTCTTGATGCTGCAATCTAGATGTACTGTCATAGGATGATCAGTCTGAGTGATGTCTCTGTAGTCAGCATGTGGAAGATTTTGTGGTCACGAATCTTGGTTCTAGCCTGTAAAAAAGTGTACGAATTTGAGAAATGGGCAACAGCTTCTCAGGATACCTAATCATGTACAGGGGCGTAACTAGGTATTTGAAGGCCCCATAGCAAAAGTTTATAAGGGCCCCTATGTACCACCCAATGGTGAAAAATGTATATAACGTATGTAAACTTTGACAAGGAAGATGGACCCCCCCCACTCAGTTCTGGGCCACATAGCTGCTGCACCCCTTGTACCTATGTTAGTTACACCCATGGTCATGTACAAATACAAGTGGTGATTAACACAGCTCAAACAATATTGGTGGGTGTGCAGGATGTAGCGCTGGTAGTGCTCTGCTGCCTCTGCACTGCAAATGCAGAACACAGTCCCAAGTGTGGCTCAAGAGATGGTGTCAGCAAAGATGCTAGCTTCAGTGTGACATCACACTAACTAAAGGGTGGAGCCATCACAGCAGCACCGATGTGCATTGTGCCAAGACAGCAAATATCAGCACCGACCGGCAATGCTGGTAAACTGACAATGGATAAAAGAAAAAATTTTTGTAGGCAATAGTCTGGGATCCCAGGTAGACACAGGCCATGATACCCCTCTCTATCTCCCTCTCAGCAGCCTCATTATCAGGCTCACTGGACACCTACCCAAAGCTGTTCAATACAGGTATGTTCCTGTGTTCAATTGCCACTCTCTCCCGACCCAGCCTGCCTTTGCTTATGCTACTGTCCAGTTTCCCAGGTGCATTCAGGACCAGATTATCAATGGGACGGATGGGGCTACACCTCTAGTCCTCCACATAAAAATAGGCCCATCATTATGACAGCCTGATGATAACCAGATTCCGAGCTGGCCACACAGCCGGTCATAATTCATAAGTATTTCAATTCTGATTTCCTTGCAAAGTGATGGAAATGTTCTACTTTTTTGTATTTAGGGAGACATTGGGCTGATGGTGTATGGTTTGTACTCGCCCCCATAGCACTGTCCACAGCCACACAACACTGGTCACACCACACCACACACAATAAACCATTAATTCAGCCCTGGGTATTGGGCAATTAGGGCAGAATTCATTTTATTCCAGCCCCCTTCGTGCCCGACGGAGCTATTGTTGCTCCTGTCGGGTGCGATCAGCTGCCAGCGCTCCATTTCAGCTCGCAGTACCAGGGGGGTGCGAGCTGAAAAGTGAAAAGTGACCTGTTTGGGCGCCCAAATGGACTTTTTTGCGATTGTGCCCAGCACTTTGGTCGGGGTTAGCCGATATACGTGGCTAAACCCAACCACTTTGGGCACGATCAGCATGAAAAGCTGGAACAATTGAATAGCAGCCCACGATCTCCCGTCACTTTAGACAGGAGATCCAGGCCGCGAAAACAATTTAATTCCGCCCTAAATGTTGAAATATGGCTTAGGGGCCCATTTATCAATAATCACATACTCAATGCAAGCTGGGCACGATATTAGCACCCAAAATCGCATTGCAGTATGTGATTATACCGGCCGAATTGATTAAATAGCACATGCAGGGACAGGGGATCTGAATGGTATAAAACACAGAACCATATCTCTTTACACCTGTTAAAAGGAGACAAGTGTGATAATAACTGAATAAAAACATAGCAAGTAACTTTACATGAACTGCCAAAGAATAAAACAGCACACAAAACAAAAGAGATCTTTGAAGCATTCAGCAAAATGCCAATCTGTTCACACATAAGATTATCAGGGTCAGATCATTCAATGAGGGTAAATATTTAACTGAAGTTCCTGATTGCTAACTTTGACAAGGAAGTTGTTACAGTTTAACTACTAGGAGAGTGCTCTAAAGCAGCCAGTGTTCCCCGCAGAGATCCCAGGTAAGACGGATACTGTATATTCTGATTATCAAAAATAGAAAATTGGAGGTATAATTTTTGTAGCATTTATTGTTCACAAGTTTGTTGGATCCAAGTTTACTTCCAGCCTTTCCAATGGGGCATACAATCAACCTTTCTGTTTTATTTTTTCATACACCACTGGATAAGACTGAGTTAAATACGGAACCGCAAAGGCCTTGAAAGGTATTACTTATGTCTTTATGTCCCTTTGGATCTTCTGTTGCGAAATTATTAGCTGACTGACGAAAATTGATATAGGACTAGGTAGGATTACTTTTTATTGCAAATTAACTTTTAGTTTCTTGGAGTAATCCATATGTGATAGACCTGCTACACACATTACAAAATGATCTACTTTGGATTACTTTGTAACTTATTACAAAGAAATTCTTCACTAGTCTCACCTTTATATTATTTGCCCATGTTTTTTCTTCCAAAACCTTTTATAAAGAAAAACAATAAGTGAAACCATATTTCTGCAGAGTCATGATTTAAAAAAATGTATATCACGTTTGTATATAACAGAAATATCACCTGCAATATTGACCAAGATAGGTAAGAGCTAACGCATCGCTTGCTGGGCCAGCTTCTGTGGCTTGCTGATGCACAGTGGAACTGAAGGTCTAATTTAGGATTATGCATAGTTAATAAAAAAATGACAGTTTAATAAATAAAACTATTTTTAAACATTTATGCATTAAAAATGCTTTATTTAAAGATCTGTATTTTAAAAATTATTCCGTTCTGTTATCCCTGTTCTGAGATGGTGATAACAGAGTAGGTGGCTGATGCTTGCTAAACTTGTTAAAAAGCTAAATACTGTTATGCATTGGGCATCACATAAATAATCCCCTTCCCAAGTATAATCTCCCATTTTCTGTATTGAATACCTTTCAGTAGAATCCTCCTCTCATTACAAATTGGTCACTGGGACATACAGTGTATAGAATACTGGTAAGATGCTACTGTGTTGCATTTAAGTATGACTCTCTGGTACACCAATTTTTCATATTTTGACTGTATAAAACCATGCCCACCTTGTTCAGCCATACCCAACTTGTTGTGTCGTATTGCTACAGTCTGGTCCAACTCTTGTGTTTTCCGCCCTGCTCAAAAGCTGTTGGTTTACCCCAGTCACGCCTAAGCATTGCCTACTTGGGGTACCATAGCTCACTACAGTGGCGGAACTATTACTACTGCAGATGGTGTGGCTACTGAGGGGCATTGAGTTGAGGAGGGCACAGGAATGCCAAGTCATCCACCTGAGGTCCCTATTCTGCTCTTCTGTACAACCACAATGTTCAAATCATGCAAAGTCGACTCCACTCATGCAGAGATGGGGATCTCATTTCCACATGCATGGGGCTGGCTCAGTAAGCTCCAAACATAGCTTCATTGCATATGCTCTGACCCCTATGTGTGCTCTGAAAGGCAGTGCAGGCCTTCGTGAGGAAGGAATCGCCAAAGCCTCTCTAAAACTCTACTATGGGGCCCAGGTGCTCTCCTTAGTAATACTGTATAACTACTCATGTGACTCTGTAATAAAACCCAGGGGAAAACGCTAGTTCTGTGCACCACCTACTGTTTATTCTAACAGATTTAACGTTAATTACACCATATAAATTTACCATGTGCATATAAACATATCGTAACTAACAAAGGGCCTGATTCAGCAAGGAAGGCAAATGTGCACACTCATGCACTCGGCCGATGTTTTTGCACTGCGCATGCATATGCATTGTACTGCACATGCGCGAACCAACCAGTGCGATCAGGAAAGGGTACACAGAGCAAACGCAGCATGCACGCAGACCCCTCTAACAGTGATTGACAAGAAGTGCTGCTTGTGGGTGGTGACGGGGTGTGGTTGTGCGAACGCAGGCGTGCCAGTGCGTTTCAACGCCATTGCAGAGGTGTGTATAAATTAGCCATTGCTAGACCCTACGCAGCCTGAGCTCTCCCTGTGTGCAGGAGATGTAGCAAAGTCTGTGGGAGGGTCAGATCAACCACTATTCTGCATATGGGTCCGATGGTTCGTGATGTTACCGATGTTTCCTCTATCTTGCGGACTACTCAGGCTGTGAGTAAAGAGACGTGGGCGGCATTATGTATTGCTGGGTGTCTGCATCTTGTACCGCGGTTGCCGTGCACTGATTAGCATATATACGCAGCGTCCGAGTGCGTGCGTGCGCACATTTGCGTTCCTTGCTGAATCAGGCCCAAAGCCACAATTATTTTTGCCTCTCTGCTGATGCAGAGAATGTGACTACATAGTTGCATCTACAGCCCTCCCCGATTCACACATGTACCATCTGAATACTGTGGTACTTTCTTTGTTATTGTAACATGTATAGATGCCCCCTTGCCACATAAGCAGCTATTGTACTACCCTGTGCTCTGTTTACTCATCATAATAGTCCGAATACTGTATATTCCTCAATTAGAGTGATAAAAAAAAATTAGGTTACTTTCCTATTGGGACAGCTATTAAGATGCATATGGGTTTTGGACACATTTATTAATTATTCGACCGATAATAATAATTTTTTATCGGTGCTTATCACGGCAATATAAAATTAAGGTTCACCAGGATATATTAATAAACACATGCAGGAGCCTGGCATGCGGTATGGAAAGTCAACATTCAGAATGTCCACAGTTTCTGAATGTGAACAGCCAAGAATGTTGACATGTACTTTAAGTAAACAACCAATATGTTGACATTCAGAAATGTTGACGTTTATAATGCCAACATTTTTCACATTGTCACTAGAATGTCGACATACTGTATGTTTGCTTACTTCTGCAATTAATTGGGCCAATACCCCGTTCTGCAAATTAATTTGTTGGGGAATTGTGCAAATCCAATATGTTGGCACTCCCGATTCCCGAATTCGGACACAAAAATGAACAATGAATTGGGGCTTCTTAATATGTTGTATTTTCCTGATCCCTCAAAAAATCGCAGATCATGTGTCTGCCGATTGGCAAAGCAGAGCGCTGTTCGGCGGATCAGCACCGGGGCATCAAGGAAGTGCCACCCAAATGTATGTCCCACATCCCTCGCACATGTAAGATGTCACATAAGGGGATGGGACCAAAAAGAAGCTGAGCACAAGAACTAATGCGGGTCATACATTTACGCCTCTGGATTCCCCATTCTGCTGATCTGATCCACCAATCCGTGACGCCCATCGATAACCAGCGATCCATTGGTGAATTGTAGAAATTCAACTAGTTTAAAATCCCTGACTTGCCGATTCCATCCATTTTTGGGTGCCAATTTCACAGGTACTTTCCATAGACAGGAATACAACACAGGAATTTACCAAGAATCATGATTGTAATCACGGGTATAATTTAAGCAAACTCGGTCCAAAATCGACGTTTTAAATATTGTGGACCCCCTCCTGCGCAGTGTGTTTAGCAGAATCATGCACAGTGTGACCCGTAGATGTTTCTGCCTGTACTTAAGCAAAAAGAAGGGTTAAAGTGAAAAAAAAAATGACTTGGGGTCCCCCCACAAGACTATAACCAGCCCCGGGCTCCGTGAGCCAGTCCTGGTTAAAAAAATATGGTGGGCAAAATTTATAGGGGGTCCCCCATATTTAATGAACCAGCACTTGGCTCCTTGAGCCAGTCCTGGTTTTAAAAATACAGGGAGAAAATGGTGTGGGCTTCCCCATATTTTTAAAACCAGCACTGGGCTCCACTAGCCAGGGTGTAATGCCACAGCCTGGGGATCCTTTCACTGGGTCCCCCAGCCAAAGCAGTAACACTAGTCAGCCCAGCCCAAATATCCCAGGGGAGGTAGGGTCCTTCCAATAAACGGGTCTCCTGAGCACCCAAGACCTGGGCTGAAGCCCGGTGCTCTTCCCTGCGCCCTTGGGTGGTGGGTGCAAGGGTAATAGTAATTATAATCATATTGTAATATTATTTTTTACAGAGAAACTACAGGTTCCAGTGTGCCTGCCCTGGTACCCCCGCTGTGAAAAAATATTACAAGACACACACTGTAAAAAGTAAACGTTTATTGCATACACTCGCACTATACTCACCTTGCCCCCGGTGTCCAGTCCTCTTCTCCAGTAGCATTCCGGTGTTTGGATAAAAAAAAATACATACTCACCTACCCCTTGGCACAGATTGGTCCCTCCCTGGCCATTAAAATAAAAAATGCATTATACTAAGCCAGACCGCACAGAAGAGCTGTATGCGTTTACATATACAGCTCTTTCCCGGGAAGTGACAGGACCCTGCACTTGCCAGGCCTTCAGCCAATCAGCGGAAGCAACTATAGTAAGTGGCCGCTGATTGGCTGTGAGTGGTCTGGCTGTCAATCGATAGCCAGGACACTGATTGGCCTGTGGGTGTACAGGGGCCGGCCATCTGCAAGCACGCTGGGACCTGTAGTTCCACTGTAAAGAACAATATTACCCTATCATTATTATTACATCTACAGCTGCACCCACAGCCCAGTGCAGGGAACAGCCCCGGACTTTAGCCCAGGCCTGAGGTGCTCAGGAGAGGGGGGAACCCCTTATTGGGGGGTCTCCACCTCCCCTGGGATCCCTGGCCAGGCTAACTAGTTTTGGGTGTTAATGTTATGGTCAGAGGACCCGGTGAAAGGGTCCCCTGGCTGCGGCATCACACCCTCGCTAGTGGAGGCCGGTGCTGGTTTTAAAAATACAGGGCACCCCACACCATTTTTTCGCCGTATTTTTGAAACCAGGACTGGCTCACAGAGCCCAGTGCTGGTTTATTAAAGACGGAGGACCCCTACACATTTTGTTCCCGTATTGTTTAAACCAGGACTGACTCACAGAGCCCGGGGCTGGTTATACTTTTGTGGAGGGACCCCACACTGTTTTTTCCAGTTTTTTATACTTTATTTTCCACCATACACACATGCAGCCTGAACATATTTCACTAATATGCTCAGGCTAGTGTTTGGCTACGGGGAATACGGGGGAGAAAACACGATAACATACACTGAAGTCCATAACAGGGTTTACTGGTTTGTGTGCTGACAAGAGCAATTCTAAGAGTATGAGTCCATGGATTGTTCTTAATTTATAAATAATGTACAAGCACTGCCCATACACTCCATGTTTTTGTCCCTGAAGGATTTATTTGTCCCTTTATATAATGTGACTGGTGTGTTGTTTAATTTTTCTTTTCCTCTCTAAAACACAAGTCTTTGTTATTTTTACATATAAGCTTTACAATGTGAGTCAGTGTTAAGTGAGCACAAATATTTGCTATTGTACCTGGGAACATTCCAGCTCCAGAACACATTAGTTGACTTTCTTGTGAGATGTATAATGTAGTCGTTCTGACCTGCAGGTGTTTAACACACTGAGATTTAGAAGAATATAATCGCGGTTCCCGGAAAATGCTCAATATAATTTGATTCAATTTGATGAGCTACAAACCTCGGCATGCGAGTGAGAATATTTGTGGTCCAGCACTGATAGCTGAGGAAAATGACTGGCTAATACATGACTAATTATGTAGCTGTGTCAAGTCACCTTACTCAGGAAAATAAGGTACTGTAGGGTTTGTGTATGCAAGCTGACATTTCATAGATATACACTGTACACACTGAGCAATGTAAGCAATTTGTCGTTATGAAACAGCAAATTGGCCTGACATTGCTCCAGTGTGTGTACCCAGCTTTATATGTTAATGTGTATATGCGCTCATACAGTTTGATCAGTGCTGTAGACAGGCAAAGTACATATTATTCCATGTAATGCAGTCAAAAGTTACCTGACGCTCCTCCAGAGCATGAATGTTTCAAATCTGTAACTTTCAGTAATGATTTAACTAGAAATTATCTTCATTTATTAGTTATCTAGATATTTGGGCCTATTTGTAAAAGGATTAGTTATTGTATCACTGTAGGGCGCTGGTGCAGTGTGAATGCAAGTTGGCTGTAATTGCTCTGTGTGAATGTAACACTAAATATAGAGAAAGGACCATTAGGAAAAAGGTAGGG
This sequence comes from Taudactylus pleione, assembly GCA_031769625.1. Classification (NCBI taxonomy): domain Eukaryota; kingdom Metazoa; phylum Chordata; class Amphibia; order Anura; family Myobatrachidae; genus Taudactylus; species Taudactylus pleione. The sequence goes on from JAUIMM010000015.1 coordinate 5,022,589, forward strand.
TCAGTGCATTGCAGCAATAGGTCGCACGTCCCTATAAGGGGAGGAGTAATGTGTATCATCTGGACAGCCAACCAAGGTCCACCTGTCTATCTGCCCACTATCCATAGCCTCCCCATTCTCAGACCAGCACCCAGCAAAAAAAAAGCATAATAGGCCGCATCATTGTAATAATATTTATTGCTCAGTGGTATCATTTTGATATGCAAGTGATTTTTTTTTCTCACCTTGATGAGCGACAATAATGTATACTGTAGCGTTGCAATGGATGCAATGGAATTAATAATAATAAATTAGTCCTGAATTTTTGCACATACAGTGTGTGTATATATGTGTGTATTATATATATATATATATATATACTAGGGATGAGGGGGTTCGGTTCCACTCGGTTCCGTTCGGATTTAAAAACCGAATCTTATTGGCTATCAGCTGTCATGGGTTTTGGATAGCCAATAAGATTCGGTTTTTAAAACCGAACGGAACCGAGTAGAACCGAACCCATGACCTGGGGAGGTTGGGACTACCCCCAATAAAGGGGTCCCTCTCTCCAGAGCAACTCAGGCCTGGGCTGATAGCCCAAGGCTATCCCCGGCACCCCTGGCCGGTGGGTGCCGGGTTGACTATGTATAGTGTAGTGCAGTGGTTCCCAAACTTTATTGAATTACATCACCCTAGAGTATCAGAATTGTTTTCATGGCACCCCTAAGCCAAAAGCTTGTTAGTGAGAAATTCAGAAATAAAAATATTAACTAAATTGTGCTTACCTGTCATCCGTAGTAGGTTCAGTTATGTGGTGGTGGACAGGGTTGCGCTTCTGTTTGTCCATATATTTACATTACATTGATTATAAATAATTTGATTAGGTGCTAGACCACCAACCTGAGGCACCCCTGCAAGAGTCCAGAGGCACCTCAGGATGCCACGGCACACAGTTTGGGAACCACTGGTGTAGTGTGATAAATTGTAGTAAAAATATTGTGTTTTGCAGTAGAACTACAGGCCCCAGCAAGCCTCCCCCGCATGCTGGTACTTGGGGAACCAGAAGTACCAGCATGCGAGGCATTAAAGGCCCGCTGGTACCTGTAGTTGTAAAAAATATTAGTTAAAAAATATATTTAAAAAATATAAAAAACCCGACAAGACTCACACACCATGACAGTCCAATTTTATTTAAACATACATGCACACTCACACTCACTATCACACATACTCATGTAGTATCCCTGTAGCCATTCGCGTCCACTTGTCCAATAACTGTAGCATCCATGGATACCTGTTAAAAATATATCTTTACTCACCTCTTCTTATGCATATTTCACGTCCTTTTCAGTCCATGTAGGCATCCAGGGGGTTAAAAATAACAAAATGCAAAGTCCCGATCCAGCTCGGACAAGAGGGAGGGTATGTGTTTACACATACCCTTCCTCCGCACGAACGACTGGGACTCGCGTGTGCCCAGTCATTGCAGGAGCCACCAGCCAAACAGCGGGCGCCTCCATAAAAGCTGCCCGCTTATTGGTTGTGCGTGGTCAGCCTGTCTCCCTCATAGGCTTCAATTGTGTAAAATCTCCATTGAAGTCTATGATGGGAACCGCTATATTGTAGGCAGTGATGTAACTGCAAGGTTCACCTCAATTAACCTTGTGGTTACATCATTGGCTAAAACGTAGAGGTTCCCACCATAGACTTCAATGGAGATTTCACACCATTGAAGTCTATGGGGGAGATAGGCTGACCATGCACAGCCAATCAGCGGGCAGCTCCTACGGGGGCGACCTCTGATTGGCTGGCGGTTCCTGCAATGACTTGACACATGTGGGTCCCGGTCATTCGAACGGAGAAAGGGTATGTGTAAATAGTAATAGTACTGTTAGTACTGGATAGGGACTTTGGGTCTGATTCAGAGCCGCTCGTAAGCCGACGCTCGTTCGCTCCGAGCGATGTTTGCCCAACTGCGCATGCGTACGGATCGCTATACGCATGCGCGAACCAATCAGTGCGGTCGAAATTCATGTGCTCGCAAAATAGCGAATGCCTGATAATTTGAGTGACAGAAAGAGGCGTATGTGGGTGGTAACAGGGGAAGGTATTTGAAAACGGGGAGTGGAGATCCGTACATAGGCGTGCTTAAAGGTCAAAACGGGCGTTTTATGGGTGTGCATAATTAAAACAGCAGCGTCATTGACCACGTCACTGGGTTATTTTATAGCCAGAACTGCTCGCAAGATTGTGGTAGCAAAAACCAACCACAAGAATAGTGAGCAGTTCATACGCTGGTCGATGTACTCGATTAATCTAATAAATAGCGGACATGACGTAGGATGCGAGCTGCCAGGGGGCGTATTTTTCAAAAAAACGACCGCAAGTTTTGTTCGCAAGTTCAGACCTAGAGGTGTGAACAGACCGCAAAGAGCGAACGGTTCATTTGAATAGCCACCCCTATTTTCTGGACGAGCTAGCGCTAATTGTGTCCGGCTCTGAATCAGGCCCTTTGCATTTTGTTATTTTTAACCTCTTGGATGCCTTCATGGAACAAATAGGACATGATCCACGCATAGGAAGAGGTGATTATGGATTTTTATTTTTTCAGGTGGATTTCTACATGAAGAAGTGGACATGAATGGCTTCAGGGATACTAGGTGAGTATGTGTGATAGTGAGTGTGAGTGTGTATTTGAGTGTGCATGTATGTTTAAATAAAATTCTACTGTCATAATGTGTGTGTCTTTTCTTTATGTTAATAATATTTCTTTTGCAGGTGTTTTTAACCTTAGCTCATAGGATATGGAACTGCCTTAAGGTGCTTACACACTAGTGAATATTTTGCACAATTTGGACGATTACGATGCATCGGAACGACAAATCGAGCAAATCGTGTAGTGTACACTAACGATGCCGATGCACGTACCCACGGGTCATTTGTCGTATGCTCAGATCTTCCCTAAATGCATGAAGATCTGGCAATCTCGTTAACAATTCGCAGCATATCCTTCAGTGTCTAGGCATGAACGGTATGTCGTTCCGACCCGAACGATACCGATGATGCACTTGACAATGCGTGTCAAGTGTAAAATTTAAAAAAACCGTGAACTACAGGTACCAGTGGGCCCGTAATGCCCCGCGTGCTGGTACTTGTGGTTCTCCAAGTACAAGCATGCAGGAGAGGCTTGCTGGGTCCTGTAGTTTTACTGCAAAAGACAATGTAACTTCAGTCAGGCACCCACCGGCCAGGGGTGCAGGGGATAGCCCCGGGCTATAAGCCCAGGCCTGGTGTGCCCTGGAGATGGGAACCCCTTTATTGGGGTGTCTCAACCTTCCCAGGGATCCCCTGCCTCGGCTGACTAGCGGTCAGGTGTAATGCTTTTGCCGGGGGACCAGGTGAAAGGGTTCCCCTGGCTGTGGCATTACACCCTGCTAAAAAGAGTCCAGTGATGGTTGTGCTAAATACAGGGGACCCCTACGTCTTTTGTCCCCGGGATTTTGACAACCAGGACTGGTTCTGAAAAGTCGGGGGGTTGTTTGTGCTTTAGGGGGGGAGGGGGCACGTTGTTTTATTTTTTATTTACATTTGACATGCATTTTTTTAAGACTGATGCATGCATGGATCTCATTGATCTGTGCATGCATCTGTGTATCATAGTACAGCCCATTATTTAAATTTGGGCCAGTGGCGTAACTAGGACAGGGCGAGCGGGGTACGTGCCCTGGGCGCCGTGTGACCAGCGACGCGGGGGGCACCGCCGGCCACGATACCCGCCCGCCCTAGTTAGCCAGTTTAGCGCCGACCGCAGTGAGGGCCTGATTCAGAGCCGCTCGTAAGCGGCCGCTCGTTCGCTCTGAGCGATGTTCGCACAACTGCGCATACGTATGGGTCGTATTGCGCATGCGCAAACCAGTCATTGCGGTCGGAAATCGTGCGCTCGCAAAACAGCGAGGGGCTGCTAATTTGATTGATAGAATGTACCATTTGTGGGTGGTAACAGGGGAAGGTGCTTGAAAACGGGGGAGTGGAGATCCGAACGCAGGCGTGCCTAACGGTCAAAAGGGCGTTTAATGGGAGTGCATAATTAGTAAAGGAGCATCATTGGCCATGTCACTTGGTTGTCTTTTAGCCTGAACTGCTCGCAGTGATAGCGGTAAGAAAAACCTACCACAAGCACTGCGAGCAGTTCAGATGTCTTTTGATGTACCCGATTAATCTAATAAATACCGGAGATGACGTGTGATGCGAACGGCAAAGGGGCGTCTTTACAAAATAGCGAGTGCATTTTTCGTTCGCTTGCTCAGACATAGAGGCGTCAACAAACTGCAAAGAGCGAGCGCTCAATTTAAATAGCCGGACCCATTTTTGGAACGACCGTCCGCAAATAGCGTCCGTCTCTGAATCAGGCCATGAGTGCGGTCAGCGCTACACATTTACACAGGACCGGCGCTAGGCTTCCAGTGCCGGTCCTGTGCTGCACAGCTGAGCCCCTTCCCTCCCCCTGAGCGCTTGCCCAATAGCGCCAGGAGGAGGGTGGCAGGCGGGCTCAGACTGTGCTAACACACACATCGCCGCCAGCATGACAGCGATGTGTGTGTTATTCAGCAGGCAATGACAGTCAGACAGACTCTCAATGGCTGCTGCTGCACACACATCCTCCGCCAGCGCTGGCGGAGATGTGTCTGAATCAGCAGCCAATGAGAGTCTGACTCTCATTGACTGCTGCGCGCCCACTGCAAGAGCCGGCTCCTTTCCGGCCCCTGCAGTGGGTAATGGGAGAGACGACATGCCGTGATGAAGTCTCTCCCATAATGCATAGCGCGCCAGCCCGGGAGGACTGACATGCGGCGGCGGGAGCGGTGTCCGGAGCAGGAGCGTGGATTCAGGTAAGTGTATTTTTTTTTTTAATTTTGTTTTTGTAACTCGTGTGTCTGCACTACGGGGGCGGGGGTATGGGGGCGGGGGCTACTACTACTACTGGGGACACTATCACTTGGGGGGGCTGCTGCTACTCGGGACACCATTACTGGGGGGGCTACTACTACTGGGGACACTATCACTTGGGGGGGCTGCTACTACTGGGGGCACTATCACTTGGGGGGGGGCTGCTACTGGGGACACTATTACTGGGGGGCTGCTGCTACTGGGGACACTATTACGGAGGGCTGCTACTACTGGGGACACTATTACGGGGGGGCTGCTACTACTGGGAACACCATTACTGGGTGGGCTACTACTACTGGGGGAGGCTGCTATTACTGGGGACACTATTACTAGGGGGGCTGCTACTGTTGGGGACACCATTACTGGGGGGGACTACTACTACTGGTGACACTATTACTGGGTGGGAGCTACTACTGGGGGCACCATTACTGGGGGAGCTACTACTGGGGGCACTGCATCAGGAGGGGAACGTCTACTGGGGGGACTACTACTGGTGGCACTATTTAAGGGGCTTACTACTAGGGGACCACTACTGGGGGCACTAAATAGGGAGGACCACTACAGGGGTCATGTTGACACGCCCCATTTTTAAGTGACCACGCCCATTGTTCACCGACCGCGCCTTCGGCGCGCGCACATAGTAGGGGGGGCTCCATTTTTACATTTGCCCTGGGCTCCAAATACCCTAGTTACGCCACTGATTTGGGCACACATCTTTAAGTTGGTCGTGAGGTGTTTTGGTTAGCAAACTTTATATCAATCATGAACTCACAATTTGGAAATCGTTAGCAACGCCCGATATATCGTTAGATCGTTGGTCATATTGTACTTTTTTATGCATCATATTGTATATCCAGGAGTGCCGGGGAGCTCAAGGGAAATCACTGACGACATTGTAACGTTTGCGATTCATCTAGTGCAGGCGCCTTTAGGACCTCATTCAGAGTCTCTCGCAAGCAGACACTCGCTCGCATCCAGCATATGCAAATTTTTCAAAGTGACGTCATAGGAAGCGATCGCTCACCAAGGCATAAGCACACCAACTTTGGCTGTGCGAGCGATTGCTCTGTGTATGCTGACACCCATTATCCGATGTTGAGACGCCCACTTGCGCATGTCATCTCCAGAAAGTGTATTAAAACACTGGTACATCGAGCACCATCGGTAGCGATCGCAGCGCTTATGGTTGCCTTACCCTGCGAGGACTTCAGTGTAAAGAACAAGCATGTGACGTGTACTATGACGCTGCCTGTTAATTATGCACGCCTTAAAAACGGCATTGAAACACTCAGGCACGCCTGCGTTTGCACCTCCACTCCCCAGTTATTAGTGTCCTGCCCCTGTTACCATGCACAAACGGTCTCTCCTGTCCAGTGTCGGACCGGGGCATGAAGGGCCCACCGTGGGAATGCAGTGATCGGGGCCCATACTTAGGGGTGTGGCCAGCCATAACCATTAGAGAGTGCATGGTTGGAGCCCCTTTAAATATATATAGGATATACTGCTAGTGCATGCATGATAATGTATCAGATTAATAACTGCAATGGATTGTAGAAAATACACCATAGTCCTGTGCAGTATAATACAACATATGTATAATGTATAATATAATGTATAATTGAAGTACACAGTTTGGAACCTGATTCCTTGAAGAGGGAGTGGGCCCTCGGGCAGTGGGGCCCACCGGGGGTTTCCCCTGTACCCCTGTGGGCCAGTCCAACTCTGCTCCTGTCACTCATTTCACTGGGCTGTCTTTGCTGGGCGAGCGAGCAGGCTGCGCTCGCACAGAATAGTTCGCGCACGTGCAGAATGAAGCGTGCGCATGCGCGTTTGCAAACCATTGGGCTGCATGCGAGCGCACAGCGCTTGCGAGAGACTCTGAATGAGGTCCCTAGTCTGATCAAGGTTAACACCCTGTAACCTGTATAAACACTAAGAACTGGAAAATGACCAGATATGGGGTGCTAATCCTCACTAAGAGCAGGAGGGATAATATACAAATGAATGGTGAACAACAATACACTGTTTATAAAAAAAAAACCCATCACTTCCCTTGAAAGTTGGCTCTTCTCTTGACACAACGTATGGTGCCAAATTAGTGATAAATGTCTCATATATATGAAAGATAAAAAGCATTAGACAAAAAAATAGAATAACACGTTTACACAATTTATTCAGATGCAAAATAAAACATGTATAAATAAATTCCCACAATTTGGTACACTCATAGCATATGGGATTTTATTTATACATGTTTTATTTTGTATCTGAATAACCTGTGTAAAACATGTCACACTATTTTGCGGTCATATGCTTTTATCTTTCATAAATGTGAAACATTTATCACAACTTTGACACCACACGTCATGTCAAGAGAAGAACCAGCTTTCAAGGCAAGTGATGGTATTTTTTCAGCCCATCCCCCAGGACATCCAAGTCCAAGTGATCTAATTAAGGCAAAGGGACGGACAAGCTATTGCACATTCTCCAACAGAGAAATTATTATTATTATTATTATTATTATTATTATGCTTTATTTATATGGCGCCACAAGTGCTCCGCAGCACCTTACAAAGTACATAAAGAAATAATTTGACAACTGACTTACAGTACAAAATAGGACAAGGACATGGATAATATACATTGATACATAAGTGACCATAACACCTAGATATGCAACAGAGCGTAAGCGACCAGGTGTTAGGTGCCCTGGTGGGGGGTAAGAAGTAGGTGAAAGTAAAGTAAGGAGAAGCACAAGAGGGTAGAGGCCCTGCTCATAAGAGCTTACATTCTAAAGGGGAGGGGCAGACAAACAGGTGTGACACAGATGGGCTGAACAGAGGAAGGAGCATGTTGCAGCAAGTTAGGATGGGAACTGGAAGGCTTTGATGAAGTAGTGGGTCTTGAGAGCCCGTTTGAAGGATTGTAAAGAGGAGGAGAGTCTGATAGGGAGAGGGAGAGAGTTCCAAAGGTCGGGAGCAGCACGGGCAAAATCTTGGAGGCGGGAGTGGGAGGAAGTAATCAGTTGGCATGAGAGGCGGCGTGCATTAGTTGAGCGAAGGGGGTGGCCAGGAGAGTGGAGGGAGATGAGGTCAGAAATGTAAATGAAAGATTAATGGGTGAGGGCTTTGTAAGCAAATGTGAGAACCTTGAATTGGGTTCTAAAAGGGAAGGGGAGCCAGTGGAGGGCTTGTAGGAGAGGGGAGGCAGCTCTTGTAGTAGAGCGTTTGGAGAGGAAGATTAGTCGAGCAACAGCATTGAGGACAGACTGGAGAGGAGAGAGATGGGAGTTGGGGAGGCCAGATAGGAGAAGGTTACAGTAGTCCAATCTGGATATGACCAGTGAGTGTATGAGGGTTTTGGTGGCATCCTGTGTGAGAAAGGGTCTAATCTTGGAAATATTTTTGAGATGGAAACGACAGGACTGTGAGAGGCTCTGGATATGTGGTTTGTAGGAGAGGGAGGAGTCCAGGATAACTCCAAGACAGCGCACTTTGGGGCTAGAAGAGATAGAGAAATGCACCCATTCCCACAGTCTACGCTTACTACTGTAGAAGCTAGAGGATACTGTATTGTATGTCAATATTTAAGCAGACTCATCATGAAAACATATTGTATTGAAGACTAAGGACCTGATTCAAAGCCGCTCGCAAGCGGCTTGATGTTTGGCCACATCGCATGCGCCACGTCCGGTGTAGCATTCGCGAGCCCCGCCGAGTGACTGAACTTCAGCCGCTACAGGGCTCGCTACAAGATGGGGCGGCTGTCGATGGTGAGTGACAGCTTGCCCCATTTTGTAGGCGGGTGGGGGGGGGTGGCTACACAAATGTAAGCGTTCCCTTAGGAACGCCGGGCATTTGTGGGAGGACCTACTGACATCACTACTGATGTCAGGAGTGGACTTCCTGCTCTATTAGAGCAGGGAGTCCACTCGGGCTTGCGGTAGCCAAGACCCTACCCCAGGGTCTCGTCTCCAGTCCGATGGTCGTGATAATCGCGATGGTCTCCAGCCCGCTCACACAAGCTGTGGGTGGACACCCACAGCTTTGCAAGCGGCCTGGACACAAAAAAAAGGCCCACAGACCCTGCGAGCTGCCTGCAGCAGCGAGCGAGCCTGAATCAGGGCCCAAGTGTGTGACATTGCCGCTCCAATGTTTTACCGTGCTATACTTCTACAGTATGACTTTACTGCGTCTTTTTCCATGGGCAGCGGATCTGTTTACACTGTCCAGTATGTCATTGGCCTGCCTGTCAGGGTTTACTATATTGTAGTGTCATCGTCATCCACTGCTATTGTATTCAGAACTGTAGTTTTAATCAGTGGAGCACTGGCCACCCAGCGGTGAAGCTGTGTATTGCATGCCAATGATACTCTCACATCTCACTGCGCCACCTCACAGTATTTTCATGTTGTGACTTAGATGCCTATAAGATACGATCTGAGCAACAATGTAAGGGGACACATCTGTATATATATATATATATATATATATATATATATATGGTTACAAATATAGGAATAAGTGTACGTGATGTATTCATGGTTCATCCAGGTGCATATGCTACTTGTGCAGTAGCGTAACATGTGAGGGTCGAGCGGGGCATGTGCCCTGGGCACCATGGCAGGCTCAGCAGAGGGGGGTGCCACCAACCATGGCAGTGCTCCGAACCTCCACCTCCAATCCCCGGCACCGGAGCCTCCCCTTCAGATCCCCAGCACTGGCGGTCTTCAGAATTCTCTGTGATGCTGCAAGTGCAGAGTCATGAGGCAGCCACGCCCCCACCGCAGTGCTCAGCCTCTACCACCCAGCCAGCAACAGCCAGCAGCAGTCAGGGCAACTTGAACCTTCCCTTTCCAGCCGGCGACTTTCTAGTAAGGTAAGTGCACCCCAAGGTGAGGGTGTCATGGCTGCCAGTAGGGTTACTGTGAGCTTTGGGATTATGAGGAGGGACAGAGCAGGGAAGCACAACAAGGGGGAAGGGGAGCACATTGTATGATGTGGATAGGGGAAGTGGGCACTGTGTGGGATGTGGATAGGGAAAGGGGGCACTGTATGGGATTTATATAAGGGAAGGGGAGCAGAGTGTAGGATGTAGACAAGGGAAGGGGGCACAGTGTGGGCAGTGGATAGGGGAAGGGTGGACACTGTGTGGGATAGGATTGAGAAGGGGAGAACTGTGTTGGATGTAGATGGGGATGGGGCACTGTGTGGGATGTGGAAAGGGGAACGAGGTACTATGTGGAATGTAGAAATGGTTAAGGAGCACTGTGTGAGATTTGGACGGGAAGAAGAGCACAGTGTGGGATGTGGACGGGGAAAGGGAGCACTGTGTGGGATGTGGAGGGGGAAGAAGAGCAGTGTGGGGGATTAGGATAGGGGAATAGGAACAGTGTGCAGGATGTGGAAAGGGGAAGGGGGCACTGTGTGGGATGGGAATTGGAAAGGGGAGCACTGTGTGGGATGTGGAAATAGGAAGGGGAGCACTATACAGTATGTAGACAGGGAGGTGGAGTAAAGTGTGGAAGTGGATGGGGAAGGGGAGCACTGTGTGGGATGTGGACGAGGAAGGGGAGCAGAGTGTGGGTTGTGGATAGGGGAAGGGGAGCAGGGTGTGTTATGTGGATAGGGAAGGAGGAGCACTGTGTGGGATGTGGATAGAGGAAGGGGAGCAGTTTGAGGGGTTGTGGATAGGTGAAGGGGAGCAGTGTATTGTATAAAGATACGGGAAGTGGGCACTGTGTGGGATGTGGATAGGGAAAGGGGGCACTGTATGGGATTTATATAAGGGAAGGGGAGCAGAGTGTAGGATGTAGACAAGGGAAGGGGGCACAGTGTGGGCAGTGGATAGGGGAAGGGTGGACACTGTGTGGGATAGGATTGAGAAGGGGAGAACTGTGTTGGATGTAGATGGGGATGGGGCACTGTGTGGGATGTGGAAAGGGGAACGAGGTACTATGTGGAATGTAGAAATGGTTAAGGAGCACTGTGTGAGATTTGGACGGGAAGAAGAGCACAGTGTGGGATGTGGACGGGGAAAGGGAGCACTGTGTGGGATGTGGAGGGGGAAGAAGAGCAGTGTGGGGGATTAGGATAGGGGAATAGGAACAGTGTGCAGGATGTGGAAAGGGGAAGGGGGCACTGTGTGGGATGGGAATTGGAAAGGGGAGCACTGTGTGGGATGTGGAAATAGGAAGGGGAGCACTATACAGTATGTAGACAGGGAGGTGGAGTAAAGTGTGGAAGTGGATGGGGAAGGGGAGCACTGTGTGGGATGTGGACGAGGAAGGGGAGCAGAGTGTGGGTTGTGGATAGGGGAAGGGGAGCAGGGTGTGTTATGTGGATAGGGAAGGAGGAGCACTGTGTGGGATGTGGATAGAGGAAGGGGAGCAGTTTGAGGGGTTGTGGATAGGTGAAGGGGAGCAGTGTATTGTATAAAGATACGGGAAGGGGGCACTGTGTGGGATGGGGATAGAGGAAGGGGGCACTGTGTGGGATGTGGATAGGGGAAGGGGCACTGTGTGGTAATTGGGAAGGGGAGCACTGTGTTGGATGTGGCTAGAAGAAGGAAAGCAATGTACGGTATGTAGACGGGAATGGGAGTACAGTGTGGAATGTGGATAGTGGAAGGGGAACACATCCTAAGACAAATAATAGTCAGTGCTACTGTACCATTGACACCATTGCGTTCTGAAGTTTTAATGCTGCTTTTAACATGTTAGAAAGCATGCCTTATTTCTCATGTTAACCTGAGCTACAATTATAATACTGTATATTGTATTAGTGAAAGTGCACCACATGACAAGCACATGATGCATTAGTTCTCATGTATTTAATACATTTGTACAACTCACTTGTGCTAAGGTGCATCCAAGGCAATATTTTGTTATTGGTGCATGCTGAAACAGTACGTGTCTTGTGCGGGATGTAGTTAATAGACCGGCGGACTATATACCGCCAGTCTATATCCCGACTGCTAAAGCCTGACGTAGGACTTAAGATAGGCGTCCACATACCAACGCCTAGCTTAATTACGACGCCGGAAGACAGACAGACGGGGGACCGAACGATGTAAGTCCGGACGTCTTAGCACTTAGCCGTGGGAAGGAGGGTTAGGTTTAGTGACTCCCAGGGAGACTTAGGGTTTGGCTTCCCCCGGAAGGGTTAAAGTCAGGCATGGGGAAGGAGGGGTTAGGCGCCACTGGGAGAGGTTAGGGTTAGGCACCACCCTGGGAGTTTTAGAGTTAAGCACCACTAAAAGAGGGTTAGGGGGGGAGAGAGGGGAGGATTATGGTACTTACCAGCGCTAGTTGGCATTGTGTCCTGTCGAGCTTCTCCTATCAGGATTTGAACCGGTGGCTATACATACCCATTCCGTCTTGTGCAGTATGTGATGTGACAAGGAGCCTAGTTCTCATGTTTGGCTGGGATTTTATTGCACATACAGTATGTACATACCTCCCAACTGTCCTGCATTCAGCGGGACAGTCCCGTTTGTTTGGGACTGTCCCGCTGTCCCACCCGCGGGCCGCAGTGTCCCGCAGTGGGAGGGAAGTTGGGGGGAGTACACACTGCTGAGTAAGCAGAGAGAATAGATGCCATGCACATACGCACGGCATCTATTCACAGTGCGGGGAGGAAGCCTGTGGACAGCCCATTATCTCAGAGATACTGGGCATGCCCATTAGTGATGTAAATAAGGGTGTGACGCTAGGCCACGCCCATTTAGTGTTAGGCCACACCCCTTTTCTGAAGCGCGCCAAGCTATCATAGACAAATGTTGTGAGGTATGTATGTATAATGTGCTGCTGTGCTTACTGGACTTTTATAACTGCATGTTTCTGTGATACATTGGGGTTCATTTGCAAAGTCCATGCCCAGAACAATAGTTTATTTTGTATCTGAATAACTTGTGTAAACATGTCACACTATTTTGCGGTCATATGCTTTTATCTTTCATAAATGTGAAACATTTATCACTAATTTGACACCACACGTCGTGTCTAGAGAAGAACCAGTTTTCAAGGGAAGTGATGGGGTTTTTTCAGCCCATCCCCCAGGACATCCAAGTCCAAGTGATTTAATTAAGGCAAAGAGAAGGACAACCTGTTGCACATTCTCCAACAGAGAAACGCACCCATCCCCCACAGTATACGAGGTATGTCTACAAAATAACGAGACTGTGATTCCTCCTAGTAAACAAAGCAGTCAGAGCCGGCTCTAACTGCATACGTAGTAACCTTGAACTTGTCTGAACCTGCATGACAAGCAGCAACACTCTATGACGGTCAGTTGATTGTGAGTCGTTATTTTATTTGGTTGTTTTGTCTGTAGAGTGCTGAAAAAATGCTAAGTTTAAAAGTTGAACAATGTGTCAATTTGACATTTTTAGTAAAATGTTTTCGATATCAAGGGTGTAATTTTGCAAGAATGGGTTCCAGAAGGCACAACAGTTACCCAGCATTATTATAAGGAAGTTTTGAAAAAGCTGAGAGAGAGTCAGAAAGAAACGGCCGCTACTGTGGACAAATGGTTTCATTCTTCACCAGGACAATGCGCCCGCTCACACAGCACTTTCTGTGAAGCAGTTTTTGACCGACAATCACATTACTACACTTCAACATCCTCCATATTCGCCCGATTTAGCACCCTGCGACTTTTATTTTTTCCCAAAAGTTAAATCAGTGCTTAAATGGACACATTTTGAATCAGTTGATGCTGTAAAGAAGAAAACAGCAGATATGTTGAAACAACTAACAGAAATGTATCTGCTCCATAACTTCGACCAGTGGAAAACAAGACTACAGTGATGTATTAGTGCAAATGGGTAGTATATTGAAGGGGACAAACATTACATTTGTAATACCAATAAATAAAGATGAGTTTTTTAATCAGTCTCGTTATTTAATAGACATACCTCGTATGAAGCATACCTAGCAGCGAATCTCAGCATATTCAATTCAATAGGGATTTGCACATTTTTCACATGAACATTCTAAATAAAATACTGTATATAATGTAATATTGATAACAAAATCAAATAAAAATTATTCTTCACTGCCCTTGTCCTCAGCAGAAATCGAACCACAGGTGAACTCTATGTTAAGCATTCAACCATGCGACTAAGCTACCACCTATTCAGGTACTGCACACCAGGGCCGTAACTAGGGTGATGCTGCCAGTGCGCCCGCACAGAGCACACATGCTCTGTGGGCGGTACCGGCCGCCTCCACCCATGATCACCCCTTCCCTCTCACCTGCCGCGGCCGCCTGCTGCAATGTATAATAGTATGTATATTGTATAATCCTTCTATGCCGGGTGCACCACTACAAATACACATGACAGCGGGCAGCGCTGCAGTTGTCTGCCCCGTGTGGTCCGCTCCCTCCCCGTCTGTTGTAGCATCCGAGAATGTAACTGCAATGCCGCGCAGGAAAGAAGCAGGGAGCCGGCAGTGTCATACACTGCAGCACACACCCACCGCCAGCAGCAGCACCGCCAGGAGAATCCTAGTCAGGGGCTGATTGGGCCACCGGGCCAGTTCCCGCTGTGCCGGTCCATTTGATGGCCAGCGGCTGACCAGCCCTCCCTTTAATGACTCACCCTTCCCTGGGCATCCGCCCCCCGTCCCACTTCCGCGAGCCGAGATTAGCTCCGATCATGCAGCAAGTGCTGAGCTGCAGTGGGAGACTGCTCGTGGCTGCTTAGCAGCTGCCACAGCAGTCTCCTATGCCTGTGGGGGGGGAACGATCGCACTAATCGTGCCCCCTGGCTTTGCGCAGGGCTGAGGGGGTCATAGAAGGGTGATTAGGCCACGCCCCCTGTTACCCGGGCCCGCCACGGCTCTTGGTGTATGATGTATGCACACAGGCAGCTTTGCCATTGCGACCCTTGTAGATATGGTAATGCAGCAGGAGGTATCACGCCTCCTGTGCATTACTTGTCCGAGCTGCATCGGATAATCTGCGTAACATCGGCCGGCTGCGGTCACCCATGGGGTCCCGCAGCCGGTCACCACAGTTTAGAGGAAGAGGCCAGGAAATCTGTCAGCCGACAAAGATCCTGGCTTCTTCCCTCCCCCGCAACGGCGGCGACACGGCTCCGTTTCGGGAAACGGAGGGAATCGCCGCCCCCTCCCCGCCCACAAACAGCAGCAGACTGTCAATCACTGATGGTCTGCTGCCAGTCTGCGAGCGAGTTAGCAGAACCCATTCTGCACACTTGCAGAATGGGTCCTGTGCCTGCCTGCGCAGATTCCCAAACATCGGGAATCTGCGTTCAGCAGTTCATTAGCGTTCACTGCTGAATCTGGCCCTGACTGTGCGACATTGTCGCTCCAATGTTTTACCATGCTATACTTCTACAGTATGACTTTATAGCGTCTTCTTCCATGGGCAGCGGATCTGTTTACACTGTCCAGTATGTGATTGGCCTGCCTGTGAGGGTTTGCTATACTGTAGTGTCATCTCCATCCACTGCTATTGTATTCAGAACTGTACTGTAGTTTTAATCAGCTGAGCACTGGCTACCCAGGGGTGAAGCTCTGTCGCGTCGCAAGGTTTTGTTTTCAGCGGGCTTAACGCTGATTGGCTGAGAGAGCCGTCTGTCACGGTTCTCAGCCAATCAGCGTTAAGCCCATTGAAAACACTACAAAATAGGGAAAAGAAGATGGCGCTCGCCATCCCCCACCGCCGGCACCCCCTGCTGCTGACACCACCCGCGGCCGACACCGCCGGAAGCCCCACTGGGAGCATCCCCCGCTGCCGACACCACCGCTGCCAACACTCCAGCACTGCTGCCCAACATACTGAGGACACCGTCAGCGACCTCCACACTGCCGACACTCCCAGTGAGGACACCACCAGCACCCCTGCACTGCCGACCCAGTCAGCAAACCTGCACTGAGGACATCGCTGGCACCCCCGCTTCCAACACCGCCAGCACCCTACATTGAGAACACCCCTGCACTGCCGACACAGTCAGCAAACCTGCACTGAGGGCACCCCCGCACTGCCGACACAGCCAGCAAACCTGCACTAAAGACACCGCTGGCACCCTGCACTGCTGGCATCACCGGTACCCTTCACTGAGCACACTGCCGGTACCGCAGCACTGCCATTCCATGTACTGAGGACACCGTCAGCAACCCCGCTCTGCCGACACTGCTGTCACAGTAAGTGCACTATTGGTGTACCCAACCCAAACTGTATAACACACTGTGGGGGTCATTCAGACCCGGTCACAAGCACCGATGTGCTCACAACCGCGTCGATGGGCAGCCCTGCGCACGCGCAGCGGCCGCACTGCGCGTGTGCAAGCCCCGGAGCGAGAGAGAAACTCTCTCGCTCTGGAGCTCGCTACAGAAGGGGTGGCTGTCGATGTTGATCAACAGCTCGCCCCTTTATGTAAGTGGGCCGGGGGGGTGGTTTCCAAAGCGGAGGCGTTCCTTAAGGAACGCCTACCGTTTTGTGAGCGGCCGCACTGACATCAACAGTGATTTCAGTTGCGAGCTTCCTGCTCCATCAGAGCAGAAAGCTCCCTGGGGCTTGTGAGTGCCCAGACCCGACCCTAGGGTCTGGTCGCAAGCCCCGATGGTCGCGATAGTGATCACCATCGCGACCATCACCCTGGTCGCTAGCTAAGCTGTGGGTGGTAACCCACAGCTTAGCTTGCGACCAGGAGGCTGCACCAAAAAAAAAGAAGCGCCCGCCCTTATTCAGAGAGAGAGCGATCGCTTCATGCGACCGCCTCTGAATGAGGTCCTGTATCCGTGTTGGAAATGAGAAACTGAACTGCCACATGTTAGTGCCGCCCACTGTGTCACTTAGCTTAGTCAGCCAGATAGCTGGATGCAACCTTTTGGCCTTAACTAGATTAAGCAAATAATATTGTGAGGTGGTCAAAATTGATTGGAAATGACTGGAAATAAATGTTATTGAAGTTAATTATACTGTAGGAACAAAAACAGGCCAATTTTATGTGATTTTAGCTGTTTTTATGATTTTTTAAGAAAAAATCCAGATCCAAAACCAGATCACGAAAACAAAACATGGAGGTGAGGTTTTGGCAAAACCAATCCAGATCCAAAACCAGGGTAGATCCAGATCCAAAACCAAAACCAAAACACGGGGGTTGCCGAACATCTCTAATTATCACAGTGTGTGTGTGTATTGTGTTTATTTTAATATTTATTTTGCAGGTAAACTACAAGTACCACTTGTGGTTCTCCAAATATCAGTATGCAGATGAGGCTTGCTGGGACCTGTAGTTCTTTGCAAGAGACAATATTTACACTTCTATCTTTTACACCACATTTACACTATAAACCCGGGACCCACCGGCCATGGGTGCCAGGGATAGCCCCGGACTATTAGCCCAGGCCTGGGGTGACCTGGAGAGGGGGACCCCTTTATTTGGGTCTCCACCTCCCCAGGGATCCCCGGCCTGGGCTGACTAGCATTCGGGGGGTAATGCTTTGGCCTGGGAGACCCAGTGAAAGGGTTTCCCTGGCTGTGGCATTATCCCCCCACTAGAAAGAGTCCAGTGCTGTTTATGGAAAATACAGGGGACCCCTACTCGTTTTGTCCCCTGTATTCCCATAACCAGGACCGGATCAGAAAAGCCCTATGCTGGTACTTAAAATACAGGAGATTCCTACACATTTTGTCCTCTGTATTTTTAGAACCAGGACAGGCTTTACATAGCCCGGTGCTGGTTCTTAAAATACAAGGGCCCCCTACATATTTTGTCCCCTGTATTTTAAAAACCAGCACAGGCTCTACAGAGCCCGGGGCTCGTTATGCGTATTGGGAGGGGGGTGCACGTCATTTTATTTTATTTTTTTAAGTATTTTTATATGTACACAAAGAAACATGCACGGATCTTATGGATATGTGCATGTTTCTTTGTTAAGCTGGCCACACATCTAAAGATTATCTGTCCAACCAGCCAACTAGTTGATTGGTTGGAATGAAAATCTGGTAAGGAATACAATCAGCAATTTGCTCCCAAACGCTGGAAAATGGACCAAAACTGCTGTTTGAACAAATAGTTTAGATCAAACATTTAACAAACTTGTCTGAATGACCATTTTCATCTGTTTTCTGGTATTTAGGGGCAAATTGCTGATCATCATTTACTCTCATTCCTTACCAGATTTTAATTTCAACCAATCAACAAGTTGGCTGGTTGGATGTAAGTTGCTCTAGTGTGTGGCCAGCTTAACTCTGACCTGCTCAGGATAAACTCGCTATCCTGAAGCTGGTCTATTGTTTTGGGGATTTCTCAGGCAGTAACATTGCTTGAGTTCTATCTTGAGAATGCGAAAACATCTGGATGAGAGATGCTTTTTTGCGAGTTATAGTAAATCCCGAAAAATTAGAGTTTAGTGCTAAACTCGCAATTTTTACAAATTCGCAACCTATTACATTTGGCCCTATGTATCTACAGTATAGAGGATTTCTATCATGCTTTTATAGATTTTGTTTCTTTTTTGGGGGGGAGCCATTTTTCAACTTGCCTTGGGTGTCAAAAAACCTAATTACGCCTTTGTACTTGTGACTACCTGTCCATATCTTGAGATAGTTGCAACTTTGCATATACATGTAATTGAGTTTTTTTTTTTTTTAGTGAATGCAGGAATTAGTGAATGCATTTTATGATGCAATTGCAGCCAATATTACACCAGTTCCATTGTGTTTATTACCTATTGTATTATATTATTGTATTAGTCTGCTTTGTATTAAACTGTAATCCTATACTATAAACCTGATAGTGTAATTGCTTTTGTGAAATAACCCAATGCTGTAATTGTATATGCCTAAGTAATGTAGCCCTGTTTATGGTGATTAACTGTATAAATACCTTATTTGAATTACTGTAAGGTGTATGTGGGAAAAGCAAATATCTGCAGATAATGCAGGAGGTAACACTGATTCCTATTTATTTAAGATGGTGCCAATTGGTATTGTGCTCAATGTTGTCTTTTACATGTTATTTCTGAATTATTAGCCTGCACTGCAGCAATACATGCTCCCTGATTTTATATTCCTCTGCAAAATCAGCGACTTAAAGCAGGAAAACATCAATTTGTGAACATTACTCATGTATTCCTGACAGTATGCATCCTTACCCACTCTCTCATAGGGCAGTATCCAATTAGCAGCGGTCTGCAAAAAATGGGCATTTTTCAATGATTATCCCTGTTTTTTTATGATCCCCCCCCCCTACCCTATTATTTTGGTCGAAATAACAGGATATTTCTCCTGAAAACACAGGGACCTATGTGTTTTCGCCATTTAGGTGGTGAAAAAATGGCACTTATCGTAGATTATTTTTCGTGGCACATCAGGTAAGTGCCGGCGTCGGGCGGCACTTCGGGACTAATTGGATAGTCCCACCGCTATCTAAGTGGATAACCCCCATAGTGAGACAGAAATAATGGGGGGGCTTGATGACATTCTTCTCAGCGAATCACGTCATTGTTGACCACCTCCACACGATACCGCGATTCGTGGCTATGCACACAGTGACGAGTAGGGCCATAAAGACTTGATTTGTGCATCACTGGCCACCTGTATCTCCCCTCCAGGATCTCTGGGAGGTGAGTCGGTAAGTATGGCAGTATGATAGTACATCCATGACTAAGAAGACCATACACCATCAGTTCTTAATCTTACCTGCGGGTAGAGTAGCTCTGGGACAGTGTTAGGAAACAGTGCTGACCACCTGAAATAGAACTGACCAGTAAGAATTTTTACTAAGGTTCCTCAAATGAACACATGTAGTAACTTTTAGCCACAGATAAGTAATTACCAATTGTCAGTATAGTCTAAACTAGTCAACTAAAGGAAATATCTGAATGGTTAATATGGTTTAGTTTACCCAGCACCATCTGTTTTTAGCAATGCTATAAGCATGCTGGGAAATCAGACAGCAACTTAGAAATCCCCAAGTTTATTCAGGTAGGTGACTTCCATACAAGTCTTGCAGCTGTACCACTAAGGCATGCCACATGTATAAAACCTGAAATTCCAGCACTGCGGGCTGCAGTTATCTACGAGTCTTTTACTGAACAACAACATAAGAGAACTTTTTACCAGTTTAAAAAATCTGCATCTAGTCTTTGCCTTCTAAATGCGCTTAAGCTCGTATGACTGTCTAATTCTGTGCAGAAACTCAGAAGTGACAAAGTGCTGAAATAGGACATACAGTAATCGGGGTTTTGCATCCTTTACCTATGAGGTTCTTCCATTTTTTGTTATCTTTATTAAGTTGAAAAATTTATAACTGATGTAAAACCGTTTTTGTCCGTTCATCAACCTAACTTTTATATTTAGCAAAAAGAAAACTTTCCGTTACGAAGCTGTGTTATGTATAACATGATCTTGCTGTACTTCTTTAGTGTGAATATGATCCCTTCTTCTTTTTGCCAACTGATGAAATCACTTTATTCAGATACTGCAGCCAGTTCACTTAAACACAGGAAAAGTAGATGCAGATAATTCTACCGAGTGCAATAGCTCTATGTATGTGGCTTTTGATATTTCCATTCCACTGGAGCATTTCCAAGCCGGATAGTGTGGGTGCAGTGTGATAATATTTAGGTTATAAAACAATATCGCTACTGTACATAAAAGGGTATAGAGATACAGCTTATTTTGTACTTAGCTTGGCTATCTTGCTTTCGTGGCTTGCATGATATGTTACCATGTCGGGACTGGCTGCTCTACTGGTCAACAACAGTTCTGTAATCCACACAGAGATAACATGTTGAGTTGTTTAAATAAGTTTTTTAGAAGGCAGTGGAAAATAGCTTGTGTGACAATAGTGGAACGCAGACAGGTCCCTGTTTTCAATAGCAGATATAGATATCTTTGTAGGTGAAAAATGAGCCAAAATATGCAGACCTATTATGTATGGGTGCTAATTAGAGATATTATTAAGAACAGATTTCATAACACATGCACACACACCTAACAGAATAAACATTTCAATGTGTTTTGATACACTGCATAAAATGTTAATAAATTGTAAGTAAAGAATTTATGTAATGTAAATTGATATATGCATACCGGAGGGGGGGGAGGGAAGTGTAATAACCTATGGATCTGCACCGATTCATAGAGATGTGCCATTCAATAGCTGGCGAATTCGAGGTTGAGAAGCCATGCTACCAGTGATGTTTAAACCTCACACATCACCACTGGCTTGACCTGTTCCAGCACGTCTTTGTAGATTTTTAGAAAAAATATCACCTCCATTCCAGAATGTCAGCACTAGCGCTAAAAGCCTAGACTGGTAGCGTCAAAAGTGTGGGGACAAACAGTATGGGGTCTCCCGAAAAAGCAGCTAGGCATGGATTTACATGGCGAGCTGCACAATCAGAGCTGATAAAAGATGGGATAGGTGGTTGGAGCCACCTGATTTGTCTTACTGTATAAACAGTATTAGTTGTAAATATACGTGAATAACTTGCTATAGATTTCTTGTTATGAAAGCTAGAAATCCATCATATCTAATAAGAATTATTCTCTACTGGGTCAGAGGAGAAAAGTTGTATTGTGCCAGTATGTAGACTTGTAGACTGGTCAGGATAGATGGTATAGGGCCAGTGGATCTTGCATATACTGTATACAATTTTATGCATTCTATTTTGATGTGGTCAACATTTTTTTGCTACCATTTAATTTATGATTTACAAATGATCCATATCGTTATTTGTTTCTCTTAGCCGCATTCAGTCAGCGCTGGGCATAGTCTCCCATCTTTTGGTCTCTTCCGCGGCTGCCGGAACTCTTGACATGGCGTCTGTCTTTTTCTCTCTCCTCTGCTGAACTGGCTTTTCCATCCAGTGGCGTCTGACGTCAATGAGTCAATCGAGAGTCACTGCAGCCGATTCCTTTCAAACTGTTGATGCTGTTTATTGGCCACCAGTCTGCGGGCAGCACTTAGCTCGTGACTGGCACCTAAGGTTACCCACTGCTGCATTTTGACCGCCGCTGGGAACAGACACACTGTCCCAGCGCCGGCCACTGATGTGTCCCATTAGGGACACATCTCCCCCTATTGCCGCTGCTGCTTTTCTGGCGCTGGGACACCATGCCCGCTCCCAGAGCCAGCTGCCTCTGTATCCCTATTTGCACACCTCCTCGCACCCTGATCTCTCATTCCACCATTCACTGCATAGCACATTGTGGGCCAGCGGCATCAGGGTCACCTTTTTCCACCTTGTACTATTCTCTTATTTTCCAATTACACAACAACTATGAAGATTCTACATAAATAATGCTGGGTACACACTACACAAGCAGTGAGGGGGATACGGAGACCCGGAGACGCCTCTGTCACAGCTACGTTTTTTTTTTAATAGTAATGTTTTCCTTTAGGATTTTCTACAAAATACAGTATGGCTATAACATCAGGTGCGGGATGCAGCAAGGTGAGAAATGCTGTCAAACCCCAAAAATGCGGGTTTGACCGCATTTCTCATATGCACCAAACCCCGGAATGCGATGCACTCCGGTGGTTGGTTGCGGTGGGTAACGCCATCTTCCTGATGGCATTACCTATACAAACCTATGAGCTTCTCTCCTTAGAGTGCTGTAAGAGGGATCCAATCGGATCCTTCTCAGCACTCCTGCGGCATGGGCAGAAGGACGCCGGAAGGGCTTCTGAGTCATAGACCCGGAAGTCCCTCCATCGCAAAGGGCCGCTCTTACCGAGAGAGCGGCCATCTGCAGTGATCGTCATGCATACAGGCGTTAACAACACCGGGAGGCATGCAAAGGGTGGCAGAATTCATTGCATCCCGAGTGCGAAGTGTCATGCATCCTGTGCCTGGACAATTTAATCTACACTCCATGTACCTATTGTATCTAGGAATAGACACTGGTTTCTGTGCCACTACAGTTTGTCCATGATTTGCAACTGGCAGACTGGTGTCATTGTTCAAAAGTAATTTGTTGCAGCCTTGTGTTTACCAAGCACTGTGGGAAGCCCCTTTGGTTTACCTGCATTGTCCCTTTGTGTTATTTATACAGGTGATTAAACAGCATAATGCTTGTATAATAGTTCTCAATATCAAGGTAATAACTGGGGTTTAGTAGAGTGTAGATAAAATTTCAAAGTATTTTCTATGGTGTCTGCATAAGATACAGTAGGCTCCCAGCGGGCTTCAGCAGCTGTTTTTTTCTTCTGTAAAACCCAAAGGTATAAAAAAAATAAAAACTAAACACATATCTAATTAACAAATATTGATTCAATTTAATAAATGCTACTTAGCACATACTGTAAATAAGGTTTACCCTCTGTAATGCTAATACTTTAATATGCTAATGCTAAACTAACTTAATGTAACACTTTTTTTTAACCTACGTCTCTACCTAGATCTCCAGTTACTTAAGGTGGGTACACAATGGATGATTTGTACCAGGAAGACATATTGTACCACGGGTACATATCAGACTGATGTTATGAACGATGGAACGAGTACTGGCTCCATCCTTCAATAACATTATTGGGGCCGCAAGCGATATCGTCAGGTTTGATGTGCAGCACATCAAACCTGACACCGTCACACGTGTCACCGCAGGAGCGCACATATCGTGCCTACACACTGCATGCATGATATGCACGATATGTTGTTACGATTTGGCCAAATCAGCCAAATCGTAACAACATCATCCCTATGTGTACCCGACATTAGAATCAACTCAATAATAATGGTGCATACACACGATCAGATTTTTCCTTCAGATATGAACGATAACGATTTAAAAATCGTTCAGTCGTTCATATCTGAAGGAAAATCGTTCATATCTGACATGCCTGAACGATGGACGATCAACGATGCGCGTTCCCGTTTGTCAGATAACGATATCTGACATCTGATGGGTTTGCAGTCAGACTTGGACGATTCCATTCATTTTAATGCAGTCAAAAATCGTTCAAATCGTTCAAATCGTTCAAAACTTTGGTAAAATCGTTCAAATCGTTCAATCGTTCAGTCGTTCATCTGACAAATCTGACAAGTCTGACAAATCTGACCGTGTGTACGCTCCATAACCCTTTGCTAACTAGCTATAACGGTAACAAGCTAATATCCCCACAGACATCTACAGAAAGAAAGAAAAAGCCAGACTACGCCGTCAGTTCTAGTAACCTTAATAGGATCATAGAAAATAGATAATAGAAAACAAATTATTCTTTTTGCACAGGTAAAACAACGTGGGCCTGGAACTTTGCAGCTAGACAACCATGTTCTGTTGCAAGGGGTCCAAATACTGTACATTATTGTTTTGCATGCAGGAAAGATACTGGCTGCTGTTGCATGATATGGATTTAATGATCTACAATAAAAAGGTAGACAGTGTCTAGGTAGACACCAACTGGTAGACAGGCAGTAGTTCAACAGGTACAAAATGTTGACATCGTTAAACTGTCGACACACAAAATGTCGACATGGATGAAGATTGTCAGGAACGAAGGGTCGACATGGCCAAAATGCCCACACAAAAATGGTCGACACCATTTGTTTTCTAAACCTAGTCAGGCTATTGCACCAGGGGAAGGCTAATACTAGCATATGCTTATTATCGCAGCCACAACTCTGCTAACAGATGCAAGAGCAGACGCAGCAGCATCCACCTCTGTCAGGACCAATGTGAGCATTACACATAAGTAATTACAAGCAAAGTTTCCTATGTTATTGATAATGTGCATGTGACAATACAATGTATTATAGACGTGTCTTTGTACATGTCACTTTAAGTATGTCCATTAACCCATTCACATGTTTTTAAGTGTATTTATTTTATATACAGTTTGGGATGCAACTGCATTATTAATGAACGTGTGAAAGGACTCTCAGAAGTGCAAGTGATCACTCCACAGTAACAGTACTGCGGGTAGCCTCAAGGTGGTTAAACTACCCTCATAGAGGCTGATGCAGAGTTGAACCGAGTTAAACACAAGTCGACCATAATTGCGCCCGCATTGCAGTCATGGAGAAAAATATGTATATGCATCTGTGTGTGGAGTTATACAGATATATGCAACTGCACCGTGCCTATCCATATGCTTTATATAAGTCAGCATTATTAGTGTGCACTTGCAGCAGCCCTAGCCTTAGTGGAAGACATCTGTCTGAAAACAGGAGTGCATACGCACACCTCTACATAGCCCGCAATTTTTTTGGTACTCGCTCAACAATAAATTTAGCCTACATGCAAACGTCCTGTTACCACCCAGTTACGCCCCTTTCAGCCACAAGTGAGACGTGACTGAATTGCATAAAACTTAGCATCATCCATAGTAGCGTGCACTCGGCTCCCGAGCATGTGTACTGTGGAAACCATTACCATAACTGGGAGTGTGCAAGTGTTGCCATCACTCAGGGTGCAGGGCTCTGGGGGTGGCACCATTGCTGCTGCATGATTGCAGGATGCAGCCAATAGCTCTGCTGCAGAGCTTCCCAGAGCGTCCTTTTTCGGTCACGCACCCTGCAGCCTATACAGCCGCACAGACTGTCCTAAGGACGCTCAGGGCAGTGCTGTACTTCCTTCTGCCCGCGGCCCCTCTCACCATGATGACATGATGTTTAGGGGCAGGGTCTGAACAGGGGTGCAAAAATTGCCCTGTTCCGCCATTGGTGAAAACACACAAATCCTGTCCTTAAAACTGACTTGCGTTCATCTCTGAATCTGCTCTTTAAACTGTCTAAACTGTTTATGCTACATGGAGAATTTGAGCAATCTTGTGTCAATTTAATTGTTGACTGTGGTGTACTGTATGTCGTTCAGAAAGCTTAAGGTGTACATTCACTAGGCGATTTTAATAAGCGATTGAACGATTAAGGCATCGTAATTGTTCAATCGCTCATTAATCGTGCACCACAATGTCGGAAACGACCAGCGACGCACGCTCGCGCTGGTCGTTTCCGACATCAATCATCGCCTGAACATACCGGTCAATCTGCCGATAACGACAGATTGGCCATGTTCGGGGATGAGGGAGGGTCCCTGCACTCAACTATTATTATTATTATTGGCTATATATAGAGAAAAATAGCTCTTGCCAAAAATACGGTAGTGTGTAGAGGTAAACGCCAGAAAAATTAAAATAAAGCTACTCCATTACAGACATATCAAGAAGGCAGCTGCTGCTCTTTGTGTGACATGCATTTATACAAAGAGTGAGCGT
Organism: Taudactylus pleione; assembly: GCA_031769625.1. Classification (NCBI taxonomy): domain Eukaryota; kingdom Metazoa; phylum Chordata; class Amphibia; order Anura; family Myobatrachidae; genus Taudactylus; species Taudactylus pleione. The sequence continues at coordinate 5,048,716 of JAUIMM010000015.1, forward strand.
ACCCTCTGATCATCAAAGGGTGTGAATAAGTTTACAGGGCATCTGCTTTTGTGACGTAGATAGAGGTGAACTCTGTTGAATCAGCGCAGGGATCTCCTAAATCACTGACCCAATGAGAGGACCCAAACTATTTTTGTATAGCAACCAACATAACTATTACATGATACTTTGATACATTAGACCAACCTTTCTACATTTTTTTCAATACCATCTATTGATCCGCTCTAATTGGTATATAAATTGTTTTTGTGGCTATAGGTTGATATTGTTTAGCAGACATACCAATTACCTGTACTACTAAACCTATACCACAGTATGTTCAGCGGAACCATTTATTGTACCATTGTTGGATGCTATCACTATATTTTGAAAAACTGTATATAAATATGTTGGAGATAAGTAGTGAGTGCTAAAGAGACTACATATTGGTCTATTAGAAGACTATACTAGGTAACTCTATTTAAGCAATTACCAGGTACTATCAGAGCCGGATTTAGACCTCATGGGGCCCTAGGCAAGATACTAGTTTGGGGCCCCCTCCCTCAAACAATCCATAGCACTATGGGCCATATAAAATTAGCCCCGAACACTGTTCGAGCGCTAATTGATCCCTGCGATCTGCGAAAAATGGTGGATTTGATTATCCCCGATTTTCGACAATATTTTTTTTCTCCCTATCCTATTATTTTGGGCGAAATAATAGGATAGTTTTCCCGTTAACACATAGGAGCCGCGATAAGCTTGTGAACCTGTGTGTTCTCGCCATTTTTTGGGCGAAAAAAGGGCACTTATCGTGGATTATTTTTTATTTTGGTTTTGGATCTGGATCTTTCTTCATGTTTTGGATCTGGATTGGTTTTGTCAAAACCACCCTTCGGTGTTTTGCGTTCTGGGTTTTGTGTTTTGGATCTGTATTTTTTTTAAAAAAAGCATAAAAACAGCTAAAATCACAGAATGTGTTGATTTTTCTGCTCCTATGCTATTATTAACCTCAAAAACCTTAATTTCCACTCATTTCCAGTCTATTCTGAACACCTCACACCTCACAATAGTGTTTTTATGTCCAAAAGGTTGCACCGAGGTAGCTGGATGACTATGCTAAGCGACACGAGTGGGCGGCACAAACACGTGGCCCATCTAGGAGTGACACTGCAGTGGCAGACAGGATGGCAGTTTGAAAAACTAGGCCCAAAACAGTACATAATTCAAAGAAAAAAAAGAGGTGCAAGATGGAATTGTCCTTGGGCCCTCCCACCCACCCTTATGTTGTATAAACAGGACATGCACACTTTAACAGACCAATCATTTCAGCCCCAGGATCTGCCACACGACTGTGGCTGAAATGATTGGTTCGTTTGGGCCCCCAAAAAACAAGCTGGCAATTAATCTGTCCCTGCACAAACTGGCTCTAAGGAGGCAAGATGTCGTCCTCATCCTCATCCACCGATTCCTCACCCTCTTCAGTGTTGTGTACATCCTCATCCTCACAGAGTATTAACTCGTCCCCGCTGGAATCCACCACCACAGGTCCCTCTGTACGTTCTGGAGGCTGGTCTCCCTGGAAGAGTTGATAATTCATTTTTATGAACATCATCTTCTCCACATTTTGTGGAAGCAACCTCCTACGCCTTTCGCTGACAAGGTTCCCGGCTGCACTAAACATTCTTTCGGAGTACACACTGGAGGGGGGGCAACTCAGGTAAAATAGAGCCAGTTTGTACAGGGGCCTCCAAATTGCCTCTTTTTCCTGCCAGTACAGGTACGGACTGTCTGACATGCCTACTTGGATGCTGTCACCGATGTAATCCTCCACCATTCTGTCAATGGTGACAGTATCATATGCAGTGACAGTAGACATGTCAGAAATTGTTGCCAGGTCCTTCAGTCCGGACCAGATGTCCAAACTTGGTCATGCCTGCCCTGCATCACCGCCAGTGGGTTGCTTAGGATACCTAAGTTTTTTCCTGGCAGCCCCAGTTGCGGTAGAAAATGAAGAAGGAGCTGTTGACGTGTCACGTTCTGCTTCAGCTGACAGTGTTTTCACCAGCAGGTCTTTGCACCTCTGCAGGCTTGTGTCGGCCGGAAAGAGAGACACCACATAGGCTTTAAACCTAGGATCGAGCACGGTGGCCAAAATGTAGTGGTCTGATTTTAACAGATTGACCACCCTGGAATCCTGGCAAAGCGAAAGAAGGGCTTCATCCACAAGTCCCACATGCCGAGCGGAATCGCTCTGTCTTAGCTCCTCCTTAATTTTCTCCAGCTGGTTCTGCAAAAGCCTGATGAGGGGAATGACCTGACTCAAGCTGGCAGTGTCTGAACTGACTTCACGTGTGGCAAGTTCGAAGGGCTGGAGAAATTTGCACAATACGGAAATCATTCTCCACTGTGCTTGAGTCAGGTGCATACCCCCTCCTTTGCCTATGTCATAGGTGGATGTATAGGCTTGAATGGCCTTTTGCTGCTCCTCCATCCTCTGAAGCATATAGAGGGTTGAGTTCCACCGCGTCACAACCTCTTGCTTCAGGTGATGGTGGGGCAGGTTCAAGTGTTTGCTGGTGCTCCAGTCTTCGGCACGCAGTCGCTGAATGGCGAAAGTGGCCAGAAATTTTTCGGACCACCCAGAGCGTCTCCTGCACGTCCCTGTCGCTTTTCAGAAAATTCTGCACCACCAAGTTTATTGTGTGAGCAAAACATGAGATGTGCTGGAATTTGCCCAGATGTAATGCCCGCACAATATTGGTGGTGTTGTCAGGTATCACAAATCCCCAGGACAGTCTAAGTGGGGTAAGCCACTGGGCGATGATTTCCCTCAGTTTCTCTAAGAGGTTGTCGGCGGTGTGCCTCTTACTGACACCGGTGATACACAGCGTAGCCTGCCTTGGAACGTGCTGGCGTTTCTGAGATGCTGCTACTGGTGATGCTGCTGCTGCTGCTGTTGCTGCGTAAGGTGATACATCTACCCAGTGGGCTGCCACAGTCATATAGTCCTTAGTCTGCCCTGTTCCACTTGTCCACATGTCCGTGGTTAAGTGGACATTGGGTACAATGGCATTTTTCAGGACACTGAGGACACTTTTTCTGACGTTTCTGTACAGTCTCGGTATCGCCTGCCTAGTGAAGTGGAATCTAGACGGGATTTGGAACCGGGGACACACTACCTCCATCAATTGTCTAAATCCCACTGCACTAATGGAGGATACCGGACGCACGTCTAACACCAACATAGCAGTCAAGGCCTCAGTTATACGTTTTGCTTCAGGATGACTGCTATCGTACTTAAAGGACTGTTGGAGGGTCAACTGTTTAGTAAAAGTAGTGGTGTTCCTACTTCCTCTCTGGGATGATGAACGACTCCCAGCAACAGCAGCAGCGGCAGCAGGAGGCGTAGCAATGCAGGATATTCCGGAGGAATCCCGGATAGGAGAGTCAGTCATGCCAGTGACATGGCCTGCAGGACTACTTCCGATCCTGACTAAGGAGGAAATTGACGAGGAGGGAGTTGACGGTGTGGTTTGCAGGCGCTTGGATACAACAGGACAACGGGATTTAGGTGTCCCTGGACTGCTTACGGTCTTAGCAAAAGTTTCTGAACTTGACAGTAACTTTTTATGAATGCGCTGCAGGTGCCGTATAAGGGAGGATGTTCCTAGGTGGTTAACGTCCCTACCCCTACTTATTCCACCTTTACATATGGTACATATGGAAAGACAGTCGTTGTCCGGATTTGGATAGAAATATTGCCAGACCAAAGAGGTGGAATGTTTGGTCTTCTGCCCAGGCATGACCGTGATGGGCTTTTTCATCCCACGGACAACAACTGTCTCCCCCGGAGCCTGATTTAAACAAACCACATCACCATCAGAATCCTCCTCGCCAACTTCCTCCTCAGCGCCAGCTACACCAGTATCCTCATCCTGTTGTACTTCAACAGTGACATCTTCAATTTGCATATCAGCAAGTGGACTGTGGGTGCTCCTTTCAGCACTTGCAGGGGGCGTGCAAATGGTGGAAAGAGCCACCTCTTCCCGTCTAGTGCTGGGAAGGTCAGGCATCGCAACCGCCACCACACTTGGAGTCTCCTTGGGGATTTGTGATATCTTCTTAGAACGCACAGTTCTTCGCTGTGCTTTTGCCAGCTTAACTCGTTTGATTTTTTTAGTGGGAGGAGGGCTTCCATCGTCATGTGAAGCTGAACCACTAGTCATGAACATAGGGAAAGACCTTAGCCATTCCTTGCCACTCCGTGTCGTAAATGGCATATTGGCAAGTTTACGTTTCTCTTCAGATGATTTAAAAAAGTTTGGTCCTCCATTTATGTTATATTGATATATACGTGCGGCTAAGGCACACACAAACATAGAAAATATTTTTTTATTTTTGTTGGAGACTAGTGCACTTTGTGGGTTACACCACCCTTTAAGAAATGAGCCAGCCAGCCCTTTACTTATGGGACACAGGCGCACGCTTGGCTCTGCTCCTTTGTTGATGCACGTGCAGCCACAGTGCACACAATTCACAAACACAGAAAATATTTTTTTATTTTGTTTGGAGTGTACTTTGGGGGTTACAGCACCCTTTAACGGACAAGCCAGCCGGCCCTTTACTTATGACACAGGCGCCCGCTTGGCACTACTTTGTTGATGCACGTGCGGCTACTGCGCACACAATTCACAAACACAGAAAATATTTTTTTATTTTGTTTGGAGTGTACTTTAGGGGATACAGCACCCTTTAGTGGACAATCCAGCCGGCCCTTTTTTTATGGGACACAGGCGCACGCTTGGCACTACTTTGTTGATGCACGTGCGGCTACTGCGCACGCAATTCACAAACAGAAAAAAAATTATTTTTTTATTTTGTTTGGAGTGCCCTTTGGGGGTTACAGCACCCTTTAGCAATCAATCCATCCGGCCCTTTATTTATGGGACACAGGCGCACGCTTGGCACTACTTTGTTGATGCACGTGCGGCTACTGCGCACACAATTAACAAACACAGAAAATATTTTTTTATTTGGTTTGGAGTGTACTTTGGGGGTTACAGCACCCTTTAACGGTCAAGCCAGCCGGCCCTTTACTTATGACACAGGCGCACGCTTGGCACTACTTTGTTGATGCACGTGCGGCTACTGCGCACACAATTCACAAACACAGAAAATATTTTTTTATTTGGTTTGGAGTGTACTTTGGGGGTTACAGCACCCTTTAACGGTCAAGCCAGCCGGCCCTTTACTTATGACACAGGCGCACGCTTGGCACTACTTTGTTGATGCACGTGCGGCTACTGCGCACACTATTCACAAACACAGAAAATATTTTTTTATTTGGTTTGGAGTGTACTTTGGGGGTTACAGCACCCTTTAACGGTCAAGCCAGCCGGCCCTTTACTTATGACACAGGCGCACGCTTGGCACTACTTTGTTGATGCACGTGCGGCTACTGCGCACACAATTCTCAAACACAGAAAATATTTTTTTATTTGGTTTGGAGTGTACTTTAGGGGTTACAGCACCCTTTAACGGTCAAGCCAGCCGGCCCTTTATTTATGACACAGGCGCACGCTTGGCACTACTTTGTTGATGCACGTGCGGCTACTGCGCACACAATTCACAAACACAGAAAATATTTTTTTATTTGGTTTGGAGTGTACTTTGGGGGTTACAGCACCCTTTAACGGTCAAGCCAGCCGGCCCTTTACTTATGACACAGGCGCACGCTTGGCACTACTTTGTTGATGCACGTGCGGCTACTGCGCACACAATTCACAAACACAGAAAAAATATTTTTTTTTTTAGCACTTGGGGGGAGCACCCCTGACGGACAGAGCACCCCCTGGACAACACTACAGCACCCCTTTAGGACTGGGACACTGCACAGGACTTTGGAGTGGCCACAGCCCCTATGGACAACTGACTGCACAACACAGTCCAGCCAGCCCCTATGGACTTTGAAGTAGTGGACACAGCCCCTATGGACAACAGCAGCACAACACAGCCAGCCCCTATGGACTTTGAAGTAGTGGACACAGCCCCTATGGACAACAGCAGCACAGCACAGCACAACACTACTCTGCACTACACTACACAGCCCAGCCAGCCCTAACTCCCACCCTCCCTCTTCACTGTCCACAGCCGAGTGAGAAAATGGCGCCGACGCGGGTATCTTATATAGGATCCAACACCCGCGAGACCCGGAAGGCGGGATGATGACGTTTTGCCTCGATTTCAGATCCGAGTCAGGCGGGAAAAGTCGAGCCTGACTCGGATCGGCCTCGGATCGGGGAG